>OY292313.1:2010624-2243405 GCA_958496155.1 Sisyra nigra | reverse complement strand
GAGTGGAAGTTGTCGAAAATATTTTTTTTTAAATATGACTTTAACGTTTCACTCGATCAATAAAAACATTCGATTTGCTTCCTGCACTCCAGCCACTGCAACAATTAGTCCAATTATCGGTAATTGAGTTAATTATCGGTGGCGCCGTTTATTTTGAAATATAAAATTTAAAGGCTCATTCGATTTGCGACCTTGGTATTTATATGTGTTATGACGTTTTTTTTTCTTTCAGGAGAAGATTTATATCAGATATGATATGATAATATTTTTATGTTATATGATATGTATAACATTGATTTTTAATTGAAATCTTTATATGAAAGGAATCGTGTCGACATTGCGTTTTTTTAAAATTGATAAATTGAGACAAAAATCGAAGGTCTACAATGAAAAGTTAAAAATTTTTATCAGTCAGATTAAAAAATCCAAATTTTACTTGAAAAGTTTCTCATCAGAAATCTCACCCAAATGACTTAAATGACTCGGGCCGAGATTTATGATAGTAATTCTCTCATAAGAAATTAATTAAGTAATTAAATATCTTAAAAATGTGTCTCTAAAAGAGTCATTTAAATTTACATAAGAATAGAGGCGACTCGTCGAGACCTAATATAAAAAAATTTCAGCAGTTTCTTAACGACTTCTTGTCATGTAATTATAATATTAATGTAATCAAATAATCGATTAAAAATTCGCTCGTTGTAAATCAATTAAATTACGTCAAAACTTTCACTCGTCATCCGAGGAAATTTAGTGAATGAAACAACCTTTGCAGATGGCTCGCAAAACATGCAATTATATGATACTTGACTTACTATAATAAGCAAGTCCTATATGCACTTAATTACTAAAACGCCTTGTAATCAATCGCTTTAATATTGCATTTTTTCGATAATATGCTAATCGTTTGTTATACCCTTCGATCTGATAAGAGATAAAATTGCAAAACGCTTATCATTTAAAGTTTTTTAGTGGTCGATAAATTAATTCTATTCGATCGATAAATCATTGATTTGAAAGCAAAGTTCAAGATTGATTTGTTATTCATGACGTGGATTGTTCATTTTTTGTAAATTCAGAAATATGTTGACAGTTTGGGGTCGTAAGTTTCTTGAAAAGTTTAACTTACAGACTCCCACATTAAATTCTCAACGAAATACTTTTATAAATTTGTAGTTTTATTGACGTGATAACGTTTTATAAATTGATGAATTACGATAAGAAGTCTGAAAAAGTTCGGCCATTTTGTCACGTTACCTACATTTGAACCTGTGCGTGTAAGCGAGAACGCGATACAAGTGATAGAGAGGCACGATATTATTGTTGAATCCTAGACAACGTAGGGATGGGCAAATGTATCAAATATATCGATATTTACAAGAAATATCGATAGATGCAAAGTAAAAAATATCGATACTTCGATATATCGATATTTTCATCTCAAAACGCGATTACTTGAAAAATTGTCAATAACTATAAGTGGAATAAATTGTAATTATTATGAAATTTAATAAAGCTCTTAAAAAAATATCGAGTTTGATATTCGGAAATAAATATCAACTATCGATATTTTGATATATCAATAGTTGGTGCTCTTACCTAAGACAACGTGTTTTGTGTTTTTCTTTTACAATTTACTTAATAAGATTTAATTGATTTTTTCCTTCATAATTTTCAGTCTGATTTCATTTTGAAAAAATTGTTAATTTTCAATTAAATTCTCTGTATTATACAAAATAATGATAATTCAGTGATAATAATTCAATTCATAAAAGTACGCAATTTGTCATCAATTAGGTGTTCTTTATGACGTTATCACGTAAAACTATCGTCCGTAAACCGACTTTACAGACAACCGTTTTTTAAATAGATTCACTGCCCAAAATTATTTCTTTTAATTTGATGTTTTTAACGTTCTATTTACCACGATTTGTATTTTAAACTATTTCAAAATTAATTTTTATGTAATATTTCGAAAGTATTTTCAAAAACCAAAGTTCCAAAAATGTCTCCTAATTTTTAAGTTCTTTTGAATCGACTTCAAAATAAATAAAAAAATCTTAAACAAAAATACACAAGCAGAATACTCTTTCCAATAGAAAAAAAAATCATTAAAATTCGATGATTCAGTTAAATGTCACTATTTCATACCCTATTTTCATCCTTAGGGGGTGGAATATTTTCTTCAAATTGAAATGTGAACAATTTAAAGGTACGATGTACATAATAGAAACAAAATTATCAAAATCGGGTTAGCCAGTAACAATTTATAATATTATTTCATCTCTAATTTTTAATCCTTTATGAGTAGAGTTTTTTTTTTGATAAAAAATGAATATAAAATTAATTTTAAATTATATTTTACCAATAAAAAAAGGAATTATCAAAATGTAGCTTTCCAATAAGAAGAAAATATTTCATCCCTTAGTTTTCAACCCCTTACAAGTGAAAGATTTCCTTCAAATTAAAATGGGACCACACGGAAAGCACCAGTTTTCAAATAAAAAAAGAGATATTAAAATCGTGTTATCGAATAAGAAGTTAATATTTCATCCCTTAGTTTTCAACCACTTAGAAGTGAACGATTTCCTTGAAACTAAAATGGGACTACATGGGAAGCACCAGCTTTCAAATAAAAAAGAATCGGTTCACCCAGTCGAAAGTTCTGAGGTTACAAACATAAAAAATACAGCCAAACTGAGAACCTACTTTTTTAGAATTCGGTTAAAAAGGAGGAGGTTCTCAATTCAACTGCATTTTTTTATGTTTGTTACCTCAGAACTTTCGACTGGGTGAACCGATTTTGATGATTTATTTTTTATTTGAAAGCTTGTGCTTTTCGTGTAGTTTTCTTTTAATTTTATAGAAATCGTTCACTTCTAAGGGGTTGAAAACTGAGGGATGAAATATTAACTTTTTATTGGATAGCTTGATTTTGATAATTCTTTTTACGTCGAGCAATTAAAACTGTTCACATTTCCATTTATATATAAAAACACTTCACTCATAAGGGGTTAAACATTAGGGATGAAATAATAACTTTTTCTTGGCTAAACCGATTTCGATAACTTTTTTTTTCGTACTTCATACCTTTAAATTGTTCACATTTCAATTTGAAGAAAAAATTCCACCCCCTAACAATGAAAATAGGGGATAAAATAGTGACTTTTACCTGAATCATCGTTGGTCTTTCATTTTATTAGCATTTTTTATTATTTCATTTGTGGTTAATATAAAAGGATTCACAAATATTTTATTTTCTGTTTTTTTTGCAATCTCAATCCGGTTTGTTTTAGTGCAAGTCTAATTTTGATGAAGCAAAACTTTTCTTCGGCCCAAGTTAATTGGACGCATTAGAATGATTCGCTTTTCGCACAATGAAACTTTTTTTCTTTCTAAAGCTAATGAACTAAAAATCATTAAATAAAATAGCCTGTCAACTGCGTTTTATATAACAATGGCTCCTCGTAACGAGCGAAAAAAAAAACTTTTCGAAACTTAACTCGTCTATTTTTTATGGCTTTGTTTCAAGGAATAACAAGTTTAATTATAACAGATTTTCATGCCAATCCAAACTTGTGGATAATTGAGATTTTTTTTAAATCTATTTGATCGATTAAGTTGAAATGATTATTAAAGTTAAAAACGTTTCAGTTGCAGTCATAATAAATTTGATGTGATTGACGCAAAAAGCGATGGTAAGCTTTTAATTTGACTCGAGAGATCAATATAAGGAAATCGCGTCAATTTTGATCTAATAATGGACAAGTGATACGATTTATTCTTAAGGCCGTAGGCCGTCCTAAATTTCCATCTCTCGATTTATTTGATGTGCGAGTAAATAAAACCCGAGACTCACACAATTAGACAAATCTAGAAAATGCGTTCGTTTTCTTACCTTCACTTATGGACAAACAACAGTTTTGACTTTGCTCCAGTTTTATATTTAAACGTTACATGGTTAAAGATTTACGTATAATATGTTTCGATGCAGTGAAACGAGTCAAAAATATTCAAACGATTCAATCAACCAGAAAAATGCTCCGCTCGATATTAATCTGAAATTGTTGTAACGCCTCTTAATCAAATAACTTACAGCCTACGTGTGCACTTATTAACCGTATATTTAATAATAAATGCAATAATTACGTCAAGAAAAAATATGCAATTTGTCACAATAATTGCACTTACAAGTTTGACATACTTTTTTTTCAATTTACTTGGAAGATTTACGTAATTTTTTTCGAGTGAATTTAAATTGGATGGATTTTTTTTCTTCTTAGAGAAATGTTAGAGAGCACATCATGTGCTGATTTCTTGTTGTGATTCGATTAAGATCTATTTAAGTCGCGTCGAGTTTTCTGAATATTTAATGATTAATTTATTTTCTATTGATCGCACCTGAATACCTGAGTTGAAGAATACTTTTAAAATATTCATTGTGTTGATTCAATTAGCTTCTATAAGTAAATAGTTGACACAATTTGAACCAATTTAAATTCGATTTATTTATCTATACTAATAAATAAATTGATTCGGAAAAATTTCTCATTTCAACAGGAAAAATCAAGCTGAAGCTAAACGTTTTTAGCTGATTATAATTATAACTTTGCTGAGAGTATCCAAATTTAATTGATTCCCTACCTTCACAACCAAAAAATTAATCTATTTTAACAGACAAACATAATAAATCCTTTTAGACTTTAGATCCAAAGTAAAGTCATCAAAATCCTGAAAACTACTATTCTAGGAAAAGATATTATCTATCTTACAGATTCATTACAATTTTAAATACAAAATGTTCCTTTCGACTTGAAAATTGTTCATTTCAAATGTCATTTATAACCATTAAGCTATTTTAGTAGAAACGATTCGTAGCTATCATACAGGAACCGTGCTTTTTTTTAGGTTAAATGGTATTCAATACGTTTAGATCTGAGGTATCTTTAACAAAAATTCATTAAAATTAGTTCTGTAAAAGTAATTGTTAATTATTTAAAAGTTTAGTAAATTATTTTAATACGTTTATTTTTAACTCATATTTTCGACAATGAACAACAAAAAAAATTAAATATATTGAAAAAATGTCATTATTAATTTTATCGGATGTTAATTGAAATTCATCATTATTATTTTCCAGTAAACTTGGTCAATTTTTTAATTTAAACTTTGTAGAGATTTCTTTCTTTATTGGGTAAAATTGGTCAGGTCTTCTTGAGGAAAATGCGTTAAAATGCTATTTCACGAACTTTAACAAAACTTATCGAAAATACTATGAAAATGCACGGTTCGTGGAGGATTCAATTGTTATGCAATCCTATGTTGGGTGACCAACCGTACTCTTTTAAGAGTACATCTACCTTACATACCTAATTGGTGTAGAATTTTTCGAGTTTTTCTCCTAAATAAGGACTAACATAACATTTTTATATTAATAAGAAAACGATAGCAATAAAACAGCCACTACGTACGACGCGACGTACAATATCCAGCCATTCTGCCAATGATTTTTAAATCTGTGATATCTTTAAAAATATACATTTTTATGATATGCTGTAAAGAGCAATTTTGATCTACATGAAATGCACAACATATGTCAGGTATTTAATTGGATGAGGAATAATACTGTTATGTTTAAAATAACTTGGTAAATAACCAATAATTTTTTTTGTAATTTGTAAAAGATGAAAATGGTTCCTGTGGGTTATCCTTAAGAGATAGACATATACCGTCGCGGAAATTTTTATCAATCTTTTTAAAATACCCAATTTTGCCGGATATAAGTTTGATCTATCTCGTAAAGTTTAGCCAGCGTTTGCAATGTAAGTGCATAAAAATATGTTTGCAATGACATCACATTACAAATCTTAGAATTTTCCGACTTTTCTCTACTATAATATACATGTTTTATACCTAAAAACCTTCCTCTTGAATATCTCTATCAGTTGCTGAAAATTGCATTAAAATCCGTTTTGTATTTTAAAAGATCTAAGGAAACAGACAGCGGGAGCAACTTCGTTTTATATTTTATTAATAAAGTTCCTTAGGTTCCCGTAGGAACCGTACATAGTAAGATATGTTATAATTTTTCACAGAGCAAAGATTACTAACTTTTCATTTAATGTGGCGGTTTAAGTGACAGAGAATAGGCTACCTTTTATGCCAGAATATTGCACGGTTATCGTAGTATAGGATAATAATTGTATCCTTCAGGAACTGAGTATTTAAAAGAAGTTTTGTAAAAGTTCATGAATAAGCGTTATAACGATTTTCCTCAAGAAGTATTGATCTACCTTTTATCCAGGAAAAATGTATGGACCCCGTGGGATAGATACGTTTTTGTTTTTCATAGAGCAAAAAAATCGACATAATTGAACTATACCCGTGGGATAATAAGACAATTGTATCTTACAGGAACCGTGTATTTAAAAAAAGTTTCGTTAGAGTTCGTGAAATAGAGTTTAAGCGCATTTTCCTCAAGAAAGCCTGATCTCTTTTTTATTCAGGAAAAATGTACTACTCCCGTGAGATAGATATGTTTTTGTTTCTCAAAGAGCAAAAGATTGTCATGATTTTTTGCAGTAGGGTAGTTGAGAGGTCAGAGAATAATAAAGATTATTTCTTATGCTAGAATAACGCACGGTTTTCGAAAGATAGCATAACAATTGTATTTATTCTGCAGGAATCGTGTTTTTAAAAAAGCTTTCAAATTGTATTATTACTTAAGGAACACAAGTATAGGTATTTTATAATAGGGGAGACCGGGGGTGGTTGACTAACTTTTGACTTAACCTCGTTTATTTCTGATGTTTAACTTAATATAACAAAAACAACAATTGATTCAGATAGAAGAACTATTCAGGTACCTAAAATACTAATCTTTAACTTAAAACTTTATCATTATAATACTTATTTAGTCGATTTTCTAAACCGAAAAAACTTAGTCAACCTACCCCATATCCGGGGTACGTTGACCTAGGCAGTAATTAGTGTAAATAAAGAGGTTTAGTATAAAATAAAACATTAAAATTTACCAAATGATAGAAAGTTTTTATTTAATTATAAACAAACTAAAATTTGAGATCCATTCTTGGTTAATAAAGAACTTTTACAAAGGTAAAAGTCTCTTTGAACTATTAAAATAAAAACTTAAACTAACAATAAGTAAGATTAATGTTTGTACTTTTTTTTGGTGTTTAAAGTCGCTTTAACATCTAAGGTCATATCACGACTGTCTAAACACAGATACTTTCTGTTGGGGAATTATATCTTAGGTTTGTGATCTTAAGTCTAGAGGTTTGTTCGCGGATCTAATACTGAACCTATAAAACGAATCAGTCCAAGCGGATTTAGGATAATGGCCAAGCCCATACACGCTTATGACGAGTTTGAAAATGTTCGGAAGTAAGATGAGGATTAACGAGGACTCACAAAAATTGTTAATTGAATTAAACGTTGACAGACGATGATGGCGAGTTATTGTCGATTAGTCTACCTGCCTCTATAGCCAACTATCCCCGATCTCCCCTATTCATAAAACGTATAGAACCTATAAGATAACTCTTCTAGAAAGCTATAAGGAATCTCTTCTTGGAACAGTAGTTTATCGGATTTTCATAAACATTCTATGAATCAAAGATCTAGAAATATCTTTCTAGTTTTATTTTTAAATAGCTGAAGTTCTTATTTTGGGATAAAGGTTTCTATTTTTCAATCAGATTAATTTAGATGCACTCAGCGAAGCGGGCGGGGACCACCTAGTATTATAATAAAAATTGTTCCAAAAAGGAGCTTAAATATCAAAGCGTTACTTAACATGAAATTAATTGAAAACACTTAAAAAATAAATTGCAGTTTAATTCTAAAATTAAATCTTAATAATAAGAAGATATTTTCTTATTTCTTAAATCAAAGGACAACAAATTGAAGACAAATCGACAGAGAATTCTACTCTTAAATCATTTCTTAAATTTTAAATGAAGTTTTGAATTTTATTAAGTCAAATAATGAGTTTAATTTTAAACTACATTTGTATAAGTATAAAAAAACTTCTAAAAAAAAAAAACAATAAAATTCTAGATTCCATAATAAAAGTTTAACGTAAAAAAAACAACTTTTTTCTTATAATTGGAGTCAAAATAAAAAAGTCTATAAACAGAAAAAAAATCAGTACGTAAATATTAGAAAAAATAAAGGTGAAATGAATCTTTCGGTACATAAAATCCAGGCACAATCGAAACGAAATGTTTTTGATGGCAGCTAAAAAAAAAAAAAATCGTTATGATGGCCTCAAATTTTAATGCCTTCACATTTAAATAAATTGACAGCCCCCGTATATAAATAAAATACTCGCAAAATGTTATTTGTGCGACTGAATATAAATCCCTCAAATTGATTTATAAAATGGAACGAACGACCGTAATTTTTCCCCATATTTAAATAAATATATCAAAATTGCAAACCTTGACGTTTCGTTGAAAATCTGTTAAATATGATCGTATCGTGACTAAATAATAATACTTTCACAAATCTCATTTTTACTATTTGTCTCAACCTTGGAATCGCAATGGGAGCTTGTTTAATTGTTGTTGTATTTTTAGTTGTAAATTGTCTTGGTTAGGAGACGAGTCACTCGAAACATGAACGAAAATGTATTAAGTCGGTTTGATCTAATCACGATTCTGTTGTGAAACATTGAGGCTCCACGAAACGAACCGCAAAAAACGGGAATAACGGGAGTATTTTTCGTTGAGACAGCTGATTCGCTTCATTGTCTTTATGGCGTTTAAAAGATTTGTCAAATTTTTATCTGACGGTCGCCGCATTTATCAAGCTGCCCCCCCTCCATACCCGAGCCAGTTTTTGCTTTCCAGAAATAGATTCGTCTAACGAGGGTGTTTTGAGGTTTGTCGCTTCATTGATGCGAAAGATAAATTTTGGCAAAGCATTTCGTAACAAAGACTCAACATCTAAGTAAATGAATTTTAAAAAAAAATGGTCAAGTGCAAGAGAAACTAGCAGAAGAAAACTGAAACATTTTAATCTAACAATAAAGTTTTGATAAAATCCAAAAGACGTACAAAAGACGAGAAAAAATCAAGGAAAGTCTCTTCAAATTTTATGCTCTTAAGTTTCTCCATTTATTATTGCTGTGGTTAAATCGAAAAGGTTAACTATACTTTGAGTGTAATTATTTTTATTTTCCTGTTTATGAGCTAATGAACTTGCAAAAGTCTCACAAAATGGTTAGCATGAAATGACAAAAAGCGGAGGAGCGAGTTGATTTGCAAAAACATCATTTTTATGTCGAGTCTGTCTTTTCCTAAACAGAAAATGTTCATTACACTGATCGAATTCATTACGAATCGCTTAGTGTGCACAAGTCGCACGTATTTCTATTCCATATTCCCTTTAAATTAGAAAATAAACAGTTTATCGATTTGCCCTTTACACACACTGTTGATTTGAATTTGAATACTTTTCACCGATTTTATTCGAGACAATTTGCTCATATTGAATCTCGTGTCGAAGATTTGGATGGTGAGACTTCTTAAAATAGATTTCCAAGGAAAAGGGTTATGGGTTGGTATCAGTCCCAAGGTTACGCTATAATATGGATTGTTACTTTAAGTATTTTTTTACTCACTTGAATATGGGGGACTGGAACAGCTTATTCTACAGATACAAGTGAAAATTTCAAATATAACTATAAAGAATGTTTTCTTAGATCATATAGGAAACTATTTACTTATATTTGTAGAATATGGGAAGTAGATAATTTTAACTAACCTGAAACCAAAAAAAAAGGATATTAATAATTGAAAAATTTGAATAAAACGTTTCTTCAAAATCATTCTTGGTAAAGATACTAACAAAACTTTTCACAAAGAAAAATTTACGTTAATTTCCATATGTGAGAAAAAAAAATGTTTTTTTTATTTAAGACTATCCTACAGAAAATTTGGAATCCTCTAGAATAAATAGCGACATGTGAGTGTGCAAGCTTACACCAAAACTAATCCTTTACAATTATCATACTAAATTAATATTTGGTTCCTGTCGGAGAGCCATCAAACAGATCTTTATATTTCTAGTTATACTGCAAAAATGAAACATTTTTCTGGACTTGATAGATATCAATAAATAGTACGAGGATCGTTCAACAGGTCTTTAGAAAAAGTTAGAAAAATATTTTTCAAAAACATTTTCTTTTAAGCTCTATACACTTTTTCAGGCGTCTTCCCAAAATTCTGAGGTCTCCTGAGTCCAAAAAAGTGGTTTTTAGAAACATGTCTGTGACACATACACTGTGACAGCCATATCGTATCGAAAGCTTTATCTTTCATTATACCCAACTTGGAATTTAGCCTGCATATCATATAGTTGTACCGCGAAGCTTTTGGTTCAGACCAGTTGACCAGAAACTCCACTTTACTCTAGGATTTTTTGAGGTTTTTCAATTTTTTTCGAAAACGGCTCCAACGAGTTTCTTTAAACTTTCTATAATTCTTAGAATCATTGATGCCCACAACTTTTATTTGAAACTTTTTCCTGAGAAAATTCGAATAAGGACGGTTCTAGGGTTAAGAGTAGGAATATATATATATGTATGTATATCTTACTAATATTATAAATGTGAAAGTTGGTAAGAATGGATGTTTGTTGCTCTTTCACTCAAAAAGTACTGAATGGATCTGGATGAAATTTGGCATAGATATAGATTATTATCCAGTTTAACATATAGAATACTTTATATCCTGAAAAAATGTACGGTTCCCGTGGGATAGATATTTTTTTATAGAGCAAAAGATTAACTTTCTTTTTTGTAATGTGGTAGTTTAGGGGTCAGAAAATGATATGGATTACTTCTCATACGATTATAAACGGTTCTCATGGGATAGCAAATCAAGTATGTATTCTATAAAAACCATGTATTTAAAAGTAGTTTCATTAAAATCTACGAAATAGAGTCTTAACTCATTTTCTTTAGGAAAATTTGATCTACTTTTTACTCAGGAGAGATGTACTATTCCCGTGGGATAGATATGTTTTTTGTTTATCACAGAGTTAAAGATTGATATGATTATTGCAATGTGGTAGTTTGGGGGACAATGATATAGCTTACTTTTAAGGCTAAAATAATGCCTGGTTCCCATGGAATGGCAAAACAATTACATTCTACAGGAACCGTACATTTAAAAAGTTTCGGTAAAGTTCGTGAAATAGAATTTTAACGCATTTTCATCCAATTTTACACGATAACGAAAGAAATCTCTATAAAGTTGAAATTAAAAAATTGACAATTTTTACTGGAAAATAAATAATTAAATAATTATGAATTTCAATTTAACACCCGATAAAATTAACAATGAAATTTTTTTAAATATTTGAATTTTTTCATTGTTCATTGTCGAAGATATTAATTAGAAATAAACGTATTAAAATAATAATAAAAAAGATTTCAAAAATTTAACAATTACTTAACGGAACGAATTTTAATGAAGTTTTGCTAAAGATGCTGCAGGATAGCTACTAATCTATTCTTTTAAGGGAACCTTAATTAGTTACGTGAGGCATTCAGGGGCCGATGGGGTCGAGCTGAATATCATCTAGTCTTACTTTGGGGAAAGGGAAGGTCTCGCAATTATCACGTATTTTTTTGTTTTGAAAAATATCACATTAGATTGCGGATTGGGGGAAGTATATATGCCAAATCTCATGACATCTTACCAGAGGGGAAGGGATGGGATTTCAAAAATCACAAAAAACGCAATTTATGGATGCCCCCTAAAATAGTTGTACGCTTTTAAGTGACATTTGGTATGAAAGATTTTCAAGTCCTATAAGAAGGAATAGAGTTACTTTTTTACTAAAAATCGTATTAAAGCTGATGTGAGATAGCTAACATCTCTTTCTGGAAGAGTAGCTATACGAATTTTGATGAACTTTCTTTGGATCTAAAGTCTGAAAGTATCTTTCCTTTTTTTCTGTCAAAATAGATTAATTTTTAATTTTTATATTTCGCTATGAACGTAGGGAATCTTTTATTCAATCAGTTAAATTTAGATACACTCAGCAAAGCGAGCGGGTATCAGTTATATATATATATATATATATATATATATATATATATATATATATATATATATATATATATATATATTTGCATATAAGCTGTATATTACCTTAAATTAATGATAATACTTTAATTTACTGCTACCCTTATAAAGTAAAGGAAGTATTGTAATCGGGTCGAATTTCGAATTCGATTTTTCACCGGAAAACCAAGTTTTGAGGTCCCCTGAATTCAAAAAAGACGGTTTTTAGAAACATTTCTGTGTGTATGTGTGTGATATCGTATCGAAAGCTTTATCTGATTTTCACTAAGCTTGGAATTAAGTCAGCTTATTACATCTAGTTGTGCCTCAACGTTTTCGATTGAAATTGGTTGGCTGAAAGCTCAACTTTATTCAATAGATTTTTGAGATTTTTAAAATTTTTTTGAAAACGATTCGAACGATTTTCCTTGCGATTTCTATAGTTAGACCTATTAACGCCTACACTTTTTATTTGAAACTTTTCCGGTGTTATGTTAGTGGAAAATGAAACAAGTCAATCGTAAAAAAATACTTTTTACAGAATCTTAAGCCTTTTAAGCTTCACATCTGTGCATCATCAATAATGTTTTTTACCTTTTTTATTACTAATTTTATTGGATCTATTGAAGTCTATAGAAGTCTATTGAAGTCTATTGAAGTCTATTGAAGTCTATTGAAGTCTATATTGAAATCTATTGAAGTCTATTGAAGTCTATGAAATTTGTGGCGACGACATACATACATAGTCTACACATTACACATAGCGATCAGTAAGTGTAAAAAAGGCTTAAGAAAAAGGGAATTGAGGCAAACCTTAATATTAAAATTAAGAGCTCGTTTTGGCACCAACATTTTTGTTTTCCATAAATATCACTAATTTTTGGACAAATTGAGAAAAAAAAGGTATTTTTGAAATACCTCAATGTACCTACATAAACCTAAACACTGAAACTAGTTTTACATTAGATTTAAACTAAGATATTTCGACTACTTATATTAATATGCATACACAAAACATGTTTTCTATCAAAACAACTTAAAATGTTGTAAGTTTTAGTTTAGACCCAAGATAATTAAACCCTGACAATTTACCACTGACGTTTTATCCCCATGGTAATCTATCACTTGACAATGTATCCTTGAAAATAAATTTTTGTAAGAAATAACGCCAATAACTTAAATAATCATATACTACTACATATTACTTTTAAACGACAAACTTAAACTATTTAAGTTCATGAAACTAAACTTACACAGAACAGCAAAAAATTGTTTTTGGAGTTTGTATTTTCATAACTTAATTTGATTGCTATGTATGAAGTAATAATCTGCAATAGTCAATCTCAATAGTCTTCTTTAAATGATGAATAGAATATTACAGTTTAAGAAAGAATGAACAAAGAACAATAATTTATTTTAATAAGCAAGAGCTGGGTATACAAGAGAAACACTAGGAAGATATCGTTATCCGGACTTAAAGTCACTAGGTGTACAAATTTTTAGTTCTAATCAACATTTTGAGCACCCTGCTGGCGTCAGGACAAGGTCTTGTAAAAAGAGCATTGTTTCATTTTGATAAAGTTTTGTTAAACATCTTTAAATCAGAGGCTAGAAATCTGCTTTATAACGAATTTAAGATTTTGTGAAGGCTATAAGAAGCTTCCAAACGATTTAAGCAAAGAATTGAATACAACTTTTTAATAACAACATACAAATAGACTGTATAATATCCTTTAAGATACAAACGATCCTTTTTTATTTAGATTAAAGTAAAAATAATATTTGATCTAATCCTGAAAAGCAAAAGAAACGAAGAAGAACGAACAAAGAATCAAACCAATAATAAAATTCTACGATTCTCTCAAAATTGATTCAAGACTTTGGCGGTGATTCTTTCAAAAACGGATCAAAAACTTCGTAGAACTATTTGATGGATTTTTTAATTATATATATTTTTAGTCGAAGATTTTTAGAAGTTGAAACATCAGACCTTTCGAGAATAAACTGTTTTGGACTTAAAACGCTTCAAGGATTGTCATGATTAAAGATCTTTTTAACCGACTTCAAAAAAAGGAGGAGGTTCTCAATTCCACTGTGTTTTTTTTTTTTTATGTTTGTTACCTCAGCATTTCCGACTGGGTGAAGCGATTTTGATGATTCTTTTTTATTTAAAAGCTGGTGCTCCCCGAATAGACCCATTTTAATTTGAAGGAAATCGTTCACTTCTAAGAGGTTGAAAACTAAGGGATGAAATACTAACTTCTTATTGGATAGCTCGATTTTGATAATTCTTTTTTTATTTGAAAGCCAGTGCTTTTCGTGTAGTTCCATTTTAATTTGAAGGAAATCGTTCACTTCTAAGGGGTTGAAAACTAAGGGATGAAATACTAACTTCTTATTGGATAGCTCGATTTTGAAAATTGTTTTTTTATTTGAAAGCCAGTGCTTTTTGTGTAGTTCCATTTTAATTTGAAGGAAATCGTTCACTTCTAAGGGGTTGAAAACTAAGGGATGAAATATTAACTTCTTATTGGATAGCTCGATTTTGATAATTCTTTTTTTATTTGAAAGCTAGTGCTTCTCGTGTGTTCCCATTTTAATTTGAGGAACATCTTTCATTTCTAAAGGGTTGAAAACTAAGGGATGAAATATTAACTTCTTATTGGATAGCTCGATTTTGATAATTCTTTTTTTATTTGAAAGCTAGTGCTTCTCGTGTGTTCCCATTTTAATTTGAGGAACATCTTTCATTTCTAAAGGGTTGAAAACTAAGGGATGAAATATTAACTTCTTATTGGATAGCTCGATTTTGATAATTCTTTTTTTATTTGAAAGCTAGTGCTTCTCGTGTGTTCCCATTTTAATTTGAGGAACATCTTTCATTTCTAAAGGGTTGAAAACTAAGGGATGAAATATTAACTTCTTATTGGATAGCTCGATTTTGATAATTCTTTTTTTATTTGAAAGCTAGTGCTTCTCGTGTGTTCCCATTTTAATTTGAGGAACATCTTTCATTTCTAAAGGGTTGAAAACTAAGGGATGAAATATTAACTTCTTATTGGATAGCTCGATTTTGATAATTCTTTTTTTATTTGAAAGTTGGTGCTTTTCGTGGGGTCCAGTTTTAATTTTAAGGAAATCTTCGTTTTCTAAGGGGTTGAAAACTAAGGGATGAAATATTAACTTCTTACTGGATAGCTCGATTTTGATAAGTCTTTTTTTATTTCTAGAACACAACCTTAAATTAATCTCCTATCCATTTTAAAAAAACTCCACTCAGAAGGGGTTAAAAATTAGAGATGAAATAATATTATAATTTTTTTCTGGCTAACCCGATTTTGATAATTTTTGATAAAAAGAAAAAAATCCACCTCTTAAGGATGAAAATAGGGGATGAAATAGTGACATTTAACCGAATTTTGATAATTTTTTTTCTGTTGGAAAGAATAATCCACTTAGTTTTGTTATTGCATTTAAAAGCAAAAAATTTCAACCCTTAAGGGCAAAAAGGGATGATGTAGTAACTTTTAATATTAAACGGCGCTGCCTCATATGAGGAGCGCGTTTAGAAGGTTAATCATTTTCAAGAAAATAAAATCACTTATCAAACTTCAGATCACTAAAACGCGAGAAATAAATAAATATTATTAAAAAATGAAAAACCGACTTCAAAATATATAAAAATTCTTAAACAAAAAATGCACTAAAAAGTAACAAAATAATGGCGTATCCTTGCAATATCTACAACTTACAAATTATTAGGATTATACAATGTACAACTACTGTTATTTTTGGAGTTGGTGTCAGTCAAGAAAATAAATATTGATGGTAATTTGTAAAAAGGTTTAGTTGGTAATTGGTATTTTGTAGTTTAAAGGTCGCTAGATATTGTTACAGTTCGAATATATTGTTCAAAAGTTAATTTGAAAAATAATTTTCATAAGGTATTCTCGCTTTTTGCTAAGTATCATTATAGTCGTATTTCCTTGGCTGACACCAACTCCAAAAATAACAATAGTTGTACATTGTATTATCCTAATAATTTGTAAGTTGTAGATACTGCAAGAATGCACCATTATTTTGTTACTTTTTAGTGCATTTTTTGTTTAAGAATTTTTATATATTTTGAAGTCGGTTTTTCATTTTTTTATAATATTTATTTTTTAATAATCATTATTATTCATCTTATTCATATATATTATTCATTAAATAGACAGAGCATATCCATTTAAAAATGTATTGGTATTATTTCAAAGAAAATTTTAGTCAATATAACTGGACTTGAAACATCGAAAAGCCGCAATATGAAGCCAAAGATTTGATTAATTTAAACTATAGTCTTAGCGCGATACGAGGCTGACAAACAAAGTTTATTCAAAATTGAAAGTTTATGAGAGAAACGTAAATCAGATTGAAATACGAAAGACATAAAGTTCAACGAAAAAAAAAATCGGGAAAAATAAATTTTTTTAACAAAATATACAAATCCGAATTGAGAGCAAAAAAAAAACATTTCCTGCCTATCGTCCAATAACGTAGAATTGAAAAAAATAAATTCACTCGGCAAAACGAGATTTTCACCAACTCCGGAAATATTTACGTTACTTTTTCCTTTCTCTTAAACATTGTTAAATGTTTCATTTGAAATAATTTCATTCGTTTTTTTATTGTTGCAGATTTATTGCAATTTGGTGGCCGCTACGATGTCAAATCACGAAACGACGTGCCCGAAACATAATCATTATGATTTGGGTGGTGTCCTTCATCACAACAATTCCATGGGCTCTCTTCTTCGATCTGGTTGTTATCTTTAGTGATGCCCCCGAAATTCAGCTGTGCTTAGAAGTATGGCCCGAATCGTTAAATGGAGCTTTGTACTTCTTAATCGCCAATCTAGTTCTGTGCTATCTACTACCAATGATCTTGATTTCTATGTGTTACATCCTGATCTGGATTAAAGTATGGAAACGACATATTCCCACGGATACAAAAGACGCGCAAATGGAACGGATGCAGCAGAAGAGTAAAGTGAAGGTGGTCAAAATGTTGGTGGCTGTTGTAATTCTCTTCGTCTTGTCCTGGTTGCCTCTCTATGCGATTTTTGCTCGGATCAAGTTCGGCGGTGATATCGAGTTGTGGGAGGAGGAAATTTTACCGATTGCAACTCCGATCGCTCAGTGGTTGGGTGCGTCTAATTCTTGCATCAATCCGATTCTCTATGCATTTTTCAATAAGAAATATCGACGTGGATTCATGGCGATTATTAAGAGTCGAAGATGTTGTGGCCGATTGAGATACTATGAAACCGTTGCAATGATGTCGTCGTCAACCAGTATGCGAAAATCGTCGCATTATTACAACCATAATGCGTCATCTCGACGTGTACCACCAGCAGCTTGCACCACCATCCAGGACAACGCCGTTTCGTACATTTGTAACAACACTGGCGTTTAAGAGCCGAACCCATAACCGCAATCAATGTGGTCTTGGATCATTTGTTTTTTAATCGAAATCATTTGGATAATGATTTCGATGGTCGTAACGACCTTGTCGTCGCGTTAAGTTTTTTTTTAACGCGGCCCAGTTACTGTTATTGTAGAGAATTAAAATTTAAAGCTCCTGTAAGCGACAGCTTACTTGACTAGTAAAAGGTTTTGCGACTTAGTTATAACAGTAACTTTTACTCCTCCCCCCCCAAAGAATTAGAAGAAGAAATTTCCATAAAATGTTCTCACCAAAGATCATAAGAAAAATTCACCATTTGGACCAATTTGATTTGGTATAGCATTTCATTAAACCAAAATAAATAAAACCAATAAATTTTCATCGTCATGTTGCATGTTTTGCTTCATTTTTAGGCGCTGTATATTTAAAATAAGATCGTAATTAAATTATGAAAAAAAAAAATAATTTAAAAAAATACCGGTACAATACATACTAGTGACCTATATACAAGATAACAAGCGCACATTCTATGGCACAAAAATGTATTTTAAAGAAAGCGTATTTTTCCAAAAAAAAAAAATAAAATAATAAAGGTTTTGACATAACGTAAGCTTGAATGTTCTCATTCATTCATATAATACATATAATTATATTAGTTTTGATATAAGATAGGTTTTAAATCGATTGTGCTAAAATCACATTTTCAACAAGAACAGTTAGAATGATTTTAGAAAGCTTGGAATATTTTTAAGGAAATCAAATTAAAAAAAAAATAAATATTTACCATGGTTTTTGAGCCATGAAGTGCTGGTAAGTGAAAGCTTTAACTATTTATTATTGTAGAACTTAAATGTTGTGCGAATTTTCACCTCTTGCACAGAGGGAAAATTTTTTTTAGAGCAGTTGTATGCAAGATCATTGTTTTCGTTATTCGTCATAGACAATCAAATAATTTGGGTTTTACGAGGTTCGATGTTCGAATTTTTGCGCGATTTTTTTTTAAATGTTTTGAGACTTGAAATTCCATTTTACAACTTACATGTTAAGACTAATGAAAACATTGTAGCTTTTAATCAAGTTACTCAAATATCTAGAATATGAAAATTATAAATTGTAAAAATTTAATTGATATTTGGCTTAGAATTCACTGAATTGGCTGATGTTTTGATAACTGTCCATATGTGAGTAAAAAAAAATAGTAAAAAATTGATTTGTTCGATTTTTATGTTAGTCACTTCTCTTATATTATAACAAAATGTTATAAGTCACAAAAACATCGGGGGTATAAAGTTCATTCTGCTTTTTTTTTCAACTATCTCAACTCTGTTATTGCATTATGTCGTTTTTTTTTCTAAATTTTTGGGTTACAAAAAAAAGTCATTCATTCTTCCTCTCCCTCTTCAAACACCTGTTATACGAGGGAATTAAAATTAAAAAAAATTGGTTTCGTTTTTGAAAACAGTTGGTGAACAATGCCCATATTTTTTTTTTCTTAAGATATAAAGCTTGTTAATTATTCATTGTTATTTCTTCATTCAAAATGAGGTTTTCTTAAAAAAAATTAATAGGCAATGTGTTGTTATCATAAGATCTTAGAAATCTTTAACAATATTTCATTGAAATTCGTTCCGTAGCTTATGCTACAAAAAATAATTCACCCCACAGAACCATCCACTATTATAGTATTTTTTGGTATCCATTGTCATGTAAACTATCATCACATGAAAAATTACCCTTCACCCTTTCCTTTATGTGAGAGAAACGCAAATCAATGACAGAATTTTACATTTTTCAATCCTTTTTGAAACATCCTACTTTCACTCCTTTTGGGACACCTTCAATTTTTTCCCCCATTCAGGACTTTAATATTTTTCACACCTTTTGAGACACTCTCTTTTTCACTCCTTTTGGAACACTTTCATTTTTCACATCTTTTCAGACACCCACTTTTGTCATCAGTTTTGGGACACCCTTTTTTTTCACCCCTTTTGGGACACCCTCATTTTTTATCCCTTTTGGGACTCCTTGATGAGTAAAAATGGTATTGAGCTTACACGTCGTGTCAAGGTTACCACTACAAAATTAGGGGTACTGTAAGGCTAATCTATCTAAATGACGTTCCTTCCCAATTTCCCCTGGGGGACTCTTGTGGGGGTTGAACTGTAAATCTAAGAGGTGTCAAACCGTCTCTGGGATTTGGACAATAACTACTTCAAGTTTCATCAAAATCGGTCGAACAGTTAAGGAATGCATAAAGGACAGACAGACATACAAAAATTTGCTTCAAATAGTCCGAATACGTCCGAATATAAATAAATCAGCTTTTATTCTATTTTGTTATGGTTACTAAGGGTTCACCAAGGGCATCGAAGGCACTTCTGTGAAATATTTTACTTGCCTGAAAATTGGTCAGTGTTTGAATTAAACTTGACTTGAAGTGAATAATTTCAAGCTACTTGAATTTGAGTTTTGCTTGCAATTGAAGAATTTCAAGTCCACTATAAATCAACCTTTCAAACTACTTTCGTATATTTAAATTTCAAACAACTGGTTATCACAGAATTCTCGAGGGGTTTGCTGATACCAAGTCTGTTATCAAAATCAACGATGAATTGAGAATTTTTCAAAGAACTCATAAAATTAAAAAATGCATTGTATACATATGCAAAATTTTCAAAAAATGCAATCTTATGGTTGAATTTTCAAGGAAAATTTCCAATTCGCTAATTTTGATAACAGACTCAGTGTCAGCAACCGCGAAAACCTTATAAAAATCAGGGTTTCTTAAATTTTGCACAAATGGCAAGGGCAAATTTTTTAGATATAAATTCAAGTTAATTTCAAGTTACTTAATTTCAATAGTTTGATTTTTCAAATACTTGACATTTTTATGCGAAAATTGTCTTGGAATTAAGTCAAACTTTAATCAAGTACTTGAAATTTTGTAAGCAATTGGTTAAAAACCGTTTCATACCACCTGATCTAAGACAATATTATCCTTTGATTGTCCTGATTTTTTTGATATTTTTTCATTTTCCTTATTTGAAAACTCTAATCATATTATTTCGAGTAATTGATAGGAAGGGATAAAAAATTTGAAGTTCAAGTCTCAAAACCAGAAATTTTCGTTCTACAAAAATGAATAATTTCAGCTTCATCTAATCGACTGGGTTCTCAATGTTTTAAACGCTGAAACTTTAGTCGACAATTCTAGTGTTGCATTCGAGCTTAATCAATTGATCTATTTACATATATTACAATATGCAAAATCAATGTTAAGTGTCTCATATTATAAATAATAAATACATAACAATAAAAAAAAAATTTGAATTTAACTTAAATCTATTTAAATGTATATGTAAATGTATTTATCAAATGTGTGTCTATTAATTAAACAGACACATGTATAAAAACAAATAAATAAAATATAGTTGTAAATGATTATTTTGAAAAGGACGAGGTTTTGAAGGACCATCTGAATAATATCATCGAATATTTAAAAAAAAAACCTACGAATAAGATTTCGTCTGTTTCCACTTTTTCTTAAACTTAAATGCATCACCTATGCGTGTCTTGTTAAAAAAAATTTCAATATAAATTATTTTTATAAAAATATAAGAAAAGTCAGTGTGCATACCTTTATAGACTGTTTAATTCATTAATGTCTATTTAAAGAAACCCAAAAAAAAAAGAAAGCAAACATTTTAAACCAATGACATATTAAAAATATTTATAAATGTATATATATTATATAATTGTGTATAATTTTTTTTTATATTCAGGAAAATTGTGGGCAGTGTTTAAATCTCGATTCTCCGAAATAAAAAATAAAAAAAAAAAAACATATCATATAATTTTGGGAAGAGTTTTTCTGAAAATTTATCACATTACAATTAAATAGTACTGAAAAGTCAGTTTAGTGTGAGATTTTTTTATGGGATGGTCAATTGATAGCTTTTTTTTGATTTAGGCAAATTTTGTAGTTTTTTTGGATTCGACTTGTGACTGAGGAAAATTTCTTTAAGAACAAAGCATTTTTTTTTTTTTATAAAAGGATTATAAATTTGGATTTTGGCAATATCGTTTAAGTGCAACATATTGACTGGCAAACAAAGTTTGCATTTAGTCGAGAATGTTATTTATGGTTTTATTGAACTTGTGGAATAAATTTCTTTAATGATCACAAAAGATTTAGACGATATGAAGAAATTTATGGCGGAAATAAGGAAAACAAACAGGGAATTAAAATAGTGGAGAGTGTACAATGGCAGAAGATCAGTTAATCTTTGAAACTAAGAGAAAAGTTTTTCGAGATGAAAGAAAGAAGTTAACATTTCAAACAAATCTTTTAATAATTTCTTGGAAAATTAAGAAAAAATTTGATATTAAGTTTTAATTTTAAAAAATTTCGGAAACCGTAATAGTAGGGGAGCCCACGATGCTAAATCGGGGTTTACTCGAGCGTTATCGAGACTTAATGGGGTTGCGAAGCTTAGATGATAAAAGAAAAACATGTCATATAATATATAGCTTTTCAGCGGTGGGGGGAGCGGCTATAGATTGTCAAAAATGTAAAAAAAAAACTGTTACATGGACATACTCGAGCGCGTCAGGTATTGATACTATCCATGTCCTACGTATTTTTAAAAATATACATATGTTAATCTGATTGTTTCCATGATGAGGGTGGTCGTAAGTAAGGGGTGAAAATGAAGAAAAAAAAATTTAATCGAACGCGTCAGATTTTCTAAGAGGATGTTAAGTGAAGATAAGACAAACCTCTGACGATATAATCTGACGATTTTAATGTGACGCAAGCGCGTTGCCATTATTAGAATGTGCAAAAAAAAATCGTCATTTTGATTGCCATTATATATGGTTCATCTTTATGCCTTAGACATGCTGTCTCATAATCTGACGATTATCAGGAAGGATTCACCTAATCTGAAAATAATTCAAAATTTTTTTTGTATATATGCATACAGCCTATATTCGAATTTTCCCAGGAAAAAGTTTCAAATAAAAGTTGTAGCCACTAATAAGTCTAAGAACTATAGTAAGTTTAAAGAAAATCGTTAGAACCGTTTTCGAAAAAAATTGAAAAAGCTCATAAACTCCTAGAATAAAGTGGAGCTTTCGGTTCACCGATTTCAACCAACAGCTTTGCGGCACAACTAGTTATAATATGGAAGTCAAATTTCAAGTTTGATGAAATTTGAATAAAGCTTTTGATACGATATGGCTGTCACACATGTCTGTATGTGAATGAGATCTAGGTATAATATGGAGGCTGAATGCCAAGTTTAGTAAAATTTGGATAAAGCTTTCAATACGATATGGCTGTCATACATTCACACACAGACATGTGTGACAGCCATATCGTATCGAAAGCTTTATCCAAATTTTACTAAACTTGGCATTCAGCCTCCATATTATACCTAGATGTGCCGCGAAGCTTTTGGCCGAAATCGGTTAACCGAAAGCTCTACCATATTCTAGGAGCTTTTGAGCTTATTCATTTTTTTTTTCGAAAACGGCTCCAACGATTTTCTTTAAACTTACTATGCTTTTTAGACTCATTAATGGCTAAAAATTTTATTTGAAACTTTTTCCTGGGAAAATTCGAATATATGCATCACGCAGCTGCACGCATTAAATTTTATCGATGATTTTTTGTTAGCTCGACTTGTGGAAATCGTCAGATTATATATTTTTCGTAATCCTTAACTTATTCCCTTAAAAGTAAAAT
This sequence comes from Sisyra nigra, assembly GCA_958496155.1. Classification (NCBI taxonomy): domain Eukaryota; kingdom Metazoa; phylum Arthropoda; class Insecta; order Neuroptera; family Sisyridae; genus Sisyra; species Sisyra nigra. The sequence goes on along the minus strand of OY292313.1, from coordinate 2,220,113 downwards.
AAAAATTTAGCCACGCTCGAGAATGTCGAGATGACGTCTTTTTTTTACAACTTTTTACCTCTCTCCCCTTCTTTACGTCACTCTCAAATTGTCAGATTAGTGGAATATACACCTTTTAGCATGTAACTAACTCATCTTAATCTGACGCGCTCGAAAATTTCAGATGAGCAACTTTTTTTACTAATCTGTTTTTTTATCCTTGACGGGCGGCTATAATATGGAGCTAATATTTGGTGGAAAAAGTATCACCCTGTATATTAATCTGCCGTGTTTTAGTAAATCCCAAAATCCCCGCTTGGGGCCCCCAGCTATAAGTACCATATAGAAAATAATTTTGTACGATTAATTTTTTTTTATGCGAGTCATAAAATCTGGTTAGACTTTTCAAATTCTTATTTTCAACCCTTCAAATTTTTTATTTTTATTTAAAAATAAGATCACATGTGACTTTTATGACTCACTTGATTGATGCATTTAGTCGCATCCAAGTGCATTGACCAGATTTGCCAGATGCATTAACATTTTCCAATCGACAATATCTCACTGTAATGTGACGCCTGTTGTTATATTTTATCTGAACCCGCTTTCCTCTATTTATCACGGCTTAGACCGATTTATCTCCAAGTTGGTTCCTCAATGATAAACTTGGAAAAATTGTTAAGGAAATTTATTCTTCGTTTACACTCAAAGTAATGACAGTGTGAAAACATATCGAATGTTGTCATATCCAACAAATTGAAAAAGGCTAACGATAAATTTTTAATAAGACTTGAAAAGATTTTCACATATCAATTATTTTCAAGTTTTCGGTGATTTAGTTTACAGACTTTTTCCTTGGTGCCGCAGTCGTTTTCTAAATAACAAATATAAATTCTTAATCGAATATTCAAACCGAGTGGTTATATTATACGTGTGAAATTTTCAGTGCAAAGCACTTAGTGGAATTGAGATTTAACGATTTATGACAATTTTAAAAATTTTTAACGAATTTTTAAAAGCAAAAATCTGATTTTATTGCATTCATTGTAGATTTCATGTACAGTAAAATCGTACGTTATATTATACTCAATAAAATATTCTGTCTAATATTTAAGCGATTTCATGTTTTCGGTTGTATTTCTAGATAGGTAAGCTCCATTTATTTTATGAAACGCATATATATGAGCTTATCAATGTCAAATTGAAAATTCACATGAAATATTCCTTCCAATTTGACATGGATTTGTTCTTAATTTTTTTTTTTAAATTTTCTCATGAAACACAAGTTCGATATCACAGGTCCATAAAATATATAAGAAACATTTATAAATATACTGATTTATACAGGTTGCAATCCAATCAAATACAAAACTATAATAATAAATCAGTGTTATTATATTAAAAAAAATAAACATTTCATATTATATAACAATATGCTACTCTTACTAGAAATAATTCCAATTCAAATCAATGTTGTTAAGATTAAGTAACTTAAAATTGATGTTCAATAACTTAATCAAAATATTTGATGTTAACAATTTAAAATTTCAACAGATTTAAGTCAAAGAATACGATTTATAAGGGGGCAATTTCAAGTTTGTAAAGGAAAATACAATAAGATCAATAAAAGATCGATAATATGATCTTGAATTAATTTTGTTTCCGAAAAAAATCTTTCTAGATCATTTGATTTGTGAATATTTTCGAGTCAAGGATTTTCTCATGTATGGTAAACGTTATTTATTTGATGTAAAGGCCGTGATTGGTTTTGACTTATTAACTTCCTGCTTGGCTTCAATGTGAAGACATTCTAAATTTAAAACCACCTTATTATTGTTCTTAAATTATATCTCTGTTTTATAATTAATTTATTCAATTGTTAGATGATGCAATATGCATAGCTATTGCAACAATTTAATTTTTACTTGTTTCTTCTACAGTTGAAATTATCATCCACTTATTTAATTGTAAAAATAATTTTATCTTTAGTACTAAAAATTTAGTACTAAAATAAGCTCGATAAATCAATTTTAATTTTAATTTTCATAACTTTGTGACAATTTGTCATAATAACAATCTGATTGATGAGATTTAAAGAAAATTTTACTCTCTACAACAAAGTTCTTCGGATCAACCGTTTCGAAGATGTCAAAGTTCAAATATAACGTTAGGTAAAAAATTAAAATATTTTCCAATAAAACTACAAAAAGAAATATTTTCATGTTGTTGGCCCAAAACTAAAGAAAATTTAAATACCAATTTCAAACTTAACATTTAATTGAATAATTCAACAACACATTATTTAGGAAATAGTTCACAAAAATAAAATAATTCTTTTTGCAGTTTTGTTGGTCAATATCAACAACTTTTAGTAATTATGGTAAGAAAAGAATTCAATTAGAATGCGATTTTTAAAATATTTTATTGCAAAAAAATCATCAAATTTTTTTACTGTATCAAGGCTTTAATTATTCCAGTCTTCAATATAATTTGACACCCCTTTAATAGGGGTAATTCATGCAGTGCATGGATGGTTCCATGCAAAATTGACAAAAATTCCTCATAGAATAACCGCAAATCGTATTTGCAGCATAATTTTGATGTTAAAACATTTAGTTTTGTGTCAAAACTTCGCGGTCTCAAAAAGTGCACATTCAGTCAATGAATGAAAATCGGGTAAACGAACAATGGGTATAATTCTTTTTGTTGGGGACTCTCTCCCCAAAATTTTTTGTGAAGCATTAAATTTTCTTTAAATCTCACCTTTCAGAGGTTATGATGAACTGTTAGAAAGCTAGGAAAATTAAAAAATCCTGTATTATTTAAATAGAACTAAGGTCTTAAAATTGATATTAAAAGCTCGTTTTGGCACTAAATATTTGTTTTGACATTTCCAATCAATTTTTAAACAACATAAGAAAAATAATTTTAAAGTTTGTAGTCTATATTCCAATCACCCATTAGAAAATTTCTTTCAAACCTTTTTATTGTCTTTTTAGATTTGAATCTGAACTACGAAAAGTTGAATTCTGGTAAGAGCTCTTTTTAAAGGTACTCATTTCAAACGATAAATATATATATCAACTTTAACGATGATACATTATCTTTTAAACGTGTATGTAAATCGATATTTTAAACTTTTAAAACTACTTTTTAAGCTTAAACACAAAAATTTGATTTCTATATTCATATCACAATAACTTTATATATATTTATTATCTATATATATTAAACGGAATTTAATAAGAATTTTATATTCGCTTGAAGAGCACAATTATTAATTCACTTGAGATGGAAAAGATATAAATACTATATATTTAATAATCAATTTGATAAATAGATATAAATTACATATTATATTTGAGAATATTTGTCTTGTATGTACTAGTTAAGCTCTAAGTTAAACAATTTAAATGTTTAGATGTATAAAATAATGGCACGTATCCACACATAATACGTGCACAATTTTTGCTTAATTTTATCTCTAATTTTGTCGTTTAAATGTTGTGACTTTACCTAAAATAAAATTACTGCTGTTGTACGATAATATATGGAAATAAAAATCCAATATTTATTAATTGTAACGTTTAGAAATCCCAACTAATTTTTAGTATGTAAGTAGGAGAAAATTTTGAAAAAATAATTTTATAGGGAATCCCTATAGATTTACGATTACTGCCCTTGTAGATAATAAACAAGAAAATTTTTGAAAAAGAAAAATTTATGTGTATTATAATATTATTAAAAAAAAATTGTATTTGAAAACTTCTATAGAATGTAAGTAACTGTAAAATAATCATTGAATATTGTGTACCTTAAACGTAACTGTATGTATATTATAGAAAGAGATGGCATATTTTTTCAAGAAAAAAAAATCTTCAAAATAGAGAAAAAGCTATTTTATATACCACAAAGTATTGCAATTGCATTATTTAAAATAACAAACTAGAGACAGAGTCTGTCCGTCCGTATTATTTACGACGATTGATTCGATCGCGCTTAGTGCCAAGATGAGCACAAAATTGTCACGGTAGAAGAATTAAAATATTAACGCCTTGGTCAGTGAAGAAAATGATTTGATTTCTGGATGTCAAGGAAATGTTTCGTCTAAGATGAAGCCTCAACTGGGACGAGATTTAGACTTAAAATCCAGAAGTTAAAATTGGCCAGTTCCTCGAAATATTTTTAAAATTACCTTTAAAAGACGTATTATATATGATTTATACATAATTTATATATAATTTATATATAATTTATATATAATTTATATATAATTTATATATAATTTATATATAATTTATATATAATTTATATATAATTTATATATAATTTATATATAATTTATATATAATTTATATATAATTTATATATAATTTATATATAATTTATATATAATTTATATATAATTCATATATTATAATGACGTATATATAATTTAATTCCTTAAACTTTTGATTTGTAAAAGAAGCTTTTTCTTCCAGAAATAATCCTCAATGATTTAAACTTAAAAAAAAAAACCAATGAAGAGACGCATTAAACGCTAATTTTTAGAGCACTTGTTTAACTTTATGCAAAAATTCCTTTTTCATGATACTTTTAATTTTGCGTAGGATAAGAAAAAAATATAAAAAATGAAAAAAAAAATAAATAGAAAACTCAGCTTGAGCTTTATAAATAACACTGGTTATAATTTGTCGTTTTAAATTCGCGAAAATTACGCAGAATTGAGCTGAAATCTGCATAATGGTGCCATCTAATATTCGCAAACTTAACTAAATGAAAGAAAAGACTTAAGTTAGCGAATAAAAGAAACAATAAAAAGTAAACATTTAAATTTTCCATAATTAATAAAAGACTTAGTTTTTCATTGTCTTAATAAAATCTTTTTCTTAATTATTTCAAATCAATTTCAAACAATGGCTTGAATCCTTCTTTCCACATATATGGAAGGTTCAATGCTATCTGATCAGTGTAATTTATAGAAATCGAGAGGACAAAGAGAACTACTTCAAAATAAATATAACGCTTACATGTTTTATACTATAAACTCTAAAAAATTAAACTTATATAGGTATAAAAACTAATTTTTAAATTACAATAATATTAAAGAAAATATTCAATGTTTAAAAATGGGGTTGTCGTTGAAGAAATTCGTAAAATAAGAACGCTTTGAAAGCCATGTTGAATTTAAAAAAAAAAGTTTCAAAATCAACTATAGTTCGTTCAATCTAATGTAAGGTCAAGTTGGAAACGTTAAAATTTCTTCTATGTAAAACTATATTTCTATCAATTTATCATGAAGAAGATGAAGGCAAATTTTCGTCAATCTTAATTATGTCAACGCAACTAGAGCTTTTAAAAAGCTTAAAGACAAATCATTTGAATGATCATTTTTTAAGCTTCTTAAAAGCTCGTTTTTTAAATAAAACCCTATCCTACTTTATATTATTACTAATTTAAAAATTCTCCTTAAATTTTCTATATATGCATATTTTTTAAAAGAAAAAAAAAGTTGGTAGATCAAATTGGGAACTTAGGGTGTCTATATGTATAATTATGCATTGTGATAAATGATAATGTACGTTATGTTGATTTATACTTCTTGTTAAAATAATCGAAAAGTCACGCTATTTTAAATAATGAAAAATGGTCTTATAAATTCTATATAACTATATATAATTATTGAAAACCAATATTATTATTAATGTTACCTATCCTTTTTCGTTTCGATATAATATTAACTATAATGCAATTATTTAAATGTAAATGTAACACTTTGCTGTTAACATATTAAATTAAATAAAAATAATTTAAAAAGTTTGATTTTTATTATGATAAGATCCTAATATGAATAAGTTCAGTGGTACCTCGACATACGAGTTTAATTCGTTACGCAACCTTGCTCGTATCTTGAATTACTCGTATCTCGAAGCAAATTTCTTCATACAAAACAATTGAAGTAGTTCAAGTTGAACTAGTTGAAGTTTCAAGTGAACTAGTTGAACTCGTATCTCAAATTTTGCTCGTAACTCAAAGCAAAACTCGCTTGCCGGCTCGTATCTCAAAAAACTCGTATGTCGAGATACCACTGTACTCTGAATTTCTTACAGCTTTCATCAAGTTTTTTTGGTGGGGAAAAAGATTTTTGAAATTTTTACTTAAGATTAAGTTAACCGTTTTGTTTGAGCCTTCTTTTTTAATCAATTCTTCCTCGATCTTCGTCTTCCGTGTTAACATATCTATTGAAAACAACTTTTTGTAAAATCGAATTTATAGCAAACATAAACATAGATTTATACGTGCAAGTGCATATTTATTCAAATATCAGATTTGTTCAATGAACCCGATCGTCCAATATTTACCCCACAAACATCTTTTCCCATTGAGGAAGAGCATTTTCTATAGGTAGGTAAGTAAGAGCATTTCCTCCCAGACACATTCATTCAAACCACGAACATCAAATGTTCGAATCGATAATGAAATATGGCATTTCGCAGACGAAAAAAGTAAAATGCATGATAAACTTTATGCAGCACGATCGTCGTACGTTATATTTACGATCCCGTTATCATTCGAAACGTAAAATTTAAGTAAGCTCACATTTATTTTTAAGCGGATAAACATTTCAAAGTCAATATTGAATTCGGGGAATTGAAGCGATTTTTATTATTTTACGCTAGTGGTCGGTGGAGGATTCGTTGAGTATAACTATCGTATTTTTGACATCAAGATGTTTACCTCGACTTCAAGAAGTAACTTTAGTTGAAAGATAATTTAGACGTGGAGGTGATTGCATTTTTCCATATTATTAGAAGATCAAATTTAAAGAGGTTGTTGGAAAGAATAAAATTCGACCCTTTAGATTAAGAAGTGAATCCCTTTACATACACAATAATAACGTTCAGCCTTCTTTTGAAAGCTTGACCTATGAAAATAAAAATAAACAAAAGAAAATGCATCAATGTCACATTTACTCTAAACAAAGAACAATGCCCACGTCACAACATAAATCACTAACGACCTAAACGGAGGTTCGGTATCAAGAGTTTTGTCTGGATAGTCAATTTACGTGGAACCCACCCACAAGAGTGAAACGACAAGACTTTAACAAACGCTTTGGACTCTTAAGAAAACTTTTAGGATCACAACCTCCCATAGACGTACCAACTAAATTGACTTATTAATCCCTTATATGATCTATTTTGAGATATGGAATAGAATTGTGAGGTTCACTAAACCTTCTAATATCAAGTGCATGCAATCATTTCAATCAAAAGTCCTTGGGAAAATCCTAAACATTTTTTATTATGTCACAAATGAAGTAATTCATAGAGATCTTAACGTCCCTTATATTTCCAACTAGCTGATACCCGCTCGCTTTGCTGAGTGTATCTAAATTTAACTGATTGATTAAAAGATTTCCTACGTTCAGAACGAAATATAAAAATTAATCTATTTTGACAGAAAAAAAATGATAGATACTTTCAGACTTAAGATCCAAAGAAAGTTTATCGAAATTCGTAAGACTACTTTTTAAGAAAGAGATGTTAGCTGTCCCACATCAGCTTCTATACGATTATTAGTAAAAAAAAACTGTATTCCTTCCTTAAGGATTTGAAAATCTTTCATACCAAATGTCACTTAAAAGCGTACAACTATTTTAGGGGGCATCTATAAATTGCGTTTTTTGCGATTTTTGAAATCCCATCCCTTCCCCTCTGGTAAGATGTCATGAGATTTGGCATATATACTTCCCCCAATCCGCAATCTAATGTGATATTTTTCAAAACAAAAAAATACGTGATAATTGCGAGACCTTCCCTTTCCCCAAAGTAAGACTAGATGAGATTCGGCTCGACCCCATCGGCCCCTGAATGCCTCACGTAATTAATAAAGGTTCCCTTAAAAGAATAGATTAGTAGCTATCCTATAGGATCTTTAACAAAACCTCATTAAAATTTGTTCCGTTAAGTAATTGTTAAATTTTTGAAGTTATACTTCTTTAGGCGCGTTATGAAAAAATGATGAGAGTAAAATTTTAAGATGCGCGTGCATTTAAAGATAAAAATTAACAAAATGAAGTTAGTCGCAAAACCAGTGGGACTCCTGGCGCGCGTAATTTGAATTTTTGTTGTATTTATTTTCTAATTTATTTATTTTTATAATTAAATTTAAAATAATTATATAAACAAATGACACATATTATTAATAAATAAGTTATTACTTTTCTCGAATTTTACAGTGGTTGTTATAATTACTTTTTGAAGTTTAAAGATGAAAATGACGCCTGCATCAAGGCACGGTTTCAGAAGAATTTGTGAATAAGATTAAGGCATTGACTTTCACAAGTAGCTACTTACTTTATTTCGCAATTTCTATGAAGCTTCGTTTTCATGACATGCATGAATTGTTAACCAGAAAAATGATCCTGACAAATTTTATAAACGTCTTGCAGCTTTCTTTGGATATTATTTATTGATACAAATTAAAATATTATTCTCTTAATTTTATTTGTAATAATTATATCTTTAAATATATATATATATATATTATTATTAAATATTAAATTACAGTTTTTTAAAATTGCTTATTTGAATAAAATTAATAAAAACTAATTTTTAATGATACCAAAGAAGTATAACGTCTCACGCGCGTACATAAGTATACGCAACCACTTTTTTATTATTATTTTAATACGTTTATTTCTAATTAATATCTTCGACAATGAAAAAATTCAAATATTTTAATCAATTTCATTATTCATTTTATCGGGTGTTAAATTGAAACTCATATTTATTTTCCAGTAAAAATTGTCAATTTTTTAATTTCAACTTTGTAAAGATTTATTTTGTTATTGTTTAAAATTGGAGGAAAATTTGTTAAAATTCTATTTCACGAACTTTACCAAAACTTTTTAAATGTACGGTTCCTGTAGGATATAATTGTTTTGCCATTCCATGGGAACCAGGCATTATTCTAGCCTTAAAAGTAAGCTATATCATTGTCCCACAAACTACCACATTGCAAAAATCATATCAATCTTTAACTCTGTGATAAAAAAAAAATCTATCCCACGGGAATAGTGCATCTCTACTGAGTAAAAAGTAGATCTAATTTTAAGGAAAATGAGTTAAGACTCTATTTTGGGGATTTTAATGAAACTGCTTTTAAATACACGGTTCTTATAGAATAAATACTTGTTTTGGTATCCCATGGGAAACGTTTATAATTCCGGTATGAGAAGTAATCCATTTCATTTTCTGACCCCTAAACTACCACATTACAAAAAAGGAAGTTAATTTTTTGCTCCGTAAAAACATAAAAATATCTATCCCACGAGAACCGTACATTTTTTCCTGGATATAAAGTATACTATATGTTAAACCGGATTATAATCTATATCTATGCCAAATTTCATCCAGATCTATTCGGTACTTTTTGAGTGAAAGAGCAACAAACATCCATTCTTACAAACTCTCACGTTTATAATATAAGTAAGATTCATCAAATTCCATGGCAAACTATTTGTTTGTTTATTTTCCCATTCTAATCCAGAAGTTCAAATTCTTTCCTCAGTCCAACACCCATAAAATCTTCCACGTCGTTTAAAGCAACAATGGCCAAGAGACTACCCTCCAATTTCTTGGAGAGTTCCAGTGCTGGCTGGCTGGTGGGTTTCATCAACATACTTACTATTCTTGACCTTTAGTTTAAAGCTTTTTAGTTTGGATGTTATAACCCACTTGCTCATGTTATGAATATGTATACAGGTTAAAAATAATCAATAAAGAAAAAAAAAAGTATAAGTGGACACTTTATTAAGAAGTTAAAAAGGCATCGTTCAGAATTTCTAGATTTCAGAATATATGCAGTACAAGAAAGATACTTTTTCACTAAATTGTTTTTCAATTTTACAGTTTGTACTTCTAACGATATGTCAGTGCTTTTTATACTTATACTTTCATAACTAAAATATACCTTCATTTTTGAAAAATTTTCATTAGATAATTCAACAAGATATTCAACAATTTAAGAAGATATCTTACAATTCCAATTTCCATTTAAACAATTTTTAAGACTAACAATTCACTTTAATTTTTTCCATAATTTTCCACTTAATGATTAAAAAACAAAAGTCAGGAAAAACATTTTATTACTCCAAAAGTGCATATTTCAGCTATTAAAATAGATAAGAAAGCTATTTTGAAAGTTTTATTATCATTTTGAAGGATCTTAGTAAACTTTATCCTATAAGATATCCGACACGTTTGTGTGTGTTAGAATTCTTAGAATATCATTCAATTTAATCTAATTTCTTGAATATTTTCATGAGCAAATCTTTTTTGTGTTTAATCTTTGAAATTTGTAATTTCTTTGATTAAAATTCCACTTTCATTACTGTTATCAAATTGTTAAATAGTTACGGCAAAATAGTAAATAATGTGGCTGCGTGTTGGGATATTTTTCTTTACGGTCTTTATAATAATACGAGTATATGTAATATAAAAATTCTGATTAATTTTACTTGTAATTTTAAACAGTATAGCGTCATCTGTTGCAATATAATGAGACTGTTGGGTTTCAGTGAATGGTTACGAACGCGGTAGTTGTCAGGGTTGCCAATCAATGCCAGTTGTTTATCATAGAAACAAATCACCATTTACTCGATTCTATTATATTTTCAAATGAAAATTAATATTCCTATTATTTATGGATTGCACTAGATTCCACATAAAAAAATGATTGCCCTTCGACTTTGATAATGGATGATTCATAAATTAATTGAAGTAATTTTATGTATAAAAAATTGACGAGAATACTTGAAACACAGCTAATTGTTACAACTGAACACGAATATAGAAGATAATAACAGTAAGAAGTTAGTTGGAGCTTACAGTATTATGTCCTTCCAAATGGTGAAAATCAAATTAATAATGAAGGAAAGCAAAATTCAGAACAAAATATCTGAATTATTTAACCTGAAGCTTTCAATAATAAATAACAATTGTAAAGCTTGAGAAAATAAAATAAAAAACTTGCAGACCTAACAGACGTTGTCCTCTACCACGTCTTAAATACAAAAGTTTCCAAATTTTTTAAAATAATCTGTAACAATCTGGACCATTTTGATGTGACAAAAAGTGACAATGTACAGAAAATTTTCCTGAATCTCATCTCAGCGCTATCTACCGGAAAAAAATACATTTAGTTAATTGTTGATTAAAACCATTATAGAGTACTAAAAAGTGGTTGCGTGTACTTATGTACGCGCGTGAGAAGTTATACTTCTTTGGCATCATTAAAAATTAGTTTTTATTAATTTTATTCAAATAATCAATTTAAAAAAACTGTAATTTAATATTTAATAATAATATATATATATATATATATATATATATATATATATATATATATATATATATATATATATATATATTATTATTAAAAATAAAATTAAGAGAATAATATTTTAATTTGTATCAATAAATAATATCCAAAGAAAGTTGCAAGACGTTTATAAAATTTGTCAGGATCATTTTTCTGGTTAACAATTCATGCATGTCATGAAAATGAAGCTCCATAGAAATTGCGAAATAACGTAAGTAGCTACTTGTCAAAATAAATGTCTTAATCTTATTCATATCTTGTGTTACTAAATTATTATTCTAAGACGGTTGAATCATTTCAGAATCCCAGATTTTGTGATAACTAAGAATATGCATGGAATTAAGACGTCATTTTCATCATTAAATTTCAAATAGTATAACAGCTACTGCAAAATTCGAGAAAAGTAATAAAGTATTTATTAATAATATGTGTCATTTGTATGTATAATTATTTTTAATTTAAATGTAAAAATAAATAAATTAGAAAATAAATACAACAAAAATTCAAATTACGCGCGTCTAGTTAAAAATACCGAGCCGTTTTGCGGGCAACTTAATCTTGTTAATTTGTGATTATGAAATAGAACGCTACTAATGCTTCTATAACCGCGCCGCGATGCAGACGTCATTTTCATCATTAAACTTCAAAAAGTACTTATAACAACTACTGCAAAATTCGAGAAAAGTAATAACTTATTTATTAATAATATGTGTCATTTGTATATATAATTATTTTTAATTTAAATATAAAAATAAATAAATTAGAAAATAAATACAACAAAAATTCAAATTACGTGCGTCTAGTTAAAAATACCGAGCCGTTTTGCGGGCAACTTCAACTTGATAATTTGTGATGATAAAATAGAACGCTACAAATGCTTCTGAAACCGCGCCGCGATGCAGACGTCATTTTCATCATTAAACTTCAAAAAGTACTTATAACAACTACTGCAAAATTCGAGAAAAGTAATAACTTATTTATTAATAATATGTGTCATTTGTATATATAATTATTTTTAATTTAAATATAAAAATAAATAAATTAGAAAATAAATACATCAAAAATTCAAATTACGTGCGTCTAGTTAAAAATACCGAGCCGTTTTGCGGGCAACTTCAACTTGATAATTTGTGATGATAAAATAGAACGCTACAAATGCTTCTGAAACCGCGCCGCGATGCAGACGTCATTTTCATCATTAAACTTCAAAAAGTACTTATAACAACTACTGCAAAATTCGAGAAAAGTAATAACTTATTTATTAATAAAATATGTCATTTGTTTATATAATTATTTTTAATTTAAATATAAAAATAAATAAATAAGTAAATAAATACAACAAAAATTCAAATTACACGCGCCGAGAAACCCAGTGGTTTTGCGGCTAACTTCATTTTGTTAATTTTTGTCTCAAGATGGCCGCTCATCTAAAAATTTGACTCTCATTATTTTTTCATAACGCGCCTAAAGAAGTATAACTTCAAAAATAAAAATTATCTAATTGTTAATCTAAACCATGCTCGGATCCACTTGAACACAGGTACACAAAATTTCATCAAAATCGGTCCAGCCATTTAGGAGGAGTTTAATTACAAACTCACGCACAGAAAATTTTTTTATATAAAAATTGAATATTCCTCATGTTACATCCTTGCATAAATCATTAATTGTTTCTCACTGGATTTTTAAGTTTTAAATGGATTTATTATATTATCTTAAAATTCAAATATCGCATCGTGTTTTTTTGGGTGTTTTAAGTCGCTTTAACATCTAAGGTCATATCACGACTGTCTAAGCACAAAAAATTTCTCTTGGTCAATTTTTATTTTTAAGTCTAAAATTCAACGGGGATCAAACCCAGTGCCACTTGACTCACTGGACAGAGCAATTACTCTAACCATTGGGCCAGTATAGGTGATCATCTTAAAAGCTCAAATGGCTAAAATTCCGAATACTCAAAAAATATTTTCCTGTACATTTTCTAATATTTTTCACGAAAACATAGTTTGCAAGTTTGAAATACCTAATTAATCGTGTGGCCCCAAATATCAGGGAACCATATTTCAAAGCTATTAATTTCATTCAAGAGTATTAAAAATAATTTAACCAGCAGCAGTTAAATTTTGAACTATTAATTCAATTTAATTTAGACCCGAATTGATCTTAGACATTTGGAGTTTTCAATCTTAAAGCTTCAAAACAATTTAAATTTCAAATTAAAGATGTTTATATTTTTTCCCTTTCAAAACTGTCAACTTCAAATTTGACAGATTAATATTTGATTTCAAAATTTAAAAAAAAAAATTAACAGGATGTAAATCGTACGTAAATCTAAATAAACTTGGAAAAACATAATTAATGGAAGACACAAAAAGAAAGACAAAATTATGTCCCCCGTTGCTTCTAAGTCTGAAGATCCAACACCCCGAAGTTCGAAAATCGTTAGTATTGACGTCAGTACTCCGTTTGGTGTTCCGTTAAGCGCATTTTATATGCGAAGTTTTGCATATTACACCACCAAGCATCGATGGCCGAACATTTTACGCAATGTAATCGGACATCTGGAAACGTTAGACAAACAAAAAATAAAAGGAGCAGCAGAAACTGATCTCAGATACGCCATTGATCAAATCTTAACTCTAATTAAACGCATTGATTTAAACTGGTCCCTCGAACCGTTTACATCGAAAGCAAAAGATGTAAACTTCTGGAACGCGGCCATTCGGGAAGCACAAAGAATCGATGTGAACGTTTGTTTTTATAATGTGTCCTGGCTTTTGGCCGAATGTTATTTGTATCGTCGACTTTACGCTATCTTTGAAGACACTAAAAGCTTGCAAAACTTTGATTATTTCACCAATCAAAAAGAACTTTCGTATAAAATGGCATTGGGGGCGATAATTTCGTTGAGTGTTCAATTTTTAAAGACCATCGATGTTAAGGATAAGTTAAACGAGACTGAAATTCATGATCAGTTTCAAAATTTACTTAAAATTGATCTATGGGGAAATAAGTGCGATTTGTCGTTAACACTAGGATTTAATGGTGCAACTGACGATTTATTGCATATCGTCAGTGAATATGACGATCAAATTCTTATTAATCATATTCATTTAATTTGGGTTGCCCTTAAGAAAAATGACACGTACAATCGAGTGATTATCGTGACCGACAATTCTGGTTATGAATTATTTATCGATTTGGTTTTCGCTGATTTTTTATTAACGTTTCACTTATGCGAATCGGTGCATTGGTACGTGAAGACAATTCCATGGTTCATTTCCGATGCAACCGAGCTAGATTTTATTTGGATGCTCGATACACTGGCAACATCCGAAAATAAAGACTTGGCCAAGTTGGGACAACGTTGGAAAAAATATGTCGCGCAAAATTCGTGGATATTAAAAATCGAAAAGTTCTGGACGTTGCCCTATCCATTTGCAGCCATGCGGAAGAAAGACTCAGCCTTATATCATCAGCTTTGTGAGGCGAAGCTCATCATTTTTAAAGGAGACCTGAACTATAGGAAGCTCGTTGGTGATATTAATTGGAATCCAACGACTCCGTTTAATATTGCCCTCCAAGGATTTTCACCATCGAATCTGTGCGCGTTACGAACGATCAAAGCCGATTTAATTTGTGGACTTTTACCAGGGGTTTCCGAACAACTTTCACACCGCTGTCCTGATTGGATGATCAGTGGCGATTATGCAATTATTCAATTTCATGATGTTACAAACGTTCAGTACTCAGTACGAGATACCGTTTAATACGTAAATTTCGATACAAGTTTTTCGTTCAAATATTCTCTTTGTTCGTGTTTTTTAATGTTTACAATAAAATTATCTTATAAAGTACGACAATTTGTCATTAATATTAATGAACCATTTATCAATTTAAATTTCCCTAATTTTGACTTGAATATTTGATAATTTTTCTTTAAATATAAAACGAAGAACTAAAATATTTTAACTCATATCAAAATGTTTTACTCTTTTTTAATAAACGTACTTCTACGATCAATCCTTGGATCGTTTCAATCGCAGACTAATTGTGCTGTGATCGTTTCGCAAGGTAACGATCTAAATGTAGGGAATGATTTTCCTGTTGTAAATATCAATGTGAATCTAACAGAAAAAAATTTCGATAATCTTTTGCTTGATACGTTAATTTTTCGATGTGAAATTTTTATTTTTGCTATTGATCAACCTTTGGCGGCTGTTAGAGATTTAGAGTCGACCATTAAAACGACTGATCAAAGATTTGGGGAACGAAAATTGATTTTCGTACCGCCACAAGTTGAATGTGTTGGATGGTCTAAGGAAATTTTGCACGATCCCTTATTTGGTTTCATTCCAAATGCTTTAGTTGTTGAAGTCAAAAAATATGATGATTTAGAGATCGAAAATAAAGTGAGTGAAAGAATTTTAATTTTTTACCATTATATTTTTAAATATTTTAGGAATTATTTATTAAAGATAATGAGCTAATTTTTGAAATTTTCACTCATAAATTTGTGGGAAAAACGAATAATTTCGACTTGATTTTAAACGATCTTTGGTTTGGTGAAAATCAAAGTTTCTTCTACCACAACGAAATGTTTCCGAATAAAATGAAAAATTTGGAAGGTAAACCTGTGAGAGCCTCAACTTTTACGTATTTACCTTATACATATTTTGGTGAGATTAATGACATAAATAAGATTAAACCCCAAATAAAAATTAAGCAACTAAGTTAATGGATGTGGTTTCAGAGAATGGTTTTATTGATGGATTTGAAACTAAATTAATTGTTGAATATGTTCGATTAATTAATGGCTCGTTAGAGTTAATTGTTGACGATGAAAATGAATGGGGTGAAATTTATAGTAATCGAACAGGTATTGGAGTCTTAGGAACTTTAGTTCAAGATGAGGCTGATGTTAGTTTCGGTGAGTTTCTCAGATTCAGTGTAAGATATATTTATCAAAATCGATAGAAAATTGAAAATTTTTCGAAAAATTAAATATATCAAGTCAAGTTAAATTCAAATATCAACTTCTTAATTTAAAGACAAGTCAAAAATGTCATCCAGTTTAATTTTTATCTCATTTAACTGCCCGTATGTTTAACTTAACTGCATTTTTGAGAAAAAAATTATCTTAGAGTTTTAAAGTAGCTTTTAAAAAATTTGATAGTAAAATTAAGGGAAAAAAATTTTCAAAAAATTTTGACGATTGATTTGGGAAGGGTTTTCAAAGTTACAGACGACGAAGCTGTTTTCAAACTCAAGATTAAAAGCAAATTTTCCGTAAAACATCAAAAGCTAAAAACTTTTACCAAAAATAGTTCTAAAATTTTCCGTCAATTTTTCAATGTTTCATTTATTTGATGTCATATTCGAAATCAGCATCCTCAAAAATCTTTCGATTATCAATTTTCTCAAAAACACGGAGCTAAATTTTTGGAATTCAACAGTAAATTTTGTACTTTCGTTGATTTTGATAACAAATTTGTTTTCAATAACTATGAAAATTCTTTGATAACCATTTTAATTTAAATTAGTACTCTTGATAAAAAACTGTAAATCTCGTTTCTAATGTGAAGCTTGGAAAATTGGTTTAAAATCGACCTAAAAACCTTTAAAATCAAATTCAAATAACTCAAAATTATTCACTTCAAGTCAAGTTTAATTCAAATATCAATTTCTCAATTTCAAGATAAGTTAAACATAAAAAAATGCCTCGACTTATGGGCTCTTAGTTAAGCGTTAGAGAAATCTGAATTAAATCTACTAATTAAGCTTTTGTTTTTTAATTTTGTGTCAAACAGAAAATAATCAAATTTTATTTTAGCCGCTCTCTACACTTGGTTCCACGAATACAAATTCTTAGATTTGACCATTTCAACTTCACGGACTGGAATTACATGCTTAACTCCAGCACCAAGGTTCTTACAATTTTTAAGTAATTTTAAGTAATTGATTTATTGAATTTTTTCAATATTTATAATATTTTTTTTAACTATGTGTACATGTATTGTTGCACTATGACGTAATCAATTGTCGCTGGATCTTATGAAAACTAAGTTTTCGTTGTAAAGAGTTATCATTAATTGTTTAAATTATTAATTGTTATGGAAATTGAATTGAACAATGTAAATTGCATGCATGGTATCAGTGTTTATGGACTATTTGAGTTCCGTGGCAACTTCACTCCACCGGCTGGCACTGTAACGCAAGAAACCAAAAAGCTATCAGCGACAAACTGACACACTTAGGCTGCTTATTTATAAGATAGTAACAATTTGGCATATCATTTAATAAAACAAAAAAAATTGGTTGCCTCTAAAGTCGGTTTACGAACGATAGCTTTACGTGATAACGTCATAAAGAACACCTAATTAATGAAAAATTGCGTACTTTTATTAATTGAATTATTATCAATGAATTATCATTATTTTGTATAATACAAAGGAGTTAATTGAAAATTAACTATTTTTTCAAAAGGAAATCAGACTGAAAATTATGAAAGAGAAAATCAATTAAATCTTATTAAGTAAATTCTAAAAGAAAAACACAAAACACGTTAACAAAAAATCAAATTTCGCTGACTTTGGACTTAATTATTATATTTCACAAATACTATTCACTAAAATTCACAACACAAATTATAAATTAAAGTAAAAATAAATTGATAAATGAATTAGCACGAAATTGTCCTCGAAGACACTTCAATTTGATCCACTGGAGATACAAAATTAACGATTTGGATTTTTCGTTTTGTGATTTTTTACATTTATTTTAACTTTAATTTATAATTTGTGTTGTGAATTTTAGTGAATAGTATTTGTGAAATATAACAAAACACGTTGTCTAGGATTCAACAATAATATCGTGGCTCTCTATCACTTGTATCGCGTTCTCGCTTGCACGCACAGGCTCAAATGGAACGTGACAAAATGGACGATCTTTTTCAGACTGGCTGTCGTAGTTCATCAATTTATAAGACGTTATCACGTCAAAAATATATTCCGATTCAACGACATTGATGACGTCATAATACAACAATGCATAGACAAACAGGGTGACCAGATTTCTGGTTTTCATACTGAATCTCAGGTTTTCAACATCGGATCTCCGGACTTAGGGTTTTGTTATAAAATCTCCGGGTTGCGCGGTTTAAATCTGATAGGTAAATTGTGTAAATTAAAGAAAGGCAAATGATTTCATTCGACGATATTATTCAATTAGTTCGTTATATGAAAACATCAACGAAGATGAACTTTATGACAAATTAACTCTATTGAACGACGATTGACTCAAAATAGAAGATAATTTTTTTTAAATATACCTTTAGATCAAATTAAGGTAAAAGTTTTTTAATAATCAAAATTGTCCCAACTTTTATAACTATTTCAAAGGTCATGTCAACACGTGTTAGTAACGCTTGTATTTTCGCTGATGTCGAACGCAATAAAATGCGTGTAAAATTAGTCAAAGCTGAATTGTGTACAAAATGAAACTTTAATATCATATATCAGGAGTTTGATGACTACCTTTCAAAGGACAAACAGAAAAATTTACTAAAATGTTGTCCGACTAATCTATACCAATAATAAGATTGAAGATTTCTTCTCCATCTCACCTGCGCGAGCGAACGAAAAACGGAATCATTTTTCCCAGCTGAGATTTATATCTAATCTAAAAAATTTACGGTGTTTTGTTGAATACTTTTTGTTACCTACATTTTCATATGTTTTTACTAAAAAATAAATTCCATTTTAATTGTAATTTTTCCAAAAAAACCAGGGTTATAACAAGGTTTGTCCAGGGTAAACTTGAAAACAGCTGAGCCGATTTCAATGGAATTTTCACAAAAGTTATTAAATAATGTAACTTACATTATAGGCCACTTTTTATTTCAAATAGTTTTCCCTGTCTGTTTGTTTGTTTTTGGCAAACTTGAAAACGGCTGGTCCGATTTGGACGAGATTTTCACTACAAGTAGTAAATATTACAATAAGTGCTTTAAAATACTTTTTATTCCGAAAAATGTTGATTTTCTGTGCAAAAAAATTAAAACTATAAAAACTGCGCAACAAAAAACATACATCGGCAGGCAGCTGTGATACAATGTACATATACTAACATATCGTAGATACGACATGATTTTAAACTATGTAATTTGTTATTCTTATAAATTAATTTACGCAAATTTGAAAATTATAACCAGTATAGAAGTATAGCGATAGGTTAAATTCCTAAAAACCATAAATCCATTGTGAATTTAAAGGTAGTCAATATATTATTAATATTTCGGCTGAGTAAACGTTCGAATTGTCGAGGGAGGAGAAGGAAATCCTCTGCAGTAAATATGATTTCATTCATAAAAATGAATATCTTTGTTCAAAAATGAGACCCGTAAGAATAAATAACAAAAACAGACAGTTCGACTTAAGTGATCCCGATTAGGAGTTTGACTAAGAGAGGTGAAGCCGTTAGGCAGAGCCCCCAGAACAAAAAGAAATCCAGCCCAACTTATTTTTCAAGAGAAAATAGCAGCTAAGATGTGAACATCGCGTTGTTTTTTTACCAAAAAACTAAATTCTTAATTTTCAATAAATTTTAGCAAGATATATAAGAATTCGTTGTCTAATCTCGGACCTCGGGAAATAGCAGACTTGCCGATAAGACATAATGAACTTAATACTATATCCTAGAATTATGAATCTAAGGCAACCAAACCTAATACCTCAGATCTTCAGATAATACATTAAATATTTTTGATCTTAAAAAAGGTACACTTCCTAAAGGATAGCTACTAATCCATTCTACTAAAAATAATAAAGGATTTCATATGACATTTGGTGTGAAAGGTTCTCAAGGCTTAAAATTTTCTTAATTTTTTACAATGTTCAAAAAAACATAAAGATCCTACCTATAAGATAGCTTATATCTGTTCCTGGAAAAGTAGTTTAACGGATTTTCATAAAGTTTCTATGAAATAAAGGTCTAGAAATACCTAATTATCTTTTTTTGTTAAAATAGCTGAATTTCTTCTTTTGGGTTAAGTTTTCTATTATTCAATCAGATTAATTTAGATACGCTCAGCGAAGGGGGTGGGTATCAGCTAGTACAAAATATAATTTCTAATTTGGTCTTCTATGTTAATATTCATTTTATGTTCATCTTCGTTAACTACTATTCTAGATTTAAAAAAAAAAATAATTTCATTATTGAAAAAATCCAAAAAAATATTTGGGTAACAATAAAACAAATTGAGAGCAATTAAAGAAAAAAACTTCAATAACAAGTGGTTCTAAGCTACAAATTATACTCGTGGAAAAATCGCAAGTCCTAAAAGAGCATTTAAGGATTAATTTTTTGGTTTATAGTTTATTAAAAAATAAAAGTTCTATGCTATCTTCTTTCCGGTGTTAATTTCAAAATTTAATTTTCAGACCGTTCACCAGTTGGTTTACACCAATCACACCATTTTCGGCATTAGTGTGGTTGTTTTTAATTATAACAGAAATTTTCGGAGTGCTAGCGTTTTATTTCATTTCAAACGCAAGTGTAACGATCGAAAGAAACGAAGATCGAATTGGAATTATTTTCAAGTCGGAATTGTATGAAAAAAGTATTTTTTATCAGTAAGTGCTACGATTAAATGTAAGTACTTTATTTTTAAAAAAATATTTTTTGTATAGAAAAATTGACAAATCAAGGAAATATACTCGAGGCGAATCTATCATTATAACAATTGGAATATTATTACTCCAACCATTTCCAAACTCAATGAATTCAATTACTATTTCACTAAAGCATTTATTAATCTGGCTTCAAGTTTTAACTTTAATAATCACAAGTTCATAT
The DNA here is from genome assembly GCA_958496155.1 of Sisyra nigra. NCBI lineage: Eukaryota > Metazoa > Arthropoda > Insecta > Neuroptera > Sisyridae > Sisyra > Sisyra nigra. Next base: position 2,198,891 of record OY292313.1, on the reverse strand, counting down.
AGTGGAGTTTTGGCTACAAACATGACAGTTCCAATGTAAGTTTTTACGATTTTGAAGATGTTCTTCGTGAAAGCCAATATAAATTTTAGATTTGAATCATCAATCAGATTTGTAGAAGAACTTGTGCAAAGCGATATACATTGGGGTGCAACTAGCAATGCATGGATTTTTTCCCTGTATGATATTAATGAAACGTATGCAACCACTTTAGTAGACAAATTTGAGGCGATAAGTGAAGAAAGTTTGTATCAAAAGTCGAAAAGTCATAATTTCGCTTTTTCATTAGAACGACTAACCGGGGGTCATTTTGCGATTGGAAACTATGTAACCGAAGATTCCATGCCATATTTGCAAATTATGAGAGAAGATATTTATTGGGAATTTTGTGTGTTTATGCTACGAAAAAGCTCGGCTCATACTGAAGGCATTAATAAGCTTATAGGGCAAGTTCATGCCGCAGGACTTTTCTATATTTGGGAAGGACAGGTTTGTACTCTACTTAAAGAAGACTAACCTTATTGATTTTGTAAAGAATCACCGATGAAAATCTGAAACCAAAAGAAAATTATTTAGTTACATTATATTAAAAAAAAATATATAAATAAAAAAATTGTAGGTTGTTCGGAGTCATATGAACAGTAAAGTTCAGTTGGGAATAAAAATATCTGCCACTGGCCATCCTGAAGGTTCTGGTCCCATCAAACTTCGTACCAGTCACCTAAAAGGCACCTACGTCATTTGGATAATCGGCAATTCCCTAGCCGTTCTCGTTTTCATTATAGAAATATTATTACACAAAAAACTAAATGTTAAACCGCAAAAATACTAACTGTTATCTAAAAAGAAAGAAACAATAAACACTTAGTTTGCACGATAATAAATCTTTTTTTATGATTTTATCTCTTCACGACTCTCATAATTTACATGAAACTAATCTTACAGCAAACATTTCGTTAAAGTATATGAAAATAAATTCGTCTTAAATATTAGTTTGTTTTAAGTGAGTTAAAAAATGAAAATTTCCGCTAAAGTTAACGGGCAGTGGTTGCAAATTCCCTGCAAGGAGGGTAAGCATTTCAAAGTGTTTGATATTTCTTATTGATAATTTTATAAATAAATAGGAAGTAGCACGGTTTATTGGCTTGCTGAAGAGGCAATTCGAAGATATAAACGTCTCAACAGTTCGGCTTCAGAAAAAAATCCTCTGTCACAAATACAGGAAATTCGACGGACTCGAGGAGGTGTTATTCTGGATTTTGACGATTTGATTCATGAAGTTTTGGATGACAATGACTTTGTTACAATTGGTAAGATTTTTTTTCTTAACACGATAAAGATTTGGTAGTTTAAAACAAAGAGGTTCTCGTATGAAGATTAAGTAAGAAAATTTACAAATAAGACGTAGTAAGATATTTTTAAAAACTTTACTTTTTCACCATTTGAATAATAAATTCTTATCTGAAGAGTTATTAATCATAATAACTGAGTGGATTTCATTCATTAGTCATAATTTAACTTGGAATAACTTGGAATCAACGTTATTTATTGTATTAGGTTAGTTTTTCGATCGAAAAATTCATATATCGTTAATCAATCTAATAAAGAGGCCGATTTTTGTCTGTCTTAAGATCCTTCCATCTTACATAAACTACTTTCAGTTCGGGTATATTAGCTCTAGGCTCTACAAACTTTCCAAAATTTATCTTGGATTGAAACAAACTACAATATTATAAATAATTTAGAAGATATAGTATGAGAAAATCCAAAACATCAATTACATTTTTCATTCAATCATTTAGAGAAGTTAAGAACATTTTTAACAGGCATGAATTTGTCTACACTTAGACAGATCTAAACTGAACAAAAACGCTGACTGTGCTTAAAAAATGGACGGATTGGTTGGCCTAGCCAAACTTAATCAGTTCATTTTTTACCATAGAGATAAAAGCGATTTACATAGCTATGACCTGCATTCTAAATGATAACACCCAGCAAATCACCTAATATATAAGGTTTCTTGCGTTAAGTGCCAGCCAATGGAGTGAAGTTGCCACGAAATTCAAATAGTCCATAAACACTGATACTATGTACTAGAACAGCAGTCAATTCTGTTGACTGTCAGGCTTTTACTAGTATAGCATATGTACAGATTTCCAAAGTTCAATCAACACCCTAAAAGGGTTAATAAAAAAAATTAAAGAGTTAATTATTCGGAAAACCTAATTAAAAATAAACCAATACTAGCCTAGCACTTGAGGACAAAAATAAGCTTTATGTGAATACAAACCCACATAGGCATCGACAGCAATGAAAAAGTTGAGACTCCAGCTAAAAGAACTACTTTAGACGGTGAGAGACGATGACGTCACATACTTGGACTCTCTAAAATGCATAAGATCTACACTTATCAAAGATTGGCAACGTTGTTGAGATCTGTCATTCGACAAGCTGAGATAGATTAAGGCTTCAGTAGGAACTCGGAAGAGTTGAGGAGGTAGCCCTTTCAAGATTGAGGACGGGTCATACCAAATTTACCCACGCTCAAATATTTTTCGGTTAAGTGACCCTAGTTTTCTCGACTTGTGGAGTGGCTATTACCGTTCTCAACTTGGTATAGTCCAACACCGGTTGTTTACCTCCTTTCGAGCATCAAGCTCGGGAATATGCAGCATCCGGAAGTCTCTGACTCCAAACAAAGGTGAAAGAAAAAAAAAAGTTACCCTACTATCGAGAGATCTAACCTCCAACTCTCGGCCATTATACCAACCAATCAATAAGTCCCGAAATACAAGCGACTATAATTTTTAAACAAAAAAAGTGGTTGCGTATACTTATGTACGCGCGTGAGAAGTTATACTTCTTTGGCATCATTAACAATTAGTTTATATTAATTGCATTCAAATAATCAATTTTAAAAAATTGTAAAATAATATTTAATAATATTAATAATATATATATTTAAAGATATATTTATTAAAAATAAATTTAGAGAATAATATTTTAATTTGTATCAATAAATTATATCCAAAGAAAGCTGCAAGACGTTTATAAAATTTGTCAGGATCATTTTTCTGGTTAAGAATTCATGCATGTCATGAAAACGAAGCTTCATAGAAATTGCGAAATAAATGAAAAATAAAATAAATTAATTTTCAAAGTAAATGTCTTAATCTTATTCTTATCTTGTTTTACTAAATTATTATTCTAAGATGGTTGAATCATTTTAGAATCCCAGATTTCGTGATAACCAAGAATATGCATGGAATGCAGACGTCATTTTAATCACTAAACTAGAAAAATGGTATAACAGCTACTGCAAAATTCGAGAAAAGTAAAAACTTATTTTTTTTTAATATTATGTAACATTTGTGTATATAATTATTTTTAATTTAAATATAAAAATAAATATATAAAACAAAAATTAAAATAAAGCACGACAAGAAACCAAGTGTTTTGCGGCCAACTTCGTGTTGTTAATTTTTGTCTCAAGATGGCCGCCCATCTAAAAATTTCATTCTCATCATTTTTTCATAACGCGCCTAAAGAAGTATAACTTCAAAAAAAAATCTAACAAAATGTATAGTTCCTGTAAGATGGTATGTAAAAAAATGTCTGTTTACCTAACAGGGTTCTTTGGTATACTCTGACAGTTACCACATAAAATTGGTTCTTCCACAAAAACAAAATAAGGAATCTACACGTGAATATTTAACATTAAAAGAATATTTATGAATAAGGGTGTTTCCAAAAAAAAAAAAAAAAACTTAATTTGTCCAAAAATTAGTGGAATCTATTAAAACAAAAATTTTGGTACCAAAACGAGCTCCTAAAATCACAAATAAAGTTTATCTCCATCCATTTTTTTCATTTTTCATTTAAATACTACGTAAAAATATTCTAATTGGAACTTCATGTAAATGTTTCTCAATAAAAATTTAATCAATTCTTTCTATTTCAGTTCTATCAACCGATCGATTTGCTGCATCGATTATTCCAGATGAATTAAAGCATGTCTTAGAGCCGATGTATCCTTTTTAATAAACAATATTAAGGGCAAAAATAAACTTTAAAATTAATTATGCTAAGTAATGGGTAAGAAGAATACTATGTGAAGGAAAATCTTTATTTTATTACCATTGTTTTGTCCAATTTTTTGACTTCGTCATGACTCGACAGTTAAATCAGTTTATTAAAATTGGTAAAATCGTATAAAATAATTAATTGTTATATTTTTATTCAACTTTAGAAGCCTTGACAAAGTCAAAAAATTTGATGAAACTTTGGCAATAAAATAAAGAATATTGTACAAATAGTGACCTTATTGCCCACTGTTTATCATAATTACTAAATATTAAAAGAACTAAAAAGCAACATGAATACTTTAAAAATAGATTTCTTAACTTAGGTAGTTCTGATTTTATACCAGCTGATCAAGTAAGAAAAACCATTCGTTTATTATATTACAATTATTTATTTTGGGACCACCTATTGCGCTGTGGTTAGAGCAATTGCTCTTTCCGCTTCATGCGTCAAGTGGTTCTGGGTTCGATCCCCGTTGAATCCCAGACTTAAAATTCTAGACCTAAGATATAATTGACCAACAGAAATTCTCTGTGTTTTACAATCATGATATGACCTAAGATGTTAAAGCAACTTAAAAACACATACATGTCTATAAAATAATAATAATAATATAATAATAAATTTTTTTATTTTGATTCATTTAATGAAGGCTATAGCAGTTAATGAAAAAATATCTCGATGCTAAACTAAGTTTAAAGATTGGTTTTAGAAAGCTTTAAGTATGATTCCAGTTTCTCTTTTTGGATGGATGCAGCCTATCGACTGATGATTTACGACAACTTGGAGATGGAAGATATAAAATCAAAGTATGATATAATTACCAAAATATTAAATTTTATGCATCCATGCAATCGGTTATCCTAATTTTTAAAATTCCCTTAATTTAAATATATTTTCGTGACCCCATAAAAGCTTAATGCAAGCAAATAATTGATAGCAATTTGTAATTCAAAAAATCAGATTAAGATAAGAGAAAATTTATTATTGTGTATTAGGATACCTACATACAATATAATATTAGGCATATCAAGAAACTAATTTTAACATTTTTTAACTTAATTATTAGGTAGAGTTTACACTCCATTTATCTTAATTTAATTTTTATTAAATCTATATAAATTTCTGGATAAAATTTACTTGTCCAACTAAAAAATGGTCATATTAGACGTTCGTTTTAATTTGTATAAATTAAAATGTTGATTATATGAGAAGGTAGAGGTTTGAACATTATAATTAAGGGGGTGAATGGCCTGGGAAAAGACGCTTGGCCTAAAAGAATGCCATTCAAGACACGATAAACTAAAGTTAAAGGCTTGAGACAACACCCTATACTTGAGGTATATCAACATTTTCTATTGTATGCATAATTTCTTATACTATACCAGAGTGTAAAAAGAAAATTTCTACCATAGGCTTAAAAATTACTAAGAATAAACTTTTTTTTTTGCTTTTAGCTAACATTTGAAGCTGAAGAAAACGTAATTAAAAGTCGAAAATTGGTAGAAAAAATTTTAGAGGAAAAAAAATGTAAGAAAAATAATTATATCCGTATATTATATAATTATATATAATATTATATAATTATATATAATATTATATAATTATATATAATATTATATAATTATATAAGTTGTCTCTATTTTTTTTTCATCAAAATTTTTAGTTGTTTATGGAATCACGACCGGAGTTGGAAATTTTTCCCGGGCCGTAATTGAAGGAGATAAGTTAGAGTTAAGTTTTATTTATTTATTTCAATTTTACTTGTTTAAACTTTAAAGATCTTTTTAGACAACTGCAATATAACTTGATAAGATCCCACGCTTCTGGAGTAGGAAATCCTCTAAGTCCAAAACAAACCCGCATGCTATTAGCCTTAAGAATCAACTCTCTAGCCAAAGGTTACAGTGGAATTTCTCTACCAACATTACGATTTTTAATCGAAGTTTTCAACGGTTAAATAAATCTTGTTGAGTTAAAGATTTTTTAAATATTATTTTTTTGTGATTTCAACAGCAAATTGTTTGCCATGGATACCCGAACAAGGATCTGTATCAAGCGGAGATTTCGCTCCTCTTTCGCATCTAGCCCTTGGACTATTGGGAGAGGGCAATATGTGGAGTCCAGAAACAAGTTGGGGAGATGCAAAATCAGTACCTATTAAAAACTGTAAATGAAACTATAATCTATATAAAATGATAATTGTAGGTGTTGGAAGCTCATAATTTAACACCTGTTAAATTAGGACCCAAAGAAGGATTAGCTTTGATTCACGGGACGCATCTCATTGCCAGTATTGGATCTGAAGCAGTTGAAAGAGCATTTTACATAGCACGTCAAGCTGATGTTGTTGCAGCGTTAACCTTAGAGGTTTTAAAAGGAACGAGTCGAGCATTTGACTCAGATGTACAAATGATCCGACCTCACAAAGGACAAATAGCTGTGGCAAAACGTTTGAGAGCCTTATTACATTCTGAAACGTATCCATCTCAAATTGCAGGTTTGTATTTGTGAGACTTTTAATTGAGTACTTAATTTTTTTTTTTTTTTTTTAGAAAGCCATAGATTTTGTAATCGAGTTCAAGATGCGTATACATTGAGATGTTGTCCTCAAGTTCATGGAATCGTTCATGACACGATCGAATTTGTTCAAAGTGTTATTTCGGTTGAAATTAACAGTACAACTGATAACCCGGTAAAATTTCAACACAGTTTAACTATTTTAACCACGACTCTCAGCTTTTAATAAATGATTGATTAGAAAAAAGTCAAAAGTTTAGTTCAGGTTGTCTGAGTCTTAGGAAATTGAAACAGAATATTAAGTTAATTGTTCTGAAATTAAAGAGATTAAAATCGCTCACATTAGGTTTGTTCGCGGGTCTCATTCTGAAGCGATTTCGAATCAGTTCAAGCCGATTTAGGATAATCGCCCAGCGCATACACGCTTAAGAACTGTTGAAAGGGTTATTTTTCCGTGAACGAGTTTTAAAATGTTCCGAAGTAAGACGAGGATTAACGAGAACCCACGAAAATTGTTAATTTAATTTAACGTTGACAGACGTTGATGCTTCGTTCTCACGAGTCAACTTTAGTTGACCGATTTTAGTTGGTCGATCAAAATTTGAATAAAAATCTAACTCGTTAAAACTTTTGTTGATCCACTAAAAAGTTGATCACGGTTCTCACACGAGGTTCTTCATTCAACTTTTGTTGGTCAACTAAAATCAGGCAACTAAAGTTGACTCGTGTGAACGCAGCATGACAGCAAAACTAGATTTGGAACTAGCCACGATTTATCAAACTACGCATGAGTAAGAGATCCTAAAAAAAACCCCGAGAATCGCTAGAACCAATTATAAATCAGCTACGATTGATAAATCGTGGCTAGTTCAAAATTCTGTTTCGCTGTCAACGTTAAATTTAATTAATAATTTTCGTGGATTATCGTTAATCCTTGTCGTACTTTTGAACATTTTTAAGCCCGTTCACGGAAAAATAACCCTTAATCAGTGTGCATGCGCTTGGCGATTACCTAAATCCGCTTGAACTGATTCGTAATCGGTTCAGAATCAGATCCGCGAACAAACCTATTATTTTTAAGTTATTTCATTGAAAATTTTACGCTAAATCATTGCACAAAATGCCGATAAAAAAAATAAATTTCAGATTGTTTTTGCTGAAAGAGGTGAAATAATCTCAGCTGGAAATTTTCATGGTGAATACCCAGCTAAGGTCTTAGATTACTTAGCTATCGGAATTCATGAATTGGCTGCAATGAGTGAACGAAGAATTGAAAGACTTGTAAATCCAGGTTAGTTTTATTTTTACTTAAAATATTAACTTTAAATTTTTTTTTCTTGTCTTAGCATTAAGTGAACTACCAGCGTTTTTAGTTAGAGACGGAGGCATGAATTCTGGATTTATGCAACCTCATTGCACAGCAGCAGCATTAGGTTGAAACTTTGGCATTTTTAAGAAAATCCAAATTTAAATTTAGACTTAATTAGTTTCAGAAAATAAAGTTTTGTGCCATCCAGCCTCAGTTGATTGTCTTAGTACGACTGCAAGCATGGAAGATCATGTTTCAATGGGATGCTTTTCTGCGAGAAAAGTTCTTCAAGTAACACAATTATATAAAAATCTTTACATTTGTTTATTTAAATTAAAATTAAGGTTGTAGAAAACGTCGAAAATGTAATCGCGATTGAATTACTTGCGGCTTGTCAAGCAATCGAATTTTTGCGTCCCTTAAAAACCACAGTTCCTTTGGAAGAAGTTTATAAAGTAGTTCGAACTGTTGCAAGGTGAACATTTTAAATTTTTAATTTAAAAAAAATAATGATAAAAATTTTAAGGCCTTGGGATCAAGATCGTTATATGGCTCCAGATATAAAAGCAGTCCGAAATTTGCTTTTAGAAAATAAAATCTGGATGGCCGTTCAGCACCACATTGCCTTCTATCATGCTCCACTGGTCAATATTAAAATAAAATTTATGTATAAAAATTTTTAAGGTAAAATTTTTTTTTGAGGCTTTTAGGAAATGGAAACAAGAGTCTTTAGTCCAACTGCAGTTATGGTTGGAGAAAAGCAACGAGAAAGACCTCGAGCTCGGGTTGCAGCGAAGAAAAGACGAAGAACTAAGCCTAGCCAAGAAAATTGTAATAGTGAAGTAAAAAAAGCTTAAAAGAAAGCATTCACAAAGACTTTGTAGAAAAAATCCTTGTAAAAATTACATAGGATATGTTAACATAGAAATGTATGAAATGATTAAACTAATAAATCCAAATCTATTTTTATATTATAAGCATTCGAGAAAAGAACACTTGACCTAAATCGAACTAAAGGCGTTTCTCACTCAAAAGTGAACCCGGAACAACGGAGGATTTTTGTCGTTGAAATATCAGAGGCGACTTCAAGCGAGTATATATTATTATTTCCGGTACTTTAGTGACGATCTGCCGTTTCCGGTACACTACCTAACTAAATGCGACCAGCACATGCAAAACGTGTCATTTTCAATAAAAATTGCCCAAACTCGTGAATCCTCGTTCAACTAGTTCAAAGCGACCGCTACGATAATAAATCGTTTTTCCGCGTCTATTTTAACAACGCGTTAAAAATAAATAGAGAAAGCGTTTAGTGCGTTAGCTTTATTATGGAAATTTGACCCACTTGTTTTTCCCATATAATGTAATAATGATAATGATAATAATAACATGGTGAGCCCATGGTGAGGGTGATTCGCGCTAGAACTGTGTTTCAACCCTCGTTTCATTTCGCCCTCATTTTTTCAATCAGTTTGTGTGAAAAAATTTCATACAAAGTGACGTCAGTTGGAGCCAATCAACGCGACAGTTCAATGTTAGGAGGTTTGTGTGGGCTTTCGATTCGAATCATGCAACACTTTCTTTTGATGACGCAAAAATTTGTGGAAATCTTTTGAAAGAATTTCCATATGACGTGACTCATTTTCAATTGAACGATGCCGTATGTTTTTTGAAATGAGCATTTAATTGGTTGAGAATGACGAATTTTCATACCAAAACATTGTTTAACAATATTTTTTAGTACAACCCTTATGAGAAGTTTGTTGTATAATTTAGAAGATATGATTTTTTGTAGAACACAGGGAAATCATGCGAAAACTTTTGTAAATATATATTTTTTTGTAATGGTAAAGGTACGTGCAGAATGTTATAATTTTACGCTTCGTTGAGTTAAGAAAGCTATAATTTAGAGAGAAAAAAAAGATTTTTGAAATCGTCGGTCTTTTTGCTAGTTGGAGTAAAAATTACGCAGTTAAGAAAATAAAACTAAAAAAAAAAACTTATAGAATAAGTTTATTTATGTTAGGAATTGAAGAAGCACTGCTTATTTTTAGACAAATTCTTCTGTCGTGAATAGAATGAACTTTTCGATTGATATCAAAAGGTAAGAAAGTTCAAATTCCAATGGGATAAATTTGGAGATCGTATTTATAAGAATGATAGTTTGCAGTTATTAATCTCTTAAATTGGTAAAATAATAAATAAATTAAAATATATTTACATGGTTCTCAGATATTAATCATTATTTAATGAATATTTTCTATAAAAAAAAAAAATTCTGTGTGAAATAAAATTTGTGTTTTACTTTATAAAAACCACTACCAGGGGATTTACAGTTCAACGTTCGAATCAGCTACATATTTTTTACTCAATATTTTGTGAGTTGAAGTAGAAAAAGTCAAGCGTTTAAAATATATTGCTCAGAAGTTTTAGATTTGTACCGACATATTTTTAAAAATAAATATACCAAGTAAAAAAAAAATGTTTATTTTTTTTTTTTGTTAATGGACAAATGGCCTCTTCATAATTGGGACTTAACACAACTGAAGTCTTTAGTAAGTGGATGCTTATATAAAATTCAGTACTACCACAAGTGAGGCCACACACTGTGTTGTATGCAAAATATTGCCACAAATCTAAAGACAAGACACCATTTTGTGACTGGACACCAGCTGTCAACTTGGGTGGAATTAACCAATCACCAGCAATAAGAATTGAAAAAAAGAATGGACGCCGAGGTGCCAGTTTTATGACCAGGGATGGAACCATTTTTGTAGGATGGCGAGAGCTCCTGCAACGAGGATTAATATAACAATAAAGGAGCAGGATAGCATGTTGTTTCTAGCAATTTCTCCATTGATTTATCAACCGATGAGAAAAAGACAGATACCAAAACAATAAATCGAAAATTCTGGTAAATGGAGAATTTATTGTTAGGAAAATTCTAGAACGATGATTGGTTTGGTATAAATAACCGAAGAAGACGGGCCAGCAGGACAGTTGTAAATAAACCAGCATTACGTGTGATATAAATATTCGACCAGTGCTTAAATAAATAATAAAAGTGATCAGTGCATTGTTAAATAAAGTGAACAGTGTTTCAATAGTAACGGAGCCCACCATAAAACGACCTTCACCGAGCTGGTTTATGGATGGATATTCAATTAAATATGTCAATAAATATATTGAAAATGGGTTGTCTAGAAAATTTCAGTTCAGAATATGATTAATTAACAATTTTTTTTTCTTTTTCCCTTAATTGGCCATCAGGATCTGGGTCCTTTTATCCAATTTGATGGCTAAGATTTAATTAACAATAAATTTTTTTTTTTTAATATTTTACTGGTTTGGTTAATAGGCAAATTCCATACCAATCGAAAGTATGAAGCCTATAGAATATACAAAGTTTAGTAACGTCACATAAAACTCGACAACCAGAATTTAGTAGTGATTTTTCGTAGGCAACCCTATACCATCGTGTTTGTAATGAAATAATCTTTATTTTCATTTAACCTTAATTCATTAACCAGACCGGTCCAAGTTACTAGTACCAATTTACCTGTTTATAGCTGCTTTCCCAACAGTTGTGACGGGAAAAATAGTCAACCTAACGTTTGCATATTCTATGGGTTTCATACTGTCACAGTCTAAGGAGCTTGAAAATTGGGAGTGTCGCCATTTTGTGAGTCTAGGAGTGATCCTTGCCCTTTAAGACTGTCCGAGCCGTGGGTGGGCTAAGCCAGCCAACCAGCCAATGAGGAGCAACGTGATTGTAGACCTTTTCTAGAAAGATCTCCAAAAACCGGACCAACCGTGGCGCGAAGGGTTTGACCAAAAGAATTACACGATGAATTAAGAGAGAGCAGAGCTTCTAGTACAGTCTGTATGTAAGTCCTTACGATTAAAAAAAACAGAATAGAAACAATAAAATGAATTGTTCCAAAAAAATAGATAGTTCTGGCAAAGGAATAATAGCATCAAATGTTCTGGAAGAACGTCGAGTTCTTATATAACGGGGAGACAAACATAGGCAGATCAGTCTTAAATAAATCGTTAATGTGAGCAGTCATAAATAAATCGACATCGTGAGTGGAACATAAATCGGGAGTGACAAATCGTCAATAGTGAATCGCGAGTGTTAAATAAATTGTGAACATTGCTAAATAAAGTGTAACAGTGCAGTGTATATAGTGAAATATAATAAGTGAACTTAATCGTTGTTAACATTTAGTTAACAATTGTAAATAGTGTAAATAAATAAACATTTGTTAAAAATAAATTAACCAGCTCGGTGATCTAAGACTATAAAAGGATTGTAAAACTCTTCAACCATTTTGCAGTTTCTGGATGGCCGATTAAAGAACCTTCAAAATGATTTTTTATTTTTATTGGAAAAAAGGACCCCTATCTGCGTAGCTCCAAACATAAATTGACGCAAAAAGATAAAAAATTCATTGTTCTAATCATTATCAAGAAGTTCATATGTCAAATAATCGTTTGGTACAAAGAACAACAAGAAAAAGAATTTAAATATCATGATGAAAAGATTCCAGTGGTCTAAGGTCTTTTAAAAAGCGTCCTCTTATAAAAGAGTCCACAATAGATCTAGTTGCAAATGGACCCACAATTTATTTCAGATAATTAAGTTCTTAGATTGAAGTATAATTTCAAAAGAAGATTCAAAGGGAAGGAAAAGAGAAGAAATAACTAATTTTTCCACCAAAAATTATTCCTCGATTGAGACATTAAAAATTGTATGCAACTAATCCGTATTTTTGACAAAAATTTGGCAACGATTTTGGGGAACCGAAAACTTTTGTAAATAATACCACAACAACAACTAGGCACTTTTAAAGTCGGTTTAATATTCTACCAAATATCCAATTTGACTTTTGTAGAATTACCAGGGGAATTACGGTCTTATATAATTTCAAAACAATTCATTATAAATATTTTAAGCTATCAGGCGAAAAGATCAGTTTTTTATACTAACAATTTAACAATTTATTTTCTTTTTACACTACGTTTCGTCGGTGTTATTCCGACTTCATCGGGTATCTTGAAAATTGTTATATCAAATATAATAAAAATATATAATTTCAATATAAAAAGAATATAAAAAAAATTTCAAGGTCACTAAGTGGCGTGGTGAACTAGACAGTTGCCTTATACGCCAGTGGTCCTGGGTTCGAATACCATGAAAGCCTAAGATTTTTTTCTAGGTTTTCGGATTCGACGGTCGCTAATGACCAAAGTAGTTGAAGCAACCTTTAATTAAACCAAAAAAAAAAAAATTCAGGTATAATTTTTTTTTCTTTAATTAATATAATTATAAAATTAAATAAAAAGTAAACCTAAAATTTTGAACAATTAAATTTGTATTCAAATTATTATATTTTATTATATGTGGTATAACAATTTTCAAGATATCTGATGAAGTCGGAATAACACCGACGAAACGTAGTGTAAAAAGAAAATAAATTGTTAAAATAAAAAACTGGTCCTTATACCTAATAATTGCTTAAAATATTAAACTATTCAGACCTGAAAATTAGTATTATGGATTCATTATAAAGTGATTGGTTGCCCCATATACAATTGACCTATATATCCTTGACAAAACCACAAATTGTTTCCTTCTTTACCTGATGATGAGGAACCGAAACCTTTTTTTAAAAATACCATAACAATAACAGGCCCTTTAAAACTGCAAAAAATCGGTTTAATATTCCACCAAATATCCAATTAAACATTTGTAGAATTTCCAGGGGAATTACGCTCTATAAAATTTTAAAGCGATTCATTATAAATTGATCGATTACCCAATACAGCAAATAATATAAAACTAATAACATAATTCAATTAAAATTGATAGAAAACCATCATTAAAATTTTATTGGCAAATGTTCACCCAATTATGAACGAAACGGCTGGTTAATTCTAATATATGCCATATAAAAATACAAATTGTTGCCATTTCAAACAAATTAGTCTTTGCTTTCTTCGAGCATTTTTTTCATTCCCTCTTTATTCACGTATATTATTACACTTTTCCTTTTGTAATTGCAACGCTCAATTAATGGAATTCTTTTTCGTTTTTCACTTTTGTAATACAATAAATGTAAAACTGGTAGTAACATAAATCTGGAAAATTGATTCATGTTTTGAACGGTTTAGTAATTATTTCGAAGGTCTCAAAGGCTCGACTTGCAATGCAACAATTCCTCCATTGTCATAATACCTATATATCGATATCAAGTCATTAATATGGGTGTAACCGGAGGGTATATCGCTGCCCCATTTAAACTCCTTTTACCGTTTCTTTTGTTAAAAAAAAAAACTTACAAGTGTAAGTTTTGAGTTGTATTATGTTGAAAATGTGCTTTAATCATCCCCTTAGATTTGAAGGTTTGATTGACCTGATTGTTAAATTAATTATGGTAATGTCTTTTATTGACAGTGGCGTGATTTAGTGTGTAAATCATTAGTTTAAGTTGCGATGAACCGCATTGGGGAGCGGCGCCGCGCCGTTCCTCTTTGGTGCAGAGGATCAATTGGGCGTTTGTTTGGGCATTAGCTGCAAAAGGGGATCACTCATTTCCATTCCCGGTTCATTCCATTCATTTTCACATACCTTTCGCTATGAATATTTATTCTTATCGTCGCATGTAATCGTCGTATACATCATGCAGTAAAAACTTTCGATTAAAACCCATTTCACAGTGGGATTCGAAGAAATTTAGACCTGACCAAAGGATTTGCTTTTTAAATATTTCACTTTCCCTTTAAAAAACTTGTGAAATTTCAACTGAAAAATTGAAAAGAACTTTAAAGCAGCTCTAAATGTTTTGATTGAAGAGATAGAAAACTGGCGTTAATTAAAGGGCGTTTAAATGAAAAATTGAAATATATTCTGATTGCACTTCAAACCTTAATGTGTGTGTGTATAACATATAACTAATACCTATAAGCTTTCTAAAATCTAGATGAAATGATGCGTGAAATTTAGTACAACAAAAAAATCAAATACTTTCTACGAAAAAAAATCTCTTGTATAACAATATTTGTTAACAGAATAACTTTTATTTCAAGCTAAGTTCTAATCAACACTGTTTGAATGGTGTTAATAAAAGTTAACTAATTTATTTGAAAGTGAGATAAGTCAATTTATTGTACTAAGTACCAAATAAAAAAAGTGGTTGTGTGTACTTATGTACGCGCGTAAGAAGTTATACTTCTTTGGTATCATTAAAAATTAGTTTTTATTAATTTTATTCAAATAATCAATTTTAAAAAAACTGTAATTTAATATTTAAGAAAAATAATATAAATATTTAAAGATTTAGTTATTAAAAATAAAATTAAGAGAATAATATGTTAATTTGTATCAATAAATTATATCCAAAGAACGCTGCAAGACGTTTATAAAATTTGTCAGGATCATTTTTCTGGTTAACAATTCATGCATGTCATGAAAACAAAGCTTCATAGAAATTGCGAAATAAAGTAGGTAGCTACTTGTCAAAGTAAATGTCTAAATCTTATTCAAATCTTGTGTTATTAAATTATTATTCTAAGATGGTTGAATCGTTTTTAGATTCCCAGATTTTGTGATAACTAAGAATTTTCATGGAATGCAAACGTCATTTTCATCATTAAACTTCAAAAAGTACTTATAACAACTACTGCAAAATTCGAGAAAAGTAATAACTTATTTATTAATAATATGTGTCATTTTTATATTATATATAATTATTTTTAATTTAAATATAAAAATAAATAAATTAGAAAATAAATACAACAAAAATTCAAATTACGCGCGCCCAGGAGACCCAGTGGTTTTGCGACTAACTTCATTTTGTTAATTTTTGGCTGAAAATGCGCGCGCATCATAAAATTTCACTCTCATCATTTTTTCATAACGCGCCTAAAGAAGTATAACTTCAACAATGTTTGAATTTTGGAAGAATTATATCAAAAAATTTAACATAAGACATATCTTTGATGTCTATAACACGAAAGTCTTTGGTTGAAATTTATTTTAAGGACCAGCATTAAAAGATTAGTGCTGGTCAGTGAAGTCTAGTGAAATCTATAGAATCTATGGAAGTCTATGAAATTTGTGGCGACGACATACATGCATAGTCCGCACATTACACATAGTGATCAGTAAGTGTAGAAATGGCTTAAGAAAAATTAAGAAAAACTGAGACTGAAGTAAGCATACTAAATATTTATGTTATGTCCAACTGTTGATATTTTTTTCATCATATTATCTCGTTAAAACTTGATGCTTAAAAAATATGTTAAGTACCTATTTATTGAGTAAAAAAGGTAATTGTTAAAGTCAATTTAACACTTCCTTAAATTTTGTTAAAGAAGACAGTTTTTGAAATATATAAGAATACTCCAGATGGAGTAATGTTCATTCTCTCATCAATTGGGTGTTTCAAAAAAAAATTATAAGGTCGAAACATTGATAATATAAATATTAAAATAAAAATTTTGGCGTCAAAATTAGCTCTTAATATCAATATTAAGGTTTGATTCAATCGATTTTTTCATTTTCCATTTAACAAGTCAATCGTAAAAAAATACTTTTCACAGCATCTTAAGCCTTTTAAGCTTCACATCTGTGCACCATCAATAATTTTTTTTACTTTTTTTATTACTAATTTTATTAGATCTATTGAAGTCTATAGAAGTCTATTGAAGTCTATTGAAGTCTATTGAAATCTTTTGAAGTCTATATTGAAATCTATAGAATCTATTTAAGTCTATGAAATTTGTGGCGACGACATACATACATAGTCTGCACATTACACATAGCATTTTATTTATTTTTTTTTATAACTTTGATACAGCTTATCGTAGGAAAAATCTAAAAAAAAGGATGTAAAGATAATTTTACGCTCTACAAAATAGTTTTTACAATAAAGTTCCGCAGATCAACCGTTTCAAAGATATCAGGATTCAAAAATAACACTAAAATGTTTTAATATGTTCCAAAAAAAATAAAACTGATTGACACCTGTCATTGCAATGGATTCTCAGTTATGTTGGTATCTTGGGAAATGAAAAAAACTGAGATCCTGGCTAAGTCTGGCACCACTCTAAATTAACCGCCAACTCTTATGTCTCGAACAACAGCTCAGAGCCACATCGCAAGCACTATAAACTAGCATTCTTATAGCACTCAAAGAATGAAGCACAAGGATAAAAATTGAAATCCTTACTGGTATTCCCTATCCCACTCATTTTTCCCCGCCAAGAGTCAGTCACAGCTTTTTGAACTACCACAGGACACGACTACTCATGCAAGCACTTGCACCGTATTGGCATCCTACCGACTCCAATCTGCTCTCTCTACAATAGAAAACTCACGAACGCCATACGTCTTGGCAACTGTCTTAAACTTGTAGACGTAAAGGATGTAAACAAAAACAATCAAAACCAACTACTCCCAAACCTCTACTGGATGGGCGGCGCGGCACCGAGTGGCAGAAATGTCAAGAGTGGGCGTTGGATAAGAAAAATAAGAAGAATATTTTACAATGTTGTTCTAAGGATCTTTTATGTAGAGCGTGAAATTTCCTTTAAATTCCTACTATCACTGTTGTAACAATGAACTTTTCCAAGGTTATAAAAATTCAAAACCAAAAATTTCCTGTGCTTTTTAAGAAATGGATTGAGACAAACCTTAATATTGATATAAAGAGTTCGTTTTGGTATATATATAAAATTTACCAATACCAACATTTTAATATACACTATCAATTTTTGGGGTATCAAGCGTTTTGATCCCCGGACAAAATAACCCCATGACAAAATATTCTTATGACAAAATATCCTCAGACAAAATGATTTTGATAAATTTGTCAATTAAGACGTAACTATGGGAACTATCATGTATTCCAAATTATTTCATATCAATACCTCCAACAATTAATGCCAAAGAGGTTCAACAGGTGCCAACAGATCTGGTGGGGATTTGGGGGCGGAGCCCACAAACAAATAAATTATAGTCATTGTTCGTTTACCCGATTTTCATTCATTGACTGAATGTGCACTTCTTGACACCGCGAAGTTTTACACAAAACTAAATGTTTTAACTTCAAAATTATGTTACAAATACGATTTGCAGTTAGTCCTATGAAATCTATTAGTTTTCAGTGTTCGTTGAAAATTTTTACAATTTTTTGTTTGAGGATATTTTGTCATGGAGAAATTTTGTCCGGGAATATTTTGTCCGGATTTCAAAACTCAAAATTTTATCAAATAGAGATCAAAATTTTTAAAATTCCACTTTTAAGTGTCTCAAAAAGAGAGTTAAAGTTTTTGAATTTTCAAGTTTTTAAGTATCAAATTCTAATACCTATTGCATTTATCAATTTACATTTCAATATAAAGAGAACCTCTACTTTTGTAGTTTCTCGTTTTGTTTAATTGAGAGAAAACAATTTTTAAATTTCAAAAAAAATCCCCAAAGGCTCATTTATTAATTAACTCATTTTTGAACTTACTTTTTCCACTCATTTTAAGGCACGTTTAAAAATATTGATTTAAAAATGTTTATAGTTTAGGATAAAATAAACATTCAAAATGTTTTAGAACCACAGAATTATCGTACAATCTCAAATAGTTTATGATAGTTTTAGTTTTTAAGACCAAATTCTGTTTCGCTGTACACATTTTACGTGACCCAAGTCACGGGTAGCCATAAGTTTTATATAAAAATTCAGGTTGATGGACATTTAAATGATCAAAGTAATGTTATTTCAATTGCTAGTTTTTTTTTAAGACGACTAATTTTCACAAGAAACATCAAAACAAATCGATTAATAAATACGATTTAAGCAAAAAAATTAATAATTAATAATTTTTTTTATATACTGGCACAGTCTAGTGAGCAAAGAAAGATCTTAAGGATGGAAGAATGCTGCCTGTCTCGGCCGTGGGTGGGCCAAGCTAAAAAACTAGCCAAAGAGGAGCGACGTGGTAATAGGATGTGAGAGGCCTGTCGAAATTTCCAGGAATTCTAGAACTCTCGGACCACCCGTGGCGCAAAGGGTTAGACCAAAAGAATTACTCGTTGTATGAGAGAAAGGACAATCTTCTAGTATTTCCTACCCGCAATTCCTTATGGATAACAAAAGGACAAAAGAAAAACAAAGGGAATAGATAATTCTAACAAACGAATAATAGGAGCGAATTTTCTGGAGAGAGGACCGAAATCCTATATAAACCCCGAACAACCATAGGCGAGTCAGTCTAAAATAAATCGTTAACGTGAGCAGTCATAAATAAATCGATATCCTGAGTGAAACATAAATCGAGAGTGATAAATAAATCGTAAACAGTGAATTGCAAGTGTTAAATAAAGTGTAACAGTGCCGTGTATATGGTGAAATATAAACAGTGACAATTATTCATATAAAATTTTTTTTCATCTTTGTAGCCATAGATATTAGATCAGGTAGTAAAGAAAAATATTAAATAAGAACAACTTCCAAGCTCTTTTAAAACGTTGGTCTTAACATTGAAGTTGGAAAGCTTCATTTAATGGCTTGACTAATTAACAACAAGTGTTTTATTTTCATAGTGTACCATTAAAATTATAAAAGTAACCCATCTGGAGCAAGATGCAATTATTTTATGATTACCATTAAATTAATAACTGCGTCGATTATATTGTTACGTTCTATAAAATGAAAATTAAACGTTACAAAGTAAAAACGAACGAGATATTTGTTCTAATTTTCACCCACATGATATAGAAAAAAAAATTTTACGTCTTCGAATCAGCATCAAGCCGTGTCGTTATCGTAGGCAAGTCGAAGAAACGGCAACCTACATAAGCAATGAACGATAATCGTTTGTTCGGCGCGAAAGAAAAACATTTTCTATATCGTCTCGAAAGAGTCGAAGTGAACGAATGAACGAGTAGTGGAAGAGGTGGCGAATAAAGTTGGCGGCCGAGAGTCGCTATACCATTAGAAGTGTTTATTCTTATGTCGGTTACGGTGTTTCGTAGCGCCCCGTCAAGTCAAGTCGAGTGAAGTGACGTGAAGGCAAAGTCCGTAGAAATCTGGCCAAGTCGAGCTCAAGTGGTCAGTTGCCAGTTGCGGGGTTCGAACTACCCTCCTTTCAGACTAGACCACTTCTTCTTCAAGGTAGTGTGCGATCGAACCTCGGCCATGTTGTTGTTCTTGGTCACTTGTTACCCTTATTATCGTTATTAGCACTACGTTCACTTCTTCAGTCGTTAAACATGTAGCTTTTTTCATTTGACAAATCCTTTTCTATCTTAAATCATTATATTCGTTTATTGTTGTTAGCGATCTTCATTCAGTTCAACATTGTTGTGTTTGGTGGTAAACGTTCATTTCAAAAAGTGCAAGTTTTTTTTTTCCTCTTAAAAAGTGCATCTTTTAAGCATTCAATTTCCAAGTGATGGATTAATTTTTTCTTCTGCTTCCCTTTCAATTTGTAAGTAAACTTTTTAAAAAAAAACCTATTTTAGTTTTCATTGTTATTAAGCGTTCAAAAGCTTGAATTTTCGTCGTAGAGTTCGAGGTCATTAACTGCCCTTAATTTATTTGGGACACTAATTCAGGATTGATTTACTCGGTTAAAAGTGGTACACTTTTTTTTTCTTTTGTCGCTCTTTGCATTCAACAATTAACCGACCGACTAACATTTGAACTTTCGCGTTTGCCCGTAACAATGGACGGTGGATGAAAATTAAGCCGTCCAATTTGTAGGTCAGGCATACAATAAAATTTATGTAAAACATATTGATCTTACGAAATAATTTTTGCCAGTTATGAATCGAATTGGTTTCGGCTATTAATGCAACAGTTTACTAAAAGTAATAGCCCCCGTTCCTAAATTATTAAGTTGTTCATAATAAAGAAATTATGTTTGATTTTATTAGTAATGAGGGTTGAGTTACGATAAATTATAATTAAGAGCTTTTGATTCAGTTGTTTTAAAGTCTTTTAGTTTAAAAATACAAACAATGTATTTTCAATAAATCAAATTTTAAAGTTTAAATCTTAGATTTAAATTCTATTTATTTCAAGCATGCAATATTTACAAATCGTAAACTATGAACGAGAAAATATATGGGATGAATTTAGCTTGGTAATTGATTTAAGATCCATGAGATCACGAGAAGAAAATGCTTATAATTTAAGACAGTATCTGTGTGGGAATATTTTCTCGAAAAATTAAAAGAAAGAACAGTTTAAAGTTAATTTTTAGAAAAATAAGACTTACAAACAAGGATTATAAGTGTCTGTAAAGAGGGTGAAGAGTTTTGTTGAGATGAATTAGTGTAAGGATTTAAGAAGGGCAACTTCACAGGAGCCGTACCATTATTGCAGTTTTTTTTTTATAATAAGATATTGCATTAAAAATCTTAAAATTTAAACCATAAAGATTTCAAACGTTGAAATACTGAACTGATAACACGTTCTGATGAATGAAGAGTCTGCATTTTCTCTCTGCAATACTTTGATCTTAATTTAAAAAAAATAATTGAGACTGATACATTATAGGCCTGATACATAGGCATTAAATTTTTTATAAGATCGTAATATTTAAAAAAACAACTAATTAATTCAAATCTCATTGAAATAAAGAGCTTTAAAACTTAGTTTTTCAAAATTGTTAGCTTTAAACTTGAGAAAATAGACAAGTGGACTTCATTCTACAAATATATTGCTTTCAACTAGTGACTTAAATAAAATCAAAAACTATTTTGCTAAGTACTTCCCACGCTTATAGGCATTGAGAGTAAATAAAGTTATTCTAAAAATCAAATCTATATAAATAAAAAATATTATAGCCACATTTATTGAATGTCCAATACATTTATAGATTCACTGGTTGATTTGATTTTCAAGGTATTTGTCCCATATATTGACTTAAATCGAAATATTGTAATTTCAAATTAAAGCAAGCATTGATCTCGCAGGTTGTTTCATTTAACAGCCACATCAAGCTCAATTCATTAAAAAAAAATGTCAAACCACTTGATTTGATAAATCTCTAAATATAGTAAAAGTTTGTTTTTGAAATTATAAGAAAACGATTACAAATGAAAACGATTTTAGTCATCTATACCAATAATAAGTTTGAAGATTTTTGTTACTTGAATACCTATATAATAAAAAAGTTCCATCTCTCCTGCGCGAGAAACGAAAAACGGAATCATTTTTCACAGCTAAGATTTTTATCTAATCTAAAAAATTAAAGGAGTTTTGTTGAATAATCTTTACTGCCTACATTTTCATATATTTAATACAAAAAAATAAATGCCATTTATATTGTAATTTTCCCCAAAAAAAACAGGGTAATAACAGGGTTTGTCCAGGGTACACTTGAAAACAGCTGAGCCGATTTTAATGGGATTTTCACAAAAAGTTATTAAATATTGTAACTTACATTATAGGCTACTTTAAATTTCTAATACTCTTCCCTGTCTGTTTGTTTGTTCTTGGCAAACTTGAAAACAGCTGGTCCGATTTGAACGAGATTTTTACTACAAGTAGTAAATATTACAAAAAGTGCTTTAAAATACTTTTTATTCCGAAAAAATGTTGATTTTCTGAGCAAAAAAATAAAAACTATAAAAACTGCGCAACGAAAAACATACATCGGCAGGCAGTTGTGATACAATGTACATATACTAACATATCGTAGAAACGACATGATTTTAAACTATGTAATTTGTTATTCTTATAAATTAATGTTCGCAAATTTAAAAATTATAACCATGATAGAAGTATAGCGATAGGTTAAATTCTTAGAAACCATAACTCTATATATTAATAGTTCGGCTGAGTAAACGTTCGAATTGTCCAGGGAGGAGAAAGAAATCCTCTGCAGTAAATATGATTTCATTTAAAAAATAAATATCTTTGTTCAAAAATAAGACCCGTAAGAATAAATAACAAAAACAGACAGTTTGACTTAAGTGATCCCGATTAGGAGTTTGACTAATAAAGGTGAAGCCGTTAGGCAGAGCCCCCAGAACAAAAAGAAATCCAGCCCAACTTATTTTCCAAGAGAAAATAGCAACTTAGATGTGAACATCGCGTTGTTTTTTTACCAAAAAACTATATTCTTAATTTTCAATTTACTTTAGCAAGATATATAAGAATTTGTTGTCTAATCTCGGACCTCGGGAAATAGCAGCCTTGCCGATAAGACATAATGGTGAATCTATTTTTGCTCACTTCGGCAAAGATAAATCCAACCCAAGATTATGACAGGACTCATAACTAAACATTGTAAACTGAGGAATTATTAGCAAATAATTACGATAATCTAAGAGTCTGTAATGGATAAATGATGTTCAAGCAAGCCCAAATCACGCCAGAAGCTCAGTACAGGAACTTTTTCTGATAGAATTAATATTGAATCTTGAATAAGTAGAAAATTTTTTGTCTACAAACAAGAATTTATGAGCAGACTAGGAGCTCAATAAATCTAAACAGTTTTTCTACTTAGAATCAAGCGAAATACGAGTAAAAATTATTTAAGTTTTAGTTAATAGCAAACATTGATACAAAGAATAATTGACCTATACCCGAAAAAACAAGATAATGTGCCATTGCCAACAATGTTAAAAGCGGGCTTAATGCCATGACCATTAATAGTAACTATTAATGTATTAGGTTAATGTATTTATCAGGTTGTTGGCAATGGCATTTAGCTTGCTTTTTCGGGTCTAACTCCATTTTTTATTTTTGCCACTTGGCCCATTATTGATGTCCAGTCTTCAGATTAGTTTTCTTTAAAAAATAACTCCCTGTAACATTGTTAGTTGTGTTCATAAAGGTTTGTTACGTTACCAAATTTGATAAAAAAAAGCAGACAAGAAGAATAAAAGTCTTAAAAATGTTTTTGAAGTTAAATCTGATTACTATTTATATAGCAAAAATCGCAATAGCTATCCATTATAAATAAATTTTGCTTTTAGGGGTCATTCATAAATTACGTAAGACGTTTCTGAGGCGAATTTACCCCCCCCCTATTGTAAGAAATCATTAGATTACAACTACTCACCCTCTTTCCCTTCATAAGAAATTTTCGTAAGAAATGAACATACTTATAAAATAATCGTTTAATGAGAACGATACTTAGTGCGAAATAGTAAAATTTTTGATTCAAAATCATAAGTAAAATCGATAATATTCAGTTAACCCCCCCCCCTTCCTTAATGCCTTACGTAATTTATCAACAGTCCCCTAGTCTTTTTACAATGAAAAGTTAAAAATGTAAGTTTTAGAGCGAAAGAACAAAGAGCAACATGTTTTAATAATCAAGGGATGGGTAAACGAGACAAACACTAATAGGATATCGTTATTTTAATTTAGAGTCACTAAGTGTACGAAATTTTAACTATAGTCAACATTTTAGCGTCCTCCTGACCTCAAAAATAGCGACTAGAAATTTTAAAAAGAGAATTTTATATTGGTTAAATATTGGCAAATGTACTTAAATCAGAGACAAAATCTAGTATGATAAGGAATTTAAGATTTTATAAGGCATATTACAAGCCTCAAAAAGATTATAAGCAAAAAAACTGATTCGAGTTTATTAAAATAATACTTGATAACAACACACATAAATAAGCTGCATAATTTCTCTAAAGTTACAAATGACCCTTTTTCGCTTAGACTAAATTAAAATCAATAATAGGGGAAAGGTGCACAAGATGATCCCTCTAAGCAAGAATTTAAATAAAATATACATATTTCCCTATAAAACAAACTTGATAGCATTTACTACTGCCATATTTGTTTATCTAACTTTTATCATACTAAAAATTTCTAATTAATTCAGTTTACATATTAATATATACATATTTTTAAAACTCTACAAAGTAATCATCTTATACACCCGGGTGGCTAAGAGGATCCCTATGGTTGGGGTAAGATGATTCCAATGATCATCTGACCCCAATGTCAAACAACCTTTTATTTTTTCAAGAATAAAGTAAGTAAAAGCAAAAATCAAGACTATAAAACGTCTTTATTTAAGATAATTTTTGTAATTCAACATAACATATACTCAGGTTTATAATTCAACAAAATAAACTCTAAAGAAAACTAATCCAGTCTTCTGAGTAGTGGCTTCATTATGCAACTTTTCTTAAAAGTGTAATCGCTTTGTGGCCGGTGTTGTGGTTCACATTTCACAAATAAATGGATTTGTATCATAGCTATCAATTCCGGCACAAGCTTCATGCCGCCATTTTCCACAAGCACAACACTTGATCCACCCTTGATATCGCCGGAAAACTTTTCCGTGCAATAAAGGCATTCTGTGTCATTTTTTTCAGATGACTCAGACAAGAAATATGATGTTTTCTTAAACTTAATGTATGTAAGTACATAAAAATCCTGGGGATCATCTTGCCCCAAGTGCAACTTTTTTATTCAAAGTTAATTAACATAACCCATAGCCACGCCGCTATTTCCAAGTAACCGAAAAATCAAAATTAGGCGTATTAGAATGTCACAAACTATTAGTTTGTAATAGAAGTAATGTAAAATTGAATTCAATCTTTCCTTATATTAACTGAGCACAATTTATATATTTTTTTTCTGTAAAATCCAACACGCTGTTTATGCTGTCTTTGCAAATGGACAGTGGCGGGGAGGTATTCGAGGCTATGTTTTGTCAAAAATGAGATCATCTTGTACACCTTTCCCTTACTAATTCTGATTCAGAATAGCAAGATAAACGTTTTTACCAATATGTAACAACATTACAACAACAGTATCATTGGGACGTTAAATTTAAAAGTTTAGACGATAAATTTCATATATATATATATATACAATGAAAGTATGAAAAAAAAATTTTTGAACGTATTTTATGAAAAAGTTTGGACTTTATTTCAAATTCTTTTCTATGAAATTAATGTGATTCACGTATAAACTAAAGGGTTATTTTATTTATTAATTTATTTATATTTTCAATTCATTCTAGTATCAGAAGCAAACTTTTTCAAATAAAACTTTTCTGGTGTAATTGGTGATGAGAAAGACATCAAAATCAAACATTAAGAACCTAATTTAAAAGTTGATATTAACATCCCTAATTTGAAAGTTAAAATAATATTGACTTCTAATTTATCCACCCAACAAGTTAAGATTGGCAGTACTAAAACTAATAATACACCTCATTTAATTGACAAAAGGAAAGAAAATTTAATACAAGCTTTGTTGAAATCAATAGAAAGCTAAAAATGCAGACACTGCGATTTAATTCTTAAATTATACATTTTTTTAAAATTACAACGAAAACAATGCAAACTACAACAAAATTAAATCTTTCGTGTTGCATATTTTCTATTACACAAACCCATAATATGATACAATACGCGATGTGCATAATAATCCTGCTTGAAATATTACACAAATTTCCTGACAGACGAAACAAACACGAGTCATTAATATTATATGTGAATTAATTTCAGTATAATCTAGGCTTTTTACAAGCGTTGTTTTGCAAAAAAAAAACGAATAATTAGTCTTATTTGAACAAAGACCAATATATAGATGGGTAAATAAGGGAAAAATAAGTTTCGACGTGCCTCGATTTTGCATGTTTCATTTAAAGTTTGCCAAGGTTTTCAAATGATAACGACTTGAAAATGGTGCAGACTAAATAGAGAAAATTCACAGAAAAATTTCTTTGAACTTGAACCAAGTTGGTGTGGGCAATTAAAAAGATATTAAACGATAAAATAATGGAGAGAAATGTAAATGGTGAAAAGTTGCTCAGTGCATAGGTAGGTAAAACGGTTAAACGCGTGATAAATGGAAATTGAGCGAGGAATTTACTTTCGTGTATGACAAGATTCAATTTTTCATGTGGTAAAAGTAAATCGGTTCGAAAGTGTAGGTAACATTATCACTTTTCTCGAATCAGTGTTTTTGGAGATTGAAATTTGTAATAGTTTTTTTTTTTTTTTTTGGGTTGCACTCAGTAGGTGAAAATAGTAAATCTTTGAAATGAAAGCTTTAAAAAGGTAGTAATTAGATTTTAAACAAATAATCCGGTTTTTGTACGAAGAAAAAACCTAGAAATAGGTAATTGAAGTTATATTAAATGCAACAATATGCAAGGTATTTCCAAAGTCAACGAGAAAAAAATTTAAAAAATTTTTAAGAAAGTTCTTTTAAGGGGAATATCTTTGCAAAAGATAAATTCACAGAGTTTTGTAAAAATGAAGCTTAACTCACCTGAAAGGGTCTAGCCGAAGAAGCCTATGCCAGCGGGCCCAAGGTGTTTTTTAAGCTGACGTTTATTTTGTTCTTCTTCACATATACCTCTAAGTGGGAGTAGAAAGTATACTCGATATTAGACCGCTACCCCTTCTATTATCGGAGCAAGAGGGGTTACAACCCTTAAAGGATGTTGTTTGTTTAAAATTTGATTTTTTTGATACAAAACTTTTTATAGAATTTAAAAAAAAAAACGAATTTTATTTTTTTTTCAATAGAACTAATGGCTACTATTCAAACATTAGTACGGAATATATTTTTTTAAAGTATGTTCCACCAAATCGATTTTCTCGAAATTTTTGTGATAAGTAGTCACTTGATAGTTGCATAAAATATATTTTTTTGGTGGGAGTCAACTAAGAGGGAGGTATGAAAACAGCCCGCCAAATATTTCATTAATGTTTTTTACCACTTAAATATTTTGATGTAAGCACAAAGAAATTATTAATTTAAATGTTGTTTTGAAAAATTTGTTCTGCTATCTTCATTAGTTTCGGAGAAAAACATTTTTTAAGTAAAGGGTTGTAACCCCTCTAGCTCCGATAATAGAAGGGGTAGCGGCCTAATATCGAGTATACTTTCTACTCCCACCTAGAGGTATATGTGAAGAAGAACAAAATAAACGTCAGCTTAAGAAACACTCTGGGCCCGCTGGCATAGGCTTCTTTGGCTAGACCCTTTCTTAAGGGCAATATACTTAAAATAAATAAAATAAAATGTTCTTAAATTAAAGCCTAGACATTTTTTGATTTGAATCTTTTTAAATTATCGCCAAGTTCAATTTTTTTTTAAAACCACAAACTATTTTTTGACTGTCTTGAAAATAATTAATTTAAAAATTAAAAACTAACAGACGACATTTAATCTTCGTGCTGTTAAAGCAATTTATTTTTAAATTTGTCTCAATTTTTCTAAATAAATTGAAAAATTCAATTTCATATCTCCAAACATAAAGAAATTGTTTGAAAAAAATTTATTCAATTCATTTTTTGGTTATAAATTGGTTTCATTTTTACAGTATTTCTAACATCAACATTTTTCTTGAACTAATTCGTGCCTTAAAAATTTAGAAACATTTTTTTTTCGTCTATCGTAAGAACAAAATGAGCAATTGAAATAGGCTTCGAATTAAAAGGTGAACAATAACAAACATTTACATTTAAAAAGGCTCTTTAAAACATACACCGCCGTACGTAAATCCTTCAACTGAAAATAGGTCGAAAGTTTTCAAGTGAAATTATAGTGATAATAACATTTAATTTCTGTAAGAAAAAAAATGTATACAGGCAGTATATGTAATAAACTCAGTTCGAGATAGAAAATTATTCTAATTAAATCCGAGTAAATATAATATAAAATGTATTAAAGAATAAATAAACGGGGATTTTAAGGGCAATAAAGAAAACAAATAAGAAAATGTGATTTTTTATCACACATATGACTGTTTATATATTCACTGTTACACAACACATTAAATTTTCTTTGTCTAGTTTAATCGATAAAATAATTACGCTAATTTATTCAGATTGAATAAAATTATTTTCTTTATTCTTCCTTAATAGAAATTAATCAAGTAAATCACTTTGGTCTTTAATTTAAATTCTTGTAGGTATTTAAATCATTTTTTTCCACCATCTCGAGTTTTATCTTCGTTTAAATAGACTTAAAAAAGTGTCTCCTCAGACGAATATATTTTAGAAAACTTTCTTACCAAGTAATTCCTCTGTTAAAATGAACTAAAATATTATTAAGAAATGAAACCTTTAAAAAAAAAACACGAAAGTGTCTAAAAAATCTCAAACAAAAAATGCACTAAAAATTAAAAAAAATAATCGTATTCTTGCATTGTCTACAATTAACAGTCCGCTCCAGCCCACCCCTGGTCGCGGGTATATTACTAACGCGAAATATATAGATTAAAAACATTCTGGAAGCGGATTGTATATTGTGTCAAAATTTGAGCTCGATTGGTGCAGAGAATTTTTCAAGTTTTTGTCTTAAACCAACATAACATTTTTATATAATATAGAAGAAGATACCAATAAAACAGGCAATACGTATGACGTACAATAGTCAGCCGCTCTGTCAATACTTTTCTTTTTAAATCCCTGATATCTTCTAAAATATTCAGTTTTTTTATATACTGTAAAGAGCAATTATGATCTACATGAAACGCACAATGTATCTAATGCACCTAATTGCATTAGGAATAATACTGGATTGTTTAAAATAACTTGGTAAATATAAATAAACCAATAAGTTTTTTGGAATATATAAAAGATAAAAATAGTTCCTGTGGCTTATCCTTAAGAGATAGACATGTAGCGTCGCGGACTTTTTTATCATTTTTTTTAAGATACACAATTTCGCTGCATATTAATTTAAACTATCTCGTAAGGTTTAGCCAGCGTTTGCAATTTAAGTGCACAAAAATATGTTTGTAATGACATCGCATTACGAAACTTTGAATTCCCCGACTGTTCTCTATTATAATATGCATATTTTATACCTGCAAACCTTCCTGTTGAATCACTCTATCAATTGCTGAAATCTGCATTAAAATCTGTTTTCTAGTTTAAAAGATCTAAAGGAACAGACAGCGAGAGCGACTTTGTTTTATAATAAAATTATAAGAAAATTTTATTGAAGTTATACTTCTTTAGGCGCGTTATGACAAAATGATGAGAGTGAAATTTTTAGATGGGCGGTCATCTTGAGACAAAAATCAACAAAATGAGGTTAGCCGCAAAACCATTGGGTTTCTTGGCACGCGTAATTTGAATTTTTGTTGTATTTATTTACTTATATATTTATTTTTATATTTAAATTAAAAATAATAATATAAACAAATGACACATATTATTAATAAATAAGTTATAACTTTTCTCGAATTTTGCAACAGCTGTTATAAGTACTTTTTGAAGTTTAATGATAAAAATGACGTCTGCATCGTGGCGCGGTTTCAGAAGCATTAGTAGCGTTCTATTTTATCATCACAAATTAACAAGATGAAGTTGCCCGTAAAACGGCTCGGTATTTTTAACTAGGCACTCGTAATTTGAATTTTTGTTGTATTTATTTATTTATTTTTATATTTAAATTAAAAATAATTATATATACAAATAACACATATTATTAATAAATAAGTTATTACTTTTCTCGAATTTTGCAGTAGCTGTTATAGGTACTATTTGGAGTTTAGTGATAAAAATGACGTCTTCATTAATAATAAAAATAACAAAAGATATGAATAAGATTAAGACATTTACTTTGAACAGTAGCTACTTACTTTATTTCTATGAAGCTTCGTTTTCATGACATGCATGAATTGTTAACCAGAAAAATGATCCTGACAAATATATACACACAATATATATATATATATATATATATTATTATTATTAAATATTAAATTACAGTTTTTTTTAAAATTGATTATTTGAATAAAATTAATAAAAACTAATTTTTAATGATATCAAAGAAGTATAACATCTCACGCGCGTACATAAATACACGCAACCACTTTTTTTATAAAAAAAATATGTAAAAATAAGTAAATAAATACAAGAATTGTAATAATATAAGATGATAATTATTGCAGATGAAATATTTCATATCTGTTTCAGAAGATTCACTCATGCACAATGTATTCATTAAGGTGCACTTATAGTCAGGGAAAAACTACTGATTCCTGTTAAGTTAATCCTGAAGAAATTCACGAATTCATATAAAATAACAATTATCTCTTCTAACGAAAATGATTGATTTAAATAAAATATGGCATAAAGTATAAAAGTTATTTGAAATTTAGTTTTAAGATTTCTACATTTATCATTTTTTAACCAGTATGAGGAAAAGGTTCTTGGCAAAATAGCTAACAAAATTTGATAGAAATGGCTTATAAAAAAGAAATATAACCTTTATCATGAGCTTAATATCTGGAAGTTACACTCAGGATGTTAATTATTCAAAAAAATTATGTTTAATGAAGAGAACCAATTTTTCTTTCTCTTTGTGATTGAAGAAATTAATTTATTTTCAGAAAGTTTCATCATCAAAATTATTTTAAGTACTCTCAGCGAGGCGGGCTGGTATTAGCTAGTACTCTAGCTAATAGTCTATTTATCTATTTTTATTATATTAAACTAAGATACGAGTTTTGTCAAGGTTAAGGAGTCAATTTATCGAAAACATTTTTCAAAATAATTATTCAATAGAAAGTTTTCGGTTAATTAATTTTGCACTTTAAAATTGAGAAGCGTGAATTATAGGTGTTTAAGTATCTTACTTAAGACATACGATTACGAGTATGTAGGTGAAAACTCCTCTTGCTCGGAGTAAGGTTAATCAAATCGGATGCGGTCAAAGTCAAGAGGCATTAACATTAGAAAATGATATAAGTTTGGGTTAAGACAACCTAAATTTTATGTAATCGACATTTACGCAAAAAACCCAATAATCTTTGCATTTGCATTTTGGATTTGGTGATAATAAGTCTTGTGAGTGAAGCTGAATTTTTGGACAGTTTTAATATAATGATTATTATTTGAGTGAATTATTTAACAACTGGTTAAAGTAAGTTTAAAACTTAAATTTCTTTTAATTTTTTTCAAACCAAAAATTCGTTAATTAAATATGAAATAAAACAAATGTAATAATTTCTCAAGAAAATTTATCAGATGAACCTTGAAAAAGGAATTAAAACAAACATTCGTTTAGAAACTAATAATTATTTAAGTTCAAATAAATAAATTACGTTTTAACTCAACATTTATTAGCTTTTTTATTACACTTTTCTCGATTAATTGATTTAAAGCCGACAATTATATAATTTAAGAACTTGAGAAAATTTGATAGTCACTAATTATCGATTAATTTGACCAATTAAAAACCGTTTACGAAACGGGTAGAAAAAGAAATAAATTTCTTAAAAAAAAAATGTTCGAAGATTTCCTCACTGTTTTAAAATCTAGGTCGAATTGTCGTGTTATATATGGTTGTGTGTATATTTGTATTAATATATATATATATATATAGGAGAGACTAGTTTTCAATGGTTTGCGCGTATAGAAAACCATCTCAAATGGGGTTAATTAGTATCCCAATATAATATATCGTTACATGTTTAACCCCTTAAGTTAAACATTCGTGACCGGTCTCGAGTTGTGAGAGCTTGGAGAGCTACTTACAAACTATATATTTTAAATAAATCGAAATAAAAATAACTGTTCAACTATTTTAAAAAGAGTACCTACACGCCAAAACTTATTTATATTTATATATAATACGAGGTTTTCCTCGAAAAGTCGCATAATGAACGTGGGTTTTGCTGACAATGAGTCCCTGAAAGTTTTTGATTCGTTGAAATTAAATCTTTGAAGGCCAGAAAGTTTTTTTTTTTTTTTTTCGATATATGTGTCAAATAAATTTCTTTTCAATTTTTACCACTAGTTGCATCCATTCAAATGCCAACCAACAAGTGTTTGAATTTCTAGGGCGCATAAAACGCGAACAAATTGAATATTTTTGCAATGTTGCACATGAAAAAAGCTCACTATAAATAAAAAAATAATCTCACTGTAAAAAAATTTTTGAAGGAAATTTTCATTCCCTGTTTCTAAAGTAAGCAAAACATTAAATACTTTTAGTAATTTATTACGAAAATCAAATAAGATTTTTAATAAGTCAATCGTAAAAAAATACTTTTTACAGAATCTTAAGTCTTTTAAGCTTCACATCTGTGCATCATCAATAATTTTTTTTACGTTTTTATTACTAATTTTATTAAATCTATTGAAGTCTATAGAAGTCTATTGAAATCTTTTAAAGTCTATATTGAAATCTATAGAATGTATTGAAGTCTATGAAATTTGTGGCGACGACATACATGCATTGCACATTACACATAGCGATCAGTAAGTGTAGAAAAGGCTTAAGAAAATAGTGAAACACATAAAAAATTAAGATAGACTTGAGAAGTAAGAACAGCTTATTGAAAACTCAATATGTAACTAATGTCGAAAGAGAAAATTTAAGGGGGTATTCTAGTCTAGGAATTTGAAAAAATCGAAAAAATTTCTTTTTATAATCCGATAGTTTACATATTCAAAAATATCCCCCTTAAAAGGCTTCTTCAAAATTCAAATTATTTTCGAAGTTATAGCCGTTTTAGTGTCGTTGCAATTAGACCGGTTGAAGCTTAACGTAAAACTTTAAACGCGTTTTTCTCGAAACTACTTTTTTCAATGCGATAGCCCAAATATCTCAAGTTCTAATCAACCGATTTACTTGAAATTTGTCATGAATATTCTTTAAATATCTCTCTATCGCATGAACCAACAAAAAATGAAAATTTTAAATTTGTTATATTTTAAAAAATTCGACAAAGTTAAAAAATGAGTGAAAAAATCGACCTTTATTTTCGAGTAGCCGCCATTTTATGAAAAAAAATTTTTTTTTCAGTTTTGGAGATTCATGCAATAGCGACATTTGTACTTTTCAAGAATCCATCATTGTTTAATTTTTCAAATGACCACAAGGGTAGAAATCATGGCAACGAGGACACGATCTTTTTTTTTCCCCCTCTACTTCAAAGACGCATAACTCAATGTCAAAATAAAAAAAAAATTTGAAATTAATTTAGTGTACTCTCTGAATATAAAAAAACAAATGATAAAAAAATGGATGGTAAAAATATCAAATGTTTTTTCTTTATCAATTGCCAAAAAACGCTCGAAATTCGGACCTCTAGACTAGAATACCCCCTTAAGGGACATCACCAGAGTTAAAAGAGCATAATACTTTATTTTTAATCACTTTTATGAATTAAAAAGTTTGATTTTAAAACTGTAGATGACATTTTTCTACAGATAGAAATTAAACTAAAATAGAGTGGTACTTATCAGCTACTTTGTAAAAGTCATAAGCCTGTTTTATCAAGAATTTCGATTCTCAAAAGAAATATAATAATATCTTAAAATTTGGAACAAAATTGGTTTTGCTGTAATATGATTTTGATAAATAAAGTTAAGATCTCATAAAAGTGAGATTTTTCCTAGTTATAAGCACATTTGTAATTCAGTAAAATAGTAGTAAAACTTTGTCATAGGGAGGGATAAAAGGGTCGACATCCTTGCCAAAGAGGACGCCAAAATTGGCTTGAGAGATCGATGAGCCCGTTGTTTCCTCAGGGCAGTTGCGAGAGGTATCACTGCATGTTCGAATTCCATTTCTAGTCGCCAAATAGACTTTTACTGACCAAGTCGCGATAAAGCCAAAAATTTAAAAAACGTGGTTGCGTGTACTTATGTACGCGCGTGAGAAGTTATACTTCTTTGGCATCATTAAAAAATAGTTTATATTAATTTCATTCCAATAATCAATTTTAAAAAATTGTAAATTAATATTTAATAATAATAATAATATTTATATTTAAAGATATAATTATTAAAAATAAAATTAAGAGAATAATATTTTAATTTATATCAATAAATAAAATCCAAAAAAAGCTGCAAGACGTTTATAAAATTTGTCAGGATCATTTTTCTGGTTAACAATTCATGCATGTCATGAAAACAAAGTTTCATAGAAATTTCGAAATAAAGTCAGTAGCTACTTTTCAAAGTAATTGTCTTAATCTTATTCTTATCTTGTTTTATCAAATTATTATTCCTAGATGGTTGAATCATTTCAGAATCCCTGATTTCGTGATAACTAAGAATAAGCATGAAATGCAGACGTCATTTTCATCACATCTACTGCAAAATTCGAGAAAAGTAATAACTTATTTTTTAATAATATGTGTCATTTGTATATATAATTATTTTTTATTTAAATATAAATTAAATAAATAAAACAAAAATTCAAATTACGCGCGCCAAGAAACCGATTGGTTTTGCGGCCAACTTCATTTTGTTAATTTTTGTCTCAGGATGGCCGCCCATCTAAAAATTTCACTCTTATCATTTTTAGTGAGTGCTAATACTAGTACTTTAGTAATATAAGACTTAATTTGCATAGCCAGTGTTAGCTGAGAAACTTGTTCTTCCTACAAGAATGAACTGTTTTATAAAAATATAAGCTCCCTTTTTATACCCCTTGTTGGTGGGTTTACAAAAAATCCTTCCTTAGTGGAAGTCACAGTCCGCTCAAGAATATTTTTTTTTTAAATTTCTTGAGTTTGTTTAGTTATCTGTATTTATCTCTTAAGAGCTTAGCATCCAGTCTGTTTAGAAATTAATCACGGTACTGTTTTATATGTAAAAACTAAATGAATATAAGTAAAACTATGAGAGTTGACGTCACCTCTTTTAAACAGTTTAACTACCATCAAATGCTCAATTTAGCCACAATTAAACAAAAGTTTTTTTTTTTAAATTTGATTATTAAAAAGTCTTATATTTAAATAAAATAATTAATGAAATACTTA
Organism: Sisyra nigra; assembly: GCA_958496155.1. Lineage (NCBI taxonomy): Eukaryota > Metazoa > Arthropoda > Insecta > Neuroptera > Sisyridae > Sisyra > Sisyra nigra. The sequence goes on along the minus strand of OY292313.1, from coordinate 2,163,244 downwards.
ATTAAAAATAGCAGGTGATAAAGATTTATTTACTAAACATAGAAATCAAAATTAAATTATTGAAACTAATTGAAAATTTTGGACTAAAGCTAGAGTTAAAAGTTTATAATAGGGAAGATTTTACTTTTAAATAATCTATAATCTACTCAAAATCAACAGGTACGATTAAAAATCGTATTTGTTAAGTCATAAATTTTAGTGAGATTTTGAAGATCTAACAGATTTACAATGCTTAAATAAACGCCTGAACTAACGTCTCGAATCTTTATTTTTCCATGTCACCATTCAGTGAACAAGTGTTACTTTAAGGGGGTATTCTAGTCTAGGAATTTGAAAAAATCGAAGTTTTTTTTTTCATAATCCAATATTTTACATATTCAAAAATATCTTCCTAAAAGGATTTTTTAAAATTCAAATTATTTCCAAAGTTATAGCCGTTTTAGTGTCGTACCAACTGGACCGGTTGAGACTTAACGTAAAACTTTAAACCCGTTTTTCTCGAAACTACTTTTTTCGATGCGGTACCCCTAATATCTCAAGTTCTAATTAGCCGATTTACTTGAAATTTGGCATGAATATTCTTAAATATCTGTCTATTGCATGAACCAAAAAAGAATGAAAATTTTAAATTTATTATATTTTTTAAAAATTCGACAAAGTTAAAAAATGAGTGAAAAAATCGACCTTTATTTTCGAGTAGCCGCCATTTTATGAAAAAAAATTTTTTTTTTTCAGTTTTGGGGGTTCATGCGATAGCAAAATTTGTACTTATCAAGAATCCATCATTGTTTTTTTTTTTCAAATGACCGCAAGGGTAGAAATCATGGCGACGAGGACACGGTCTTTTTTTTCCCCTCTACTTCAAAGACGCATAATTCAATGAAAAACACTTTTTTTTTTTTTAATTAATTTTGTGTACTCTCTGAATATAAATAAACAAATGATAAAAAAAATGGATGGTAAAAATATCAAATGCTTATTTTTTATCAATTGCCAAAAAACGCTCGAAATTCGGGCCTCTAGATTAGAATACCCCCTAAAGTTTATCAAGGAGATAGAAATGGTTTCAAAAGTTAGTAGTTTCCTATGGATCCTACTTTGAAAAGTTGGTAGCTCTTCCTGGAATCTGGATCTACCACCTAAGTTTTTTGTGTCCACAATAAATATGTGATCCACATAATTTTTTTTTTTTTTTTTTGGTAATCAATATTTTTGTCTATTTTATAAGGAACCCAATGTTTAATTAAAGTAAAAAAAAGTAATAATTGAAAAAGGAATCTAAACCTAATTAAAAGTTCCCTGGAGACTCTATGATGTGTTATAGGTGTTAAAAGTAATATTGAAGGCATTAATATCAGAACTAAAATTTTTCAAAAATTGGAAAGTTGGAAGATTTGTTTTACAAGGTAGTATCAGCTACTAGGAGTTGGGGGATCTACCGAAAAGTTGGTAGAGTTGGTATAACTGGTGGAACATTGCCATAGAAGAGTGATATTAAAGCATAATTTACTGAATGCAACTTCCAAAGTTTTCTAGATAAGAGATTTACCTGGAAGTTCCACTTACACAAAAAGTTTATAAACATCAGATTCCAACAACTTCCCTGGTTGTTAGGAAAAGGTTCTAGACTTCTTTTAGAAAACAAATTACTTCTCTACAAAGCTGTCATAGTACCGATCTGGACGTACCGTGGGGGGATCTTCCAGCAAGTCAAACATAAAATTAATCGAAGCCACACAATTCAAAATAATGAGACAGCGGGTAGATGCCCCATGGTATGTTACCAACGAGGCTAATACTATTTCTGCCTGCACCACTTTGAAAAGCTACGTCATCACTCTAACCCATTAATACCACCACTATTGAAACCACTATTAAGACGACTGAAAAGAAGAGTTCCTCCTGACCAGATTATAGAATAAAGGAATTCTTCCATCGGGAACGATCTCCATCATGCCAAACCCTTGCCATCATATTGGTTTATAGGACTCAGATCCTGATGGCCAATTTAGAAGGAAAAAAAACTTCCAAAATTGAATTACAGTATAATTATATTTCTGTCTTATAAATGTCCTATTCGATTATAAATGTCCTCATTGATTGCATAAGACCTCAGTCTGTTAAATCTTATATCTTTATACTAGCTGGTCCCCGCCCACTTTGCTGAGCGTATCTAAATTATACTGATTGAGTAATGGAAACTTTCATCCCATCAACAAAAAACGACAGATAGATTCTTGATCTTTGATTCATAGAAAATTCATGAAAATCAGATAAACTACTTTTCCAGGAAGATATTCTATATAGCTATCTGGAAGAGCTATCTTATTGGTTCTAAACGTTTTTATGAATATTATAAAATACCTTTACTTGTGTTCTTTAAGTAGCAATACAATTCAAAAATGTTGAATGTATTATATATTTAACTGAGTTTTTCACCAAGTTCAAATTTTTCAATAGTAATTTTTAACACGTTTATTTCTAAACATTATAGACATTCAAAAATTAACAATGAAAGAAGTTTCAATGTTTCAAAAATTGTCATTATTAATTTACCGATGTTATCGGATGTTAAATTAAAAATCATATTTTGCTGTAGAAAATGTAATTTTTTATTTAAACTTTTTTGGAATGATTGTATTAAAAAAACGCTATTTCACGAACTTTAGGGAAAGCTTTTTTAAAAACACGATTCCTGTAGGATAAGTACAATTGTTGTGCTATCTTTTGAGAATCGTGCATAATTTTAACATACGAATTAATAATCTATATTTTTCTCTGACCTTTCAACTACCCTATTGCAAAAAATCATGTCAATCTTTTGCTCTATGACAAACAAAAACATATCTATCCCACGGGAGTAGTACATTTTTCCTGGATAAAAAAGAGATCAGGCCTTCTTGAGGATAATGTGCTAGAACTCTATTTCACGTACTTTAACAAAACTTCTATTAAATACACGGTTCCTGTAAGATACAATTGTCTTGTTATCCCACGGGAAGAGTACATTTATGTCGATTTTTTGCTCTATGAAAAATAAAAACGTATCTAGCCCAAGGGCCTGTACATTTTTCCTGGATAAAAGGTAGACCAATCTTACTTGAGGAAAATTCCTTAAAACGCTTATCCATGAACTTTTACGAAACTACTTTTAAACACTCAGTTCCTGAAAGATACCAATCTTATCCTATCCTACGGGAACCGTGCTATATTTTGACATAAAAGGTAGCCTATTTTTATTCTCTGACTCTCAATTAACCACCTCATTGTAAGAAATTATGGTAATCTTTTGCTCTGTGAAAAATAAAAACATATCTATCCTACGGGAACCGCACATTTTTCCTGCATAAAAATAAGACTATAGGATAAGAAAATTATTTTTTGCCTTAAGGACATTATGAGTTATAACTTTTAATATACTCTATTATAATCAGCTAAAAACGTTTAGTTTCAGCATGATTTTTCTTTAAACCAGTTTTTCTATTTTCCCGTTGAAATGAGAATTTTTTCCGAAATAAAACGTATTGTAGATAATGATTCGCATATTTAGCTATCATCATACTTAAATATCACCAATATTCATTTTCAAATAAAAATGTATAGTTTATGCATAATTTTTGTTCCAACCCGTTTTTCAATTTCCTGGATAAATGAGACATTTTCCCGTTATAAAAAGTATTTTTTTTAATGACTCAGATTGTCATTTATCATCATACCAAATTTCGTTAAAACTCGTATTTATTTGGGTAAGAATTAATAATATGTTTCTAAAAACAATTTCGCTAATAATGAATTATTTTTGGAACAACTTTAATAATCATTAAAAAGATTATAGCGGGCTAACCTTTAAAGATAGACATATGTCGTTGCAGGTTTTTATTTAGAACTTTTTAAGAGGAACAATTTTGCTATACATGATTTTTGCGTAACTTTAACCATTTACGCAGGGCAGGCAACAAACGCTCTCAAATGGAAAAAAATTTTCTGGTTTTTGCAACATTTTCCATTGATGCTCTGCTATTATTGGTTGTAGAGTGATGTTGTATAGCTTAAAGCCTTTGTCGATAATTAAGCTATCCAACACAAAAAGAATTTTTCAATTCAAACCAGTATTTCCTGAGATTAGCGCGTTTAACCAAACAATCAAACAAACAAACAAACTCTTCAATTTTATATATTAGTATAGATTGAACCAAGTTAAAATTAGAATAGCCAACCCTTATTTGTCAGACGAATCGTATATAGGGTACATTTGTTAAATTTCAAGTAATTAAAAAATTATAAAAAAAAAAATTATCATAAGACCTTTTTTAACTTAAAGAAAAAATGTGCAACATGGAGCAAATGGCATTAGATGATAAGACAATAAAATATTAACTGCATTTGGTAGTTAGTTATAAAATCCCACTTCTTGTCCATAAAACGCAATTAAATTCAACTAAAAATATCAAGAAAATTAATTTCAAATTTTTAATTAAACGCAAAATTTACTTTAATTATCATTTAAAAACTTATACTAAACATTATTTGTAATTGCTCACGTCGTCTTAAATTACGAAAACAATCCGCAAATGTTAATTACGATTTTTGTAATTACTATGCGGAATGTGTTGGATATAAATGTTTTAATTTATGTGTATTCATTTTATTTTGACCGCAACGCTTGGATAATTTTAAGACCGGTTTCATAAAACAAATACTTACAAATTAAGGAAGAGTTAAACCTGTAAAGATGGTGTACAACAACGAACAAGACCTTGGATATTAAAATGTTTACAAATCTTTACCTTTCCTTTAAAATTTGATGTTTTGATAGCCAAAAAACAAGATGTTCTTTGCTCGAAATTTAAAGGTAATAACTGATTGATCAAAACTTTACCGTTGCAATAAAAATAATGAACTCGAACAAATAATTATTTGCTCAATTTCCTGTATCAAATAACAATCGAACTGAGAACAATTTTTTTTTTTCAATTCACCATAAATAATAGCTACTAATAGAATCAAGTATAATTACAGTAATCATGACGAGTAAACTAATTTTTCGCTCGTAACCCATTAAAAAAGAGCCGACAAATCCGATTTACTTAGATTAAAAATTTGATTTATTAATTGATATTACCAGAACGTGGATCATCCATAAGATTTTCATAAATTTTATTGAAATAAAACGATCTAAATGTGCGTTCGAGCAGTGCTAAAGACAGACTTTGTAAACTCATTATTGCTGGAATGATTAAAGAAATTATTAACGATCAATGTTCAATGTGTACTTCCTCAGAGTCATGTTGATTAGGACTCATTTGAGTAGAAACTAATAATTTTCATAATTCAAAAGGAAGTTTAATTAAATTATTCAAAAGTCCGCAGGATGTGAGTTTATTAGTTTTATTTTTCATACAATTTCCTTGCTTTCATTTTTCAATTGGCTCGAAACGTAAATTAAATAGAAAAAAGATTTAAAATATTGTCGAGATTTTTAATGGAAAGTTGTAATCGTTTCCTTCCAAAACGCATTGAATGTTTATTTGCTTTGCTTTGAAAATCGGTAATTATATTGATTTTTTTAATATGATGTTTAAACTCTTACGCGGTGAGTTTTTGTGTTTTCAAATACCTTGTGTTTGATGAAAGCAATTGTTGGATTTAGTGTCAATTATGTTTGTATGTGCGTCATTGTTGGTTTTGTTCTTTTGAATTTCCGAAAAATGAGGTTTTCGTGTGAAATTCCAAGATAATTTGAGATTGAAAATTGTTTGAATGAACTTGAATGTAATTTTTACCTTTTCAAAATGATTTCGAAAAAAATTTTCAAATCAATTTGATTCAACCGACTTTTCCTATTACTAATGCACCATAGTAAACATAAATATGGTATAAATAAGGCGATAGCTATTCGTTTTTTTTGCGAAACATTACAATCGGAATAAATCTATCAAAACTGTTGCACGTTTGCACGAATTTCTCAAAAAACGTAATAAAACAATTTTAATTGCATCACATATTGCGATTTTATAATCTGAAACATATAAATCGCGAACTAATTAAAGAATTATTCTATAAATTACAAAAGTTAAGTAAGAAATAAAAAAAAAACGTTTGGCTGTAAAACTGAAAAAAGAAAGGAGGAAAATGCTTTGAAATGCATACAAAAAATAAAAGCTAGTATAGAGATTAAAGAGGCATGATAAGAATTGGGATTATAACATGCAAAAACTTTGGAAATAAAAATTAAGAAATATTCAATTGAATGAAAAGGAGATAAGATATAATCAGACATAATAATTGATTTAATTATATTAAAAAAATTCTAATTTTATATCTTAAATCTATTAGAATAGAAATAGCAGTATACTGTTATTGGAAATATAGATAATGATGAAATATAAGCAGTGACTTGAGTTTAATAAAATACCTTTAAAGTTGAACATTTCGTTAAGCAATAAGAAACTATCAAATTATTTAATTATTTTCGATTTTTTTTTCAGTTTGTTTTGTAACGTAAATTTTCTTTTTAAGTGAAATATCAATAAAAATTTGAAAAGCAAAACGATTTGATAAACTGATGACTATATGTACAGCTTTCTGTAATCCTAATTAGATGATCAACCATTCATAAAAGAATTCTGGTGTTTAAATAATTTTCTTCGTGTATATTTACTTGGTAAGTTATGAGTAGGGATTGCAACCAAGCGAAATCCAGCATAACATTAAGCCCTGCGGGATTCTTCAAGCACCGAATGATAAAAATAAATTCAAATTTGCCACCTTTAATTCACTAAATTTTAAAGTTCTTAGAAATTAAATTATTTTTTTCCATGAATACTGTAAAACGTAAAAACAGAGGTCTATGGCGAAGGTAAGTAAATGCAAACTGATCCAGGGTAAAGATAAAAATATCCTTTTAAAAAGTAAATTAACTATGGTTTATATAAGCAACGTCAAAAGTTTATATAAGCAACGAATAAATTTAAGTTGCGTTAATTAATTAGTAACATAAAAATTACATAAAGTAATCTTACTTATATTATAAACGTGAAAGTTTGTAAAAATGTATGTTTGTTGCTCTTTCACTCAAAAAGTACTGAGTGGATCTAGATGAAATTTGACATAGATATAGATTGTAATCCGGTTTAACATATAGTATACTTTATCTCCAGAAAAAATGTACGGTTCCCGTGGGATAGATATTTTTTTTGTTTTTTACAGAGCAAAAGATTAACTTCCTTTTTTGTAATGTGGTAGTTTAGGGGTCAGAAAATGAAATGGATTATTTCTCATACCGGAATAATAAACGGTTCCCATGGGATAGCAAAACAAGTATGTATTCTATAGAAACCGAGTATTAAAAAGCAGTTTCATTAAAATCTACGAAATAGAGTCTTGACTCATTTTCCTTAAGAAGATTTGATCTACTTTTTACTCAGGAGTGATGTACATACTATTCCCGTGGGATAGATATGTTTTTTGTTTATCACAGAGTTAAAGATTGATATGATGATTGCAATATGGTACTTTGGAGGAGAATCATTTAGCTTACTTTTAAGGCTAGAAAAATGCATGGTTCCCATGGGATGGCAAAACAATTATATCCTACAGAAACCGTACATTTAAAAAGTTGCGGTAAAGTTCGTGAAATAGAATTTTAACGCATTTTCTTCCAATTTTACACAAAAACGAAAGAAATCTCTACAATGTTAAAATTAAAAAATTGATAATTTTTACTGAAAAATAAATATGAATTTCAATTTAACACCCGATAAAATTAATAATGAAGTTGTTTAAAATATTTGAATTTTATTCATTGTTCATTGTCGAAGATATTAATTTGAAATAAACGTATTAAAATAATAAACTAAACATTTCAAAATTTAACAATTACTTAACGGAACGAATTTTAATGAAGTTTTGTTAAAGATCCTGTAGGATAGCTACTAATCTATTCTTTTAAGGGAACATCCATTAATTACGTGAGGCGTTCATGGGCCGATGGGGTCTAGCCGAATATCAGCTAATCTTACTCTGGGCAAAGGAAAGGTCTTCCAAATATCACTTTTTTTTTTTGTAAAATATCACATTAGATTGCGGGTTGGGGGAATGATATATGCCAAATCTCATGACATTTTCATGACCAGAGGGGAAGGGATGGGATTCCAAAAATCGCAAAAAACGCCTCGCGCAATTATCGGATGTCCCCTAAAATAGTTGTACGGTTTTAAATGACATTTGGTATGAAAAATTTTCCTAAAGAAAGTCCTAAAGTAAGGATTACAGGTACTTTTTTACTAAAAATCGTATAGAAGCTGATGTGAGACAGCCAACATCTCTTTCTTGAAAAGTAGTTTTACGAATTTTGATAAACTTTCTTTGGATCTAAAGTCTGAAAGTATCTATCGCTTTTTCTGTCAAAAAAGATTAATTTTTATATTTCGCTATGAACGTAGGGAATCTTTTAATCAATCAGTTAAATTTAGATACACTCAGCGAAGCCAGAAGATACAAATTCTTATTTGAAGCATGAAATTTCAGCAATTTTGCTATAAGTTTGGCTACTGCCAAAATAATAAGCATAATCATAATGAATTTGCAAGAAATCAAAGAGAAATGCATTGCAAAAACGCCTTAATAGCGGATTTTTCTTAAAAAGTTTAGTTTTACAATTGTAAAAACGTAAAAATTTAGGATTTTAGGATGCAAAGTTAAAATATTGTTCCGGAATGATGAACAAATTTCAATAATCGTCAAAAAACAATAAATTAAAAACTCCAAAATAAAAAATTTCCAATTTTATATTAATAATCACTTCCCTAAAGGCAGAGGCTTTAGATTTGATTGAATTTTGGTTTGAATTTCATAAAAAAACTATAACCTATGCAGGATCCCGCTGGATTGAAGTCGATGCAGTAAAAATCCCACGAGATTGATAACAATACTGGATTGCCATCCCATAGTCTTAACGGACTCATAAGTCAGGCTAATAATTAAGGCCTTGTTCCCAGTTTGAAAAAATCAACTTAACAACAGGTACTTTTAGTCGGACGAAAAACGTACAAACCTTTAAAATAAAAAATAACAACTATCCTAGACTAGTTTTAGGCATACCTAGCTATTGAATGAAGGTAAAAAAAAGTTTAAAAACAATAAAAATTAGGGGTACGTTAGATTCCAAATTGTTACCAAAGGGTACGATTAGCCCAAAAGGTTGGTAACCATTGTACTAGTTAGCCTATGTCTTCTTCCTGATTTTTTTTTTAATTGTTTAATATTTGATAAAAATAAATTATGGTAGATTTTTTTAATGCATTATCTTTGTTGAAAATCGCCTAATGTAATTAGTGCAACAAACGATTTCGTACGGATGGATAAATTAAATTAATTCCAAATGAAGTAATTATTAAATCTACACTCTGTTGAGAACATAATAATTTGAAAACATAAAAATTTTACAACATAAATATAATTTCTAGAAAGTAGCATCGTTTTATTTTTATTTTATTATTTTTTTTTTGGGTAGAGACAAACGCTCGTTAAACTTCATCGATAAACGCATCAGTCGTCAATTTGACGTAATTTTTAACACTTGGCTGTGCAGCGATTAGATTATTTTATTCAAAATTCGAAAATAATAATCATTTTTTAAGACTAAGTGAACTACAAAAGTTTGTATATTAGAAACTAAACGTTTTATTTACTTACTTATATCAAAATGTTATTTGAAATTTAAATTGTGTAAACATTTTGCATGCAAGTAGTTAATATTTACATCGTTTTAAAGTATATAAATAATCAATTTTTAGTCATTGGAAATAATTATTTGAATATATGATTTAATTAATAGTTCAAAGGTTTATATATGATTTACTATTTATTTACTTATTATAGCTTAAAATAGTTTAGTTCATCAGAAAAACATTTCGTAATAAATGAACTGTTATGAACTGATAAATGAACTCTGATATATTTGATGTTTAAATCACGATCGAAGAGAAAAATTTATAAAACTGTGGTCCACCTTTTAAGTGAAGTTAAGTTGAGCTTTTAACATTATTGACAAATAAGGAAGAGTTTAGTTAACCTATTACAACACGATAAGAAAAATAACTGAATGCTATAATAAAAGAGCTAAGGATCTCTTGTAACCAACAAAACAATGCATTGCATGCAACAATGTACATAATTTACTCTGTTTTTAAAGCACTAACTAAATTTCGCTGTGAAAATTTGTACAAAATTGAAACTGTTGACCTTAATATAAACAAAAATAGGTACAAACGAATGCATTTTTTTTTTCTCACTTAAAAAAATTTCCGACTAAGCCCCGGTCTCTGCAGACACAGAAAGAAATTTCTCGTTAACGAAGTTTTTGTAGCGGATTGATAATATTTAACAAACAATTTCTTAATGATTTTAACAAACAATTATTACAAACGTTAACTTAATTATAGAAAATGGCAATTATAAAAATCTTTCATTTTTTTTTTTTTAGTAATTTTGACCAAAACTATAAACTTTTTCGAGATAAATAACATCCAAAATGTTGTCTTAAGATCTTGGACGTCTTTCTTCAAAATTTCATTCTTAAAAGTTAAGTCCTTAATGCCGAAATAAAATGTATTAGCTTACAGGAATTATGTATTTTTCCAGAATAATATATTCTTTTGCTTCTATTCCCTTAAACGTTCTCTTAATAACCATTTAATCGCGTTTATTTGTCGCTCCATTTGCATGTCAGAAGAGCAAATTAATTAAAGGTTTAAATTCCGACCTATCATTCAAGAACTGTCCGTTTTTCCGGTACATAAAGTTTCTGCGGTTATACTAAATTTTAATTCTCTAAGACCTAAATCATTTGAATTATCTTCACGAGAAAGAAGATATCACTCAAGAACTATATACGCACATTTTTCCCGAATTAAAAGTAGCGTAATGTAAACTAAGCCCCGTAAAATGCTAGTTTTAAAAAATCTCTTTGATATATTGATACTTAAAGGGATAAAAAAAATAAGAAAATTCGCATTAACAAAATATGTATTTAATTCTTCCATTCTTTCTAGCAGTGATTTCTAACTTTTTAACCTTGACAGACCCTTAAAAACTCCAAACATATCGCGCGGACTCCTTAAAGATAAAACTTTCAAAAATGGTGTAAAAATGATTGTGATTTGAACTTAAGGTCAAAATTTGAAAACGATTGATAAAGTTGATACCCGCTCGCTTTGCTGAGAGTATCTAAATTTAATTGATTGATTCATAGATTCCCTACCTTCATAGCAAAAAATAAAACTTAATCTATAATATTATGACAGAAAAAAATGAAAAATACTTCCAGACTTTAGATTCTAAGTAAGTTAAGTAAGTTATACCTGTAAGTTCATCAAAATCTTTAAAACTACTTTTCTAGGAAGAAATATTAGCTATCTTACAGGTTCTATAAGATTTTGTCATTTAAAACAGTTCAGCTATTTTTAACCGACTTCAAAAAAAGGAGGAGGTTCTCAATTCGACTGTATTTTCTTTTTATGTTTGTTACCTCAGCATTTCCGACTGGGTAAAGCGATTTTGATGATTCTTTTTTATTTGAAAGCTGGTGCTTCCCGAATGGTCCCATTTTAATTTGAAGGAAATCGTTCACTTCCCAGGGGTTGAAAACTAAGGGATGAAATATTAACTTCTTATTGGATAGCTCGATTTTAATAATTCTTTTTTTATTTGAAAGCTGGTGCTTTTCGTGAGGTCTAGTTTTAATTTGAGGGAAATCTTCTACTTCTAAAAGGTTGAAAACTAAGGGATGAAATATTAACTTCTTATTGGATAGCTCGATTTTAATAATTCTTTTTTTATTTGAAAGCTGGTGCTTTTCGTGGGGTCTAGTTTTAATTTGAGGAAAATCTTTCACTTCTAAATAGTTGAAAACTAAGGGATGAAATATTAACTTCTTATTGGATAGCTCGATTTTGATAATTCTTTTTTTATTTGAAAGCTGGTGCTTTCCGTGGGAAACAGTTTTAATTTCAGAGAAATCTTCTACTTCTAAAGGGTTGAAAACTAAGGGATAAAATATTAACGTCTTATTGAATAGTTCGATTTTGATAATTCTTTTTTTATTTGTAGAACACAATTTTAAATTAATCTCCTATCCATTTTTTATAAAAAAAAACTCCACTCATAAGGGGTTAAAAATTAGAGATGAAATAATATTATACATTTTTCCTGGCTAACCCGATTTTAATAATTTGGTTTCTATTACGTACAACGTACCTTTAAATTGTTCACATTTCAAATTGAAGAAAAAAATTCACCCCCTAAGGATGAAAATAGGGGATGAAATAGTGGCATTTAACTGAATCATCGAATTTTGATAATTTTTTTTTCTGTTGGAAAGAGTAATCCACTTAGTTTTAGTTATTACATTTAAAAGCAAAAAATTTCAACCCTAAAGGGCAAAAAGGGATGATGTAGTAACTTTTAATATTAAACGGCGCTACCTCATATAAGCAGCGCGTTTAGAAGGTTTAACCATTTTTAAGAAAATAAAATCAGTTATCAAACTTCAAATCATTAAAACGCGAGAAATAAATAAATATTATAAAAAAAATGAAAAACCGACCTCAAAATAAATAAAAAATCTTAAACAAGAAATGCACTAAAAAGTAACAAAATAATGGCGTATCCTTGCAGTATCTACAACTTACAAATTATTAGGATTATACAATGTACAACTATTGTTATTTTTGGAGTTGGTGTCAGTCAAGAAAATAAATATTAATGGTAATTTGTAAAAATTTAAAAAGGTTTAGTTTAAAGTTAAAGGTCGCTAGATTTTGTTACAGTTTGAGTATATCGTTTAAAAGTTCATTTGAAAAATAATTTTCTTAAGGTATTCTCGTTTTTAGCTAAGTACCAATATAGTCGTATTTCCTTGGCTGACACCAACTCCAAAAATAACAATAGTTGTACATTGTATCATCCTAATAATTTGTAAGTTGTAGATACTGCAAGGATACGCCATTATTTTGTTACTTTTTAGTGCATTTCTTGTTTAAGATTTTTTATTTATTTTGGTAGAATAGATTCGTAGCTATCCTACAGGAAACGTTCTTTTTTTTAAGGATAAATGATATTCAATAATATGGTTAAATCTGAATCCTGAGGTATCTTTAACAAAACTTTATTAAAATTCGTTCCGTTCAGTAATTGTTAATTATTTAAAAATTTAGTATCAATATTATTTTAATACGTTTACCTATTTCTAATTAATATCCTCGACAATGAACAATACAGAAATTCAAATATTTAAAAAAAATTTCATTTTTAATTTTATCGGGTGTTCAATTAAAATTCTTATTTATTTTTTTTTTCAGTAAAATTTTGTCAATTGTTTTATTTAAACTGTGTAGACAATTTCTTTCGCTACCGTGTAAAATTGGTCACTTTAACGAAACTTTTTTCAAATACACGGTTTCTGTAGAATACAATGGTTATTGCATCCTATGGGATTCGCGTGTTTTTCAATATATATATATCATTGATACAAAATATAGATAAAAACCATTCTGGAAACCGATTTTATATTATATCAAAATTATAAATATCAAATAAAGACGAACATAACACTTTTATATAATATAGAAGAAGATACCAATAAAACAGGCAATACGTACGTCGTACAGCCAGCGTAAAAGCCAGCAAACTCTACCAAAATAATTTTTTGTCATTTGTAAAAGATAAAAATGGTTCCTGTAGGTTATCCTTAGGAGATAGACATATACCGTCGCGGACTTTTTTATCAATATTGTTGAAATACAGAATTTTGCCGCATGTATGTTTGATCTTTCTCGTAAGGTTTAGCCAGCGTTTGCAATGTAAGTGCACAAAAATATGTTTGTTATGACATCACATTACAAAGCTTTGAATTTCCCGACTTTTCTCTACTAAATTATGTATACATTATAACTTTGATGTTACCCAGGACTAATAGCTATGTTTCTTCTATTTTTCTCCCGTGTACTAAATTTAAGACGTCCAAAAGAAAAACCAAACTAAATTATTTAAATTATGTTTCTGTTAGTTGTCACTAGAACTAATATAATATCAATGTTGGAAGCTTAATTTTTTCCTCAAGCAAAAAAAAAGGATAAATAATCTTTGAGTTTCAAATAACAAAACGTTGAGTGGAAGATCTCAACACTGGGATCTATCGCGAACCCTTTGAAATAGCCCGCGGACTATGCGAACTTTATGCTTAAAAAAACCTAAAATATGTTGAACCAAAACTAAACTGTGACCAACAAATATCCTCTTGTTTAAAAAAAAAAAATGTTATTTAAACCTTTTATTTAACCTACTTCTCGGTACAGTGTGGTGAAAACTAGCATAACGTAATATTGTCATCAATTTAGCCGTGCTTTCACAATCTCACCTTGCACTTTTCAAAACATCGACAAATAAAAATATGAATAAATTATATTTGGCTGTTAAGTTTATTTTAGACGTACCACTTTCAACCGGTTACCCCATTACCTTTTTCAAGTCAAAAGTTGTCACTTTAACCGAGTTTTCAAAAAGTTATCAATAGTTAAAATTAAATGCTTAATTTTTATTTTATATTTAACGTGTCTTCTGATTATTTTTATCACTTTGATTGGTCTTGATATAAGTTTTAATTGTTTTAGATTTAATGGAAACAACGAACGAATGTCATTAAACCAAAATTTTGTTGTTAAAAGCGTCGAACAATGTTAACAATTTCACCATAAATGTGCCTTAATACCGTAAAATCAACAACATGCGATCCTTCAACAATTTGAACAGCAATTACAATGGCGCGAACAACAACAACTATAATAGTAGCAGCCTGACGCCGAGTAGCAGTGGATCGCGAGTATCACGTAATGGAGGAGACGTTAGCAGCACTCAATCATCGGACTTTGAGGATTCTGGGACCAATGGAGTTAACGGGAGCACTGGGATTAACGGACGGCATCGGGGCAAATTGGCCACGGTCGACTCGTTTTCGATATTGGAACGGTCGAACAATAATTTGGAAATTTTCGGGAACATGACCAGTAGTTTTGATGAGCGGCTCGACGTTCGAATTTCGTCGTTTGATGATACGACTTCATCGGCTTATAGGTAAGGATAATTGAAAATTTAAATACACCATGTTCAGAGTAAACAAGTGTCCACATTTTAGGGTCTAAGTGACACGTCCCAATTTTTGAAGTTATACTGCTTTAGGCGCGTTATGAAAAAATGATGAGAGTGAAATTTTAAGATACGCGCGCATTTTAAAATAAAAATTAACAAAATGAAGTTAGTCGCAAAACCAGTGGGTCTCCTGGCGCGCGTAATTTGAATTTTTGTTGCATTTATTTTCTAATTAATTTATTTTTATATTTAAATTGAAAATAATTATATATAAAGGGTCTTTCAACAAGGACGGGTCGATGTTGAAATTAAATAAAACAAGCTGTATGTGAGATATTATAAAAATTTTTTTTTTATTTGAAAGGCCCATTTATGCCATTATTTATGAAATATTACATCGTTTAAATGTCCACCGCGGCTTCAAACGGTGGCACGGATCCGAGAGGACCAATTTTCAATTAGTCTACTGCATAGATCCGGCTGAATCTGAGCGATGGCCTGCGTTATGTTGACTTTCAGGACATCGGTCGATTGTGGATTATTGGCATAGACCTGCGACTTGAGAAAACCCCACAAGAAAAAGTCTAGCGGGGTCAAATCGCATGATCTTGGTGGCCAATTCACGTCACCTCTGTGAGAGATAACCCTACTCTCGAACCGTTCATGCAGAATGTCCATTGTATCGCTCGCTGTATGGCACGTAGCGCCGTCTTGTTGAAACCACAAATTGTCCACGTTCATATTGTTCAATTCAGGCCAAAAGAAATTGTTGATCATTGATCTGTAGCGCACGCCGTTGACAGTAATGGCCTCGCCATCATCATTTTCGAAGAAGTACGGACCAATGATGCCGCCGGACCACAATCCGCACCAAACAGTTACTTTTTGTGGATGCATTACCACCTGGTGAACCTCATGTAGGTTGTGGTCGTCCCATATACGGCAATTTTGCTTATTTACAAGACCATTCATCCAAAAATGCGCCTCGTCGGTAAAGATGATTTTTCGGCCAAAATCGGAGTCCTCTTCCAAACGTTCTGTAGCCCAGTCAGCGAACAAACGGCGTTTTCTATGGTCATTAAATTTGAGCTCCTGGGTCAGTTGGATCTTGTACGGGTGTAGGCCCAAGTTCCGACGCAAAATTTGCCAAGTTGAAGTCTGCGAAAGGCTGAGTTCTTGTGCACGGCGAGAAATCGACTGCCTTGGAGTCTTCTGCACACTCTCACGGACAGCAGCGATGTTCTCGGCTGATCTGGCGTTCCTTTGACGTAAAGGTGTTGGTTGGTTGTTTACCGAACCAGTCGCCTCGAATTTGGTCACCAAACGTTGTAGAGTCGACTTTGAAGGGCCACCGCGTCTGCCGTAAAATGGACGTAATGCGCGCAACGTTTGCACTAACGAACACTTATTTTGATAATAAAATTGTATCATTTGGACGTGTTGCTGAATCGTGTAACTTGCCATGGTGATTTGGCATCAGTAACTGAAGAAATAACAACGCATTTCATAGATGCCGCCAAAACAACATAGCCGCCACAAACTGTCAACATCGACCCGCTCTATTTGAAAGACCCTTTACAAATGACACATATTATTAATAAATAAGTAATTACTTTTCTCGAATTTTGCAGTAGTTGTTATAATTACTTTTTGAAGTTTAATGATGAAAATGACATCTGCATCGCGGCGCGGTTTTAGAAGCATTAGTAGCGTTCTATTTTATCATCACAAATTAACAAGATAAAGTTGCCCGTAAAACGGCTCGGTATTTTTAACTAGACGCGCGTAATTTTTGTTGTATTTATTATCTAATTTATTTATTTTTATATTTAAATTAAAAATAATTATATATACAAATGATACATATTATTAATAAATAAGTTATTACTTTTCTCGAATTTTGCAGTAGCTGTTATACTATTTGAAATTTAATGATGAAAATGGCGTCTGCATTCCATGCATATTCTTAGTTATCACAAAATCTGGGATTCTGATATGATTCAACCATCTTAGTATAATAATTTAGTAACACAAGATATGAATAAGATTAAGACATTTACTTTGACAAGTAGCTACTTACTTTATTTCGCAATTTCTATGAAGCTTCGTTTTCATGACATGCATGAATTTTTAACCAGAAAAATGATCCTGACAAATTTTATAAACGTCTTGCAGCTTTCTTTGGATATAATTTATTGATACAAATTAAAATATTATTCTCTTAATTTTATTTTTTAAAATATTGTTTCTCTCACATTTGTAAATCTTTTTACGTTTGAATTGAAAAATTACTTGAGTATCATTTTGGCGGGATAAAGATACCATGCTGTACTTGAAATTTGATACACTAATACTGGCAACACTAGTCCTTACAAACAGGTAAATCTAAAACTAGTCACTCCATCTACTAAACATCGAAAGCTCGCTTCCGTTTGTCACGCATTTTTTTATTAGTCGAATTGATTTGATTTCAATCGGAAACGAAATGACCAAAAGGTGGAGCGACATGCCAACGTATTAATTTCTAAATCAAATTTTTTCCATGTTAACGTTCTTGGCCTCAGTCGTTTTTTTGAACGGGATTCAAGCGCAAGACGTTATTCGCTCAAGCAACAATGTTCAAGTCGTGTGAACTTCCTCATTATTGCCTACATATTCCCATAATCTTTGTTAATTTTCGTGACAAAACTATTAAAATTCAAAAAGTGTTACTTTTAAAATTTTAAAATGTGCCAAATAAAAATGGAAATTGAAGGTTAGCGAGCTTTGATTGGTAAAACGCAACAATTTTTATCAAAGCACAGTTTTGAAAAGTGCCAATTTTGCACGTAGACCGTTTTAAAATTTGAAATTAAATGAGCTACGGCACGAAATTAAATTTTTCGCTAGCCTCAAGCTCTAATTTGTCGGTAATGTCGGTTCAGATATAGTGTATTTAATGTTTGTTTTGTATCGATTTTATAAACATTTTCGTCTATGTAAAGAGCTTTTTTTAGATCCATTCACACTTAAAAGCACGATTTGGCACACGTTTATGAATTTTATTAGAACATGCCATTTACAATGACGATTCATGTTGGGGTAGTTTATTTGAAAATCGATTGAATCTGGTTTTTCAAACAAAATTTCCTTCTTGTTATCATTTAATAGTTGATTCAGGACAATTTTTGCAATTAATTAAATTTCTTACAAATTTTTTTGTCTACTTTACCAATAAGAAAGCAGTTTATGGTTAAAGCAAATTCTCTTTATGTCGTTAAAACTCTATTCAAAACTCAATTCTGTTAAAAAAATTTTTGTAACATTCTTAAGGTTGATTTAGTAATATATTAATTTACTTGAATAAGTTGAAAATGTCTCCTTAGAATATTTTTTTTTTGGTTTGTAAGTTCTCCATGTTATTATTTCCAAAGATTTATTTTCTCTATAATTTAAACCAGTGATTCCCAAACTTCTTTGACCCATGGATCCTTTTTCATAATCAAAATTTACTCACAGTATAAAAATTACAAAAAAAAATTCTTAAGGAAGTATTTCAAATCTTTGATTCAGAGCTTATAAACGTGAAAGTTTGTAAGAATGGATGTTTGTTGCCCTTTCACTAAAAAAGTCTGAATGGATCTGAATGAAATTTGGCATTGATATAGATTATAATCTGGTTTAACATATAGTATACTTTATATCCAGAAAAAATGTACAGTTCCCGTGAAAGAGATATTTTTTTGTTTTTTACAGAACAAAAGATTAACTTCCTTTTTTGTAATGTCGTAGTTTAAGGGTCATAAAATGATATAGATTATTTCTTATACTGGAATAATAAACAGTTTCCATGGGATAGCAAAAAAGTATATATTCTATAAGAACCGTGTATTAAAAGTAGTTTCATTAAAATCTACAAAATAGAGTCTTTACTCATTTTCCTAAAGAAGACTTGATCTACTTTTTACTCAGGATAGATGTAATATTCCCGTGGGATAGATATGTTTTTTATTTATCACAGAGTTAAAGATTGATATGATTTTTGCAATGTGGTAGTTTGGGGTAGAATGATATAGCTTACTTTTAAGGCTTGAAAAATGCATGGTTCCCATGGGATGGCAAAACAATTATATCCTACAAGAACCGTACATTTAAAAAGTTGCGGTAAAGTTCGTGAAATAGAATTTTACCGCATTTTCTTCCAATTTTACACAATAACGAAAGAAATCTACAAATTTGGAATTAAAAAATTGACAATTTTTACAAGAAAATAAATATGAATTTCAATTTAACACCCGATAAAATTAATAATGAAGTTGTTTAAAATATTTGAATTTTATTCATTGTTCATTGTCAAAGATATTAATTAGAAATAAACGTATTAAAATAATAAACTAAACATTTCAAAATTTAACAATTACTTAACGGAACGAATTTTAATGAAGTTTTGCTAAAGATCCTGTAGGATAGCTACCAATCTATTCTTTTAAGGAAACATCCATTAATTACGTGAGGCGTTCAGCGGCCGATGGGGTCGAACCGAATCTCATATAATCTTATATTGGGAAAAGGGAACGTCTCGCAAATATCACGTATTTTTTGTTTTAAAAAATATCACATTAGATTGCGGGTTGGGGGAATGATATATGCCAAATCTCATGACATTTTCATGACCAGAGGGGAAGGGATGGGATTCCAAAAATCGCAAAAAACGCCTCGCGCAATTAACGGATGCCCCCTAAAATAGCTGTACGGTTTTAAATGACATTTGGTATAAAAAATTTTCAAATCCTAAAGGAAAACAGGTACTTTTTTACTAAAAGTCGTGTAGAAGCTGATGCGAGACAGCTAACATCTCTTTCTTGAAAAGTAGATTTACGAATTTTGATAAACTTTCTTTGGATCTAAAGTCTGAAAGTATCTATCGCTTTTTTCTGTCAAAAAAGATTAATTTTTATATTTCGCTATGAACGTAGGGAATCTTTTAATCAATCAGTTAAATTTAGATACACTCAGCGAAGCGAGCGGGTATCAGCAATTTATTATAATTTTTAAATAATAAAAATGGATACAAATTTTACTATTTTATATTAAACTATGTGCGAACCCCCGACGTAATTCAGGAACCCCTAATCAATTTTATTTTCCACGGACCCCCTGAATGACACCGAGGACCCTGGGGGGTCCGTAGAGGCCACTTTGGGAAGCACAAACCTAACCAAATGGTGTTTTGATAAAGGAATACATGGAAATGTTTTTTTTTAACTAATGCTTTATGTTTTTGGGGGTCCTAAATTTGATTTTTAACGTTGCTTCTTTCTGCGGATTTATAGATAAAATTGGCAAAAACGTAAAAAATTTTCATTTTTCAGTCAAAACGTCATCAAATAATATTTTTCGAAGATGATGAATCTGCACAAAATTAAAGTGCTTTAAACCTACTAAAAGAATTCATCCAAAATTTTTTCTTAGCTCACTAATTTGGCGGATTTAGAGAACGTCAAAAAAGGTTATATTTTTCTATTTCTTGAAATATTCAAGTATGATCTAAGCTCAAAGCTATTAAATGAAAAATTCTTTGAATATCTATTCTCCTGTGGGCGGACCCCCTAACGTTTTGCAGGAACCCCCATATTAATTTCAGGTTTTTGGGGGTCCTGAATCCGATTTTTAACTTATAGAGAAAATTGAAAAAAACGTGAAAATTTTAGTTATAAAATAATGCAATTTTGGAAGATGATGAATTTCCAAAAAAAAAATAAAGTGCTTTAAGTGTCCTACTAAAAGACTTCTAACAAATATTTTCCCAGCTTACTAATTTGGTGGCTAGAGCACGTTAAAAAACTTTTCAAACTTCTTATTTTTGGAATATTCAAGTTTCATTTAAGCTCAAAGCTCTTAAATCAGAACTTCTTTGAGTATCTATTCTCCTGTGCGTTTCAAGGCATTTTGCTAGATGAGCAGAGTTGTAGTTAAAAGCTTACTAAATTTCTATCAAGTTTTCAAAATTAAAGCTAGGCTTAAATGATTTAAAAAATAAAGCTCAAAAGTAAGACTTAAGATTATGATAATTTATCAAAGACATACCGTAGTCAATAAACAGCTTTCACCAAAATCGAGAAGATCTCCAAAAAACAGCCACTTGCAGCATTCAAATCACTCACACTCTGAAAAAGAAAAAAATTTCATTATTTGACTGAGCTTTTAAAATGGTTTTCAACTTATATATTTAGTTTTCTCATATAAAAATCAAGCCTAAAGAAATAATATCTTCTCTTTTTTAATTAAGTTGATCAAAGAAAATAAAAATTTAACTTTTTATCAATTTTTCTCCTACATCAACATTTTCTGAGTTTCTGAGTATAAAACAAAGCTTTTGATTACAATTTTTCACTTAAAATATTAAAAAAATTACTTTAATACATATCTTTCCAATCATAGCATAAAGCACTTTTTAAATGAATCATTCTTGAATAATGAAAAAAGCTCACTCACAGAGCTTAACATATTCCTATTATATAGAAAACTATTTTATGAACACTAAAAATGATTCATCCACTAAATTTCAAACTCGTTTACATGCAGTTTCCTTCATTCAAATACCAAGAAAAAAACTTTTTTCAAATTCCTACTTAGTATTTAAAACCGGAATTCGTAAATGAACCTTTCTTTTAAGTTTTTGCTTTTATTAGTTTCCATTTTTATCTACACGTTTTTTATTTTCAGTTGACTTTTTCATAGATTTCCCTGCATTGATAACAATTATTTCTCAGACATATACTGAAAGGTTAAATGCACTAAAAATCCCTATTTATAATTTTTTTAACTCTGCTTTAAATAAATGTTAATGAATCTTATAACAGAGAAAATAAAATTTCTCTTAATGTTATAAATGTTTTAAACACGCTATTTGATCGGAAATGGAAGAAGAAAAAATATGGAAAATTGTTACAATTTTCCTAACTACTTAGTGATGGAGTGATTCCTGGTTCAATTCCAGTTGAATCCAAGATTTTACTAGATTGTTTAAAGAATTTGCTCTGTTTGGATAGCCGTGATATGACCTTAAATGTTAAGGAAATTTTATGGGATAATTTTTCTTAATTTGAATAGTATTGAATTGTCAACAATACAAAGGCCAATTTGATAATGTATTAGGTAACTATTTTCGCATGTTGGCTTCCTAATTTCCTTTCTATTTTGCAGATTAACTCCAACGAAGCGGAGCCACCGAAACACCTCGTTTGCCATTATGACAGAGCTGCCTCCCAAATCCCGGAGTCCGTCACCTCCCGGGAGCGGCTCAGGCCGCGTTAGCCCTTTCAGAGGCCGAGGCTTTCGTGCTGGTGGCTCCTCCAGGCATACCACCCCATCCCACTCGCCACCCCCGTCCCACAGTGGTATGGTGAGTTGCGCATCTCTACCCCTATAATTTTTATATTAGATTACGGCCATTTAAATCATCCATTAACGATCTTATAATCTCGAAGATTAGTTCAGTATTACTAGTTCGGTCATGGATGATGAAACTCTTCTCCAACAATCATTATATCAAGACACTTTTCACTAATATCCCGGTTGTTGTTTTAGGAAATTTTCGAGTCGACGGGATTTAAATCATCGTCATTGAGAAACATCAATCGTGCGTATAGTGAGGATGGAAATTTCGTTTCGAAAATCCCAATGCCAATTTATCACCGCGAAGGACCTTACTCACCAAACCGAAGTGTTCCATCCACAGCAACGCATCGACCAAGAATGTCTTCAAAACTTAGTCGAAGTATGTCGAATTTATCGTCAAACACATCCTCGCTTCGTCCACCGTCATCTCCATCGAAAAAATCAACCTCGTTCAGTCGCCTATCACCGATCATCGGCACACCAAAATCATCTCCAGAAGTCAAATCAATTTTAAAACACACCTCCAACTATCCAACGTACCAATCGAAAGCATTCAAAGTCGTATCCGATGATAGTCTCGACGAGAAAAATTCAAGTTCTTCCCAAACACCGTCTAAAATTCCAAGAAGTACATCATTCATTCAAGTATCAAAGACTTCAACACCCGATCGAGGGAAACTAGGACTAACCTTCCGCACAGGATCGCGAAAAACAAGTCCAGTTCGTGGCAGCCAATCGCGGATCGCATCCCGAGAACCGAGTCCATCGAAACGGAACCGCTTTTCTCGAGAACCCAGCCCTTCCGGGAAGCCACCGCGCGGTCCTAGCCGAGCGACCAGTCCAAACAAGTCCGGTGCTAACTCCCGTATTCCAAGTCCCAGCAAAACGTCAATCAACAAACACATATCCAGATTAAAAGCCGTTCAACCACCTCATAAACAGTTTAACAGCACAAACCGATCGAAATCTCCGTCATATCTTCGAACTAATCAACTAAACTCTAGCAATAATAATAGTAATAAGTTAACGCCAAAACCTGTACGTAGAGGTCCTAGCCCAAATCGTTTGAATGTGCCTAAAGAAAAAATAGGAAATAAAAGCCGAGAACCGAGTCCAAATAGAAACAAAACTCCGAAACCAACGACGAGAATACCATACAAAACTAACAACACCTACAAATCCGCTTCATCCAAAATAGACTCTCTGAATTCCTTTAATAAGTTCCAACGAAAACCAAAACTTCCTCCTAAGCCCCAGTTCAGTTCCGAGGACATGGACAATGAGAGCATGGTCAATAATCAAACTGAAAGTACCAAGAAGCTTCCGAAATCTTCCAATTCTAAACAAAATGAACCAAAGCATCCAGATGATTTAACTGATAGTGACCATGAAGTGGAATTAGACGAAGAACCCGAAAGTAAACCAGTGTCAAGTTTTGCAGAAACGATTCAATCAAGTGCTAACAACGTGGTGTCCGCTACCACTGAAACTGCAACAGTTCCTCTTCATATTGAAGCTCCAAAACCTCAAATCACCTCGAATCAATCCGAAAATTTACTTGCCAAATCCATAACCGATTCTAAAACCGAACCGAAGCCGACACAAAGTTCATCGGTGACCCCAACAACGACGACGACAACATCAACCGTCCAAAATCCCACTTCTTTATCGATGACTCAAACTAAATCAAACAGCCAAACCCATCTCATAACCGTAGCTCCTGTTAAAACCCCCGCTCTTCCAGATCCAATTCCCGAAAATTCCAACACTAGTAAAAAACCGGAAATTCCAAAACCGATTACGATCGACAAGACTAATGAACCGTCCAAATCCATTCCCAGTCCCACTGAAGTGATATTAGGTGAAAAAATAGTTCATTCTCCTGCAAATATCTCGGCTGCCAATAATAGTTCTGGACTCAACAATAATAAGTCAATGAAAAAAACGGCGTCGTTCGATAAAAATTCTATAACGAGTTCACTTAGTTCGAACCAAAACAATTCGGTTAACAAGGATAAAGTGGTGATAGTGAGTGAAAAAATGAAACCCATACAGATTCAAGTGAAAGAAAAAGGGACTAATTTGGATGTGCAGAGCGGCAATGTTAGCATGCTGTCCCATAGCGCGTCCAACGGGACACTCGCAGGCGTGCCAAGGTAAGACTCCCCAAATGAAAACCCCAACATTTCCACCCCGATGAATGAGAGCACACAAAGACAATTTACTTTCGAAAGAAAATCAACAGTCACGTGACTCGTAAGAAACTGGACTGGTCGTAGATTTTCCACGACGATAACATCCATACATACAAGCAACTGGACACGCAAACAACTCGCATTTGCATTACGACGTTCGAGTCGAACAAAGCAAGACAATGTTATCGACAACGATAGATCTGTCTCTGTTTTTCATTGGTCATTGCAGGTGTTAGATCTTTTACAAACTATTTATTATGCAGAGCGTCGTTTGCATAAATCCTTCTTCTGAAGGAAAGAGACAAGGAATCTTTTAGTCAATGAGTCAATATTTGGAGCAGTCCAAACAAACGTTATTATAACGCTTACTTTCCTGAACTTTAAAATCCTTTAAAATATTTCCTTACTAATTTTCTTTTTCTTAATCGATTTCCATTAACATTACTGTTTGGAATCTTTCCAAATTCTCATAAACACTAAAAATCAAATAGAACAACTTAAATTTTCGGTTGTTGAATGTTTTAGTCCATTATAAAATTGATAATTGTAAGGTCACTTGACGTAATATGAAAATTGTTCTTAATGTATTTCTCTTTTGGTTTGGGTTTGTTTCCCTGATAATTCAGTAGTATGCAAAGTAAAAAAAATTTGGAATGTTTCAAGGATACAAGGATAGCCTTTAAATTAAGACTCTTATTTAAATATCTGGTTCTAGTTTTAAGGAGAACTTAACCCGAGTCGAAATTTTAAAAACTCCGATTGAGCCTTGTAGAGCCTGATTTTTTTTATGTGGATTTAAAACCTACTTCAACCTAACTACGTTGAAAACGAACGTAAGTAGGTAACAGAGTTTATTTCCTCACATCTTAAAATCCATTTCAACCTAAATAGTCTGAAGTCAGGGCGTGACAGGTTAAAATGGATGTAGGGAAATGTATTAAAATAAAACCTGTTTCAGCCTGGTAAAACCTACAAAGGTTCATTTTCAGCGTAGTTAGGTTGAAGAAAGTTTAAAATTGAAGTGGAAAATGACCACATCAAAATAATCAGGCAACAAAAGGGGTTTTTAAAAATTCACCTTGGGAATAGTCATAGAGTATATACCTAAGGATGTTTCAAGAAAAAAATATTTCTTCTTATAGTGTCCAAAAATTAATACAATACGTTAAAACAAAAATGTTGGCGTTAAAACGGGTTTTTAGTAACAATAGGTTTGTTCGCGGATACCATACTGAACCGATAACGAATCATTTCAAGT
This sequence comes from Sisyra nigra, assembly GCA_958496155.1. Classification (NCBI taxonomy): domain Eukaryota; kingdom Metazoa; phylum Arthropoda; class Insecta; order Neuroptera; family Sisyridae; genus Sisyra; species Sisyra nigra. The sequence continues at coordinate 2,137,264 of OY292313.1, read as the reverse complement.
AGATTTAGGATAATCGCCAAGCCCATACACGCTTATGAACTGATTAAGGATCATTTTTCCATGAACGAGTTTAAAAATGTTCGAAAGTAAGACGAGGATTAACGAGAATCCACGAAAATTGTTAATTGAATTGAACGTTGACAGACGTTGATGCCTCGTTCACACGCTGTTATTTTTAAGCTCTGATATCTTTAAGACGGGTTGATCTGAGAAACTTAAAAAACGTAAGGACTTTTTAATAAAACGTATAGTTTCCTCTGGATATCTTCTTTTACACTAATCTAAAAGAAAAGATTTAAAGAAAATTTCACGCTGTACAAAAAAGGTCCTTTGAACAGAGTTGGAAGCTTTTAAAAATTTTTATTAAGTGATATTTTCTAAGCTCTGATATCTTTGAAACGGGTTGGTCTGAGAATCTTTGTCTTAAGGACTTTTTTGCAGAGTATATAATTTCCTTTAAATACCTTCTTTTAAATAAGTGTTACAATTAACTGTACAAAAGTTTTCGAAAAAAAAAATCAAAAGTTGTATGTTATTAAAAGTGAAAATTAAAACATGGAATGATTAATATTAGGTTTGTTCGCGGATACCATACTGAACTGATAACGAATCAATTATTAAGGATCATCGCCAAACGCATGCAAGTTTATGAGCCGAGTTACTGTCCGATATTCGCGTTTCACACGAAATACGTTCGTTACCGATTCATAATTGGTTCTAGCGATCCTCAGATTTTTGTTAGGATGAAAAATTCGAATCTCTTACTCATGCGCAGTTTGATAAATTGTGGCTAATTCAAAATCCAGTTTCTCTGTCATGCTGCGTTCAGACGAGTCAATTTTAGTTGCCCTTTTTTAGTTGATCAAAAAAAGTTGAAGAAAGATCCTCGTGTGAGAACCGTGATCAACTTTTCAGTGGATCAAAAACAGTTTGAACGAGTCATCACACTAGGATTTTCATTCTACTTTTGATCGATCAACTAAAAACGGGCAACTAAAGTTGACTCGTCTGAACGCAGCATGACAGCGAAACTAAAAAGCTTTCAACTTTGTTCTAAGGACCTTTTTTGTACAGCGCAAAATTTCCTTTAAATCTTTTCTTTTAGATTAGTATAAAAGAAGATATCTAAAGGAAACTATACGCTTTATTAAAAAGTGCTTAAGTTTCTCAGATCAACCCATCTTAAAGATATCAGAGCCTAAAAATAATATTAGTTAAAACTTTTAATAATTTCCAACTTTGTTCTAGAGCTTTTTTGATTGGTGTTACAATGAATGGTTCCGAAGTTATGAAAACTCATCCTGATCCTTCAAGATAATACGTGCTTCAGGATAAAATTACACCTATACGCTATTGTAGTCTATGCTCTATCCCTGTGCCAAATTTCAGTCAGATCTGTTCAACCGTTCTGGCGTGATTTAGTAACAAACTTGAAGAAAAAAAATTTAAGTAGTTTGAAAAAAAAATGTTTCTATAACATTTTGTCACTTAACATCATCAAATATTGATATAATTTACACATTGAACAGATCTCAAACAATCAATGCAAGTTAATAAAGCTTTAAAAAGCGCTTTAAACCTGGAATTACAATAATGCAGTGTTTTCACGCTAGATGACACAATGTGTACAAACTGTTGAAGTTAAAGCTTTTTTAACAATGATACGAGCCAATGAAAAATCTTTTCAATTTTTTTAATCGAAAAAAACTTTTTTAAGAAATAAGATTTTCATTGGCCATAAAACGTCTTAATTTTATTGAAATGATTGCGTATTTAATTTGATTCTGTCTTAAAAAAAGTGGGTTGAAAATTTGTTTCTAAAGCTCGTTTAATTTTTGTTTAGAAAAAATAGTATTTTAAGAAAGTCAATATTAGAGGAAAGATCAATTTTTTTCGTTACGTGTTAAGCAAGTTATATTTTCGTTATGTAGCCTCTACGTTAGGGTACACGGGGGCCTGAACCATATCGAGCACGAACCAACATTTCTTCATATTTGTCATGAAAGTTTCGCTCATAAATGCGAGCGCTGGCTCTCCACTCATTCCGCCAAGAAAACTGCCCCTACAGTGACCTCGCCCCATTAAAGGGGTTGCGTTACCTCCGCCACAAACTACCCTCTGCCATAATACGAGACCACGAAACGAATCGAACGAAACCCTTTTCAGTGAGTGAAAAAGTGTGCCACAGTCTTCAAGAGTTCTGCTGACCGTTGGTCTGACGCTTTCTCAATATGAGCTTGTACTAGCTTCAAATTGCAACCGTGAAACGTTGAGGCGTTAATAATTGTGATTAAAACTTGAGTGATATAAAAGTGAAAATTTTGAATTTATTCATTGAAGTTAAGCTCCCATTAATTTATGCGTTAGATCAAGTTTAACGGACGACTTAGTGATCCAAACAAGTTATTTGGATATTTTTGAGACTGAGTTTTATTAAAATTCAGCAAAGTGGTCAAAATAACAGCGCACAATGGGTACAAAATGGAAAACCGCACCATTTATGTGCTCCCTGTTGGCGAGTATACGCAAATGCCGCAAAAAGAAATCAACGGAAACGGGTAAAAAAAATTTTTTTTTCATTACAATAAATCTGATTGACCCAGACCAATGCTACAATAGCTGTTGACGGACTGAAATGTTTGATTTACAAACCCAGAAAAAAAAATATTGACCAAAATTAACTTTTAATCAAGGACTTGAAAATTGCGTACAAAACGCTTATCGTTACGAACCATCTATCTTCACTATTATTTGAAGGTGACACGCCAAATATAAGAAAACACGAAATATGAAATTATTATAATAAACATAATTGTTAAGGACAATAGATTTTCGAAGAATATTTAAAGAAAAAAAAATTAACTTTCAGAAAGAGGAGAGTCGAGGTTTTATTATAAAAAAATAAAATTTAAAATCTTCAACAATTCATTCACGGTGCAAATATCGATTTTCTAAAGCTCTGTTTTTAAATCATTTGAGTGAGATTATAATTGTTTGTAGTTCTTGGAAACTCAAGTAGCTGCATTGATTTGCAGGCGTGAGAAATGGGAGAAAAAAAATTTTGTTGCAACGCTCATTTGAGTTTTTTATAAATCCCGGGGGGTTTCACTCCTATGTTAAGTTTAAATCTAATTTCTAAATCTGATATTAAAATACCCCTCGCGATAAAAGTATTGCGCTGCATTCAGTCAGTGTAAACTTCGCGGCTTTGGTAATGCCCACAAACATTTTTTGACACGCAACATTCCGCTTATTGTAGTAGAGAGCTCTCTTGTGATTAATTCGCATTTAATTATTTTTTTCAAACAAAATTTTAATTTTTTTCAATCAAGATTGAGTTAACAATTGGTCGAGTAACAACAATATAATAAGAAATATATTTTACTCAAATGACAAGAAGAAACACCTGTGACTTAGCGAGCAATAACATAAAAAATGCAGAAGATCAAAATGCATTTTTTAACAAAATTTTAATTGTTATAAAAATCAGGTACAATTTTTCCCTTAAACATTAACAATATGTAAAAGAAAACTCGGTTAATACTTATTGGATTGTTTTCTATGTCGCTTTACACATGGTGGGAATAGACTTAACTGTAATCCGGAAACGAGCAAAAGGGGTGGAATTATTTAATTTGAAATTTATGGCGTGTTAGGAAGTAAAAGAAAATGAAATTTTAAGCACAAACTTAAATTTATAAAACGACCTTTTAATAAGCTAAACTACCCCTGCCTACTACTTCACAAAGGGTAAAAAACATCTTAAATGCTTAGGCTTATTTGATAAGACGTGTCACTTGTCAAGTGAGACGAAAATTTAAACTTCACGATGAATCATCGGTTTGAGCGACAGTTATCGATTCATACTGTGTTAAAGAAAACTTAAAGAAACGATCATTTTCACATACACGATATATATCGTAAAGTGACAACTGTCGTCTCACTTGACAAGTGACACGTCTCAAAGAATGAGAGCGACAACTTCAAAATCTCTATTAAAACTTCAATTTTAGAATAAAAAGAATATTTCGTTCAAAAAACCGATTTTAAGGTTCTTAACTACTATTTGACCAAAATGTTATCCGGAAACTAGCAAAAGGGGTGGAATTATTTAATTTGAAATTTATGGCGTGTTATGAAGTAAAAGAAAATGAAATTTTATAGACAAACTTAAATTTATAAAACAACTTTCTAATAAGCTAAACTACCCCTGCCTACTACTTCACAAAGGGTAAAAAAATTTTAAATGCTTAGGCTTGTTCGGTAAGACATATCACTTGCCAAGTGAGACGAAAATTGTAACTTTACAATAAATCTCGTAAAAGTCTCGTTTTGAGCGACAACTACCAATTCATACAGTGTTAAAGAATACTAAAAGAAGCGAGCATTGTCACATACACGATATATATCGTAAAGTGACAACTGTCGTCTCACTTGACAAGTGACACGTCTTATAGAAAAGGAGCGAATACTTCAAAATCTCTATTAAATTTACTTAAATTTTACAATAAAAAGAATATTTCCTGCAAAAAACTGATTTTAAGGTTCTAAACTACCATTTGATGAAAATTTTATCCGGAATCTAGCAAAAGGGGTAGAATTATTTAATTTGAAATTTATGACGTGTTATGAAGTAAAAGAAAATGAAATTTTAAGGACAAACTGAAATTTATAAACGACCTTCTAATAAGCTAAACTAGCCTTGCCTACTACTTCACAAAGGGTATAAAACATCTTTAATGCTCAGGCTTATTTGGTAAGACGTGTCACTTGCCAAGTGAGACAAAAATTGTAACTTTACAATAAATCTCGTGAAATTCTCGTTTTGAGCGACAACTACCAATTCATACAGTATTAAAGAATACTAAAAGAAGCGAGCATTATCACATACACGATATATGTCGTTAAGTGAAAACTGTCGTCTCACTTGACAAGTGACACGTCTTAAAGAATGAGAGCGACAACTTCAAAACCTCTATTAAAACCTCAATTTTAAAATTAAAAGAATATTTCGTTCAAAAAACTGATTTTAAGGTTCTTAACTACTATTTGACCAAAATTTTATCCGGAAACTAGCAAAAGGGGAGGAATTATTTAATTTGAAATTTTGTGCGTGTTATGAAGGAAGAGAAAATGGAATTTTAAGGACAAACTGAAATTAATAAACGACCTTCTAATAAGCTAAACGACCCCTGCCTATTACTTCACAAAGGGTAAAAAACATCTTAAATGCTTAGGCTTGTTCGGTAAGACGTGTCACTTGCCAAGTGAGACGAAAATTGTAATTTCACAATAATTCTCGTAAATTACTAATTTTTACTTTGTTAAAGAATATCGACTAAAATAAACGAGCATTGTAACATACACGATATAATATGTCGTTGAGTGACAATTATCGTCTCACTTGACAAGTGACACGTCTTGTAGAATATAAAGCAACTCTTCCAAAAACTGTATTAAATTTACTTCAATTTCACCATAAAAAGAAGCTTTCCTGCAAAAAACAGATTTTTAAAATCTAAAATACCTTTTTACAAAATGGTTATTCTTAGGGATGCATTTGTATAGGATGTTAAATTTTTCAAGGATAATACTCCATTACTTGTTGATTATTTGAATGAAAAAAGTTTTTTTTTTCGTTTCAACGACAATAGTCTATGTATACCATGTTGAAGAATAACAAAAATAAACAAGCTTTGTCGAATATACGACATTTGTCGTGAAGCGACCATAATCATCTCACTTGACAAGTGACACTGCATAAAACCAACTATTAATTCACTCCAAATTTTAGCTTAATAAAATTTTCTTACAAACAAAAAACAGATTTAAACAGATTAACTTCTGACCAGATTTTAATAAATAAATAAAAAGTTTCTACCCTTGTAACTCAAGAGAATTAATTTCTTTTGATAAAAAAATATTTTCAATCTCCCTATTAGTTACAAAGATTATTTTCTTCTTATAAATAAACATCTGATTTCTTTATGTAATAGAATCGTTATAGATGGCCTTATTCTCTAAGTCCTAAGACGTGTCACTTGTCAAGTGAGGCGACAGTTCAAATTCATATTCATATCGCTTTACGACAAATGTCATGTATGCGAGAATGCTCGTTTCTTACTGATTTACTCTTACATCGATAATTATTAACAAAAACAAGAAATTCACAAAATTTACTGAGAAATAAGCGTTTTCATCTCACTTGACAAGTGACAAGTTTTACAAAATGATCCCAAATTTTCAAAAAAAAAAAAAAAAAAACTTTTTCGATTATCATAATAAAATCTTTTTTTTTTCTAACAGAGTATCACCAGAAATAAGAAACGACCAAAACCAAATTCAAGGGGCCGACTCTTCCGACCCGGCCACCACAGAAAAACCACCCTTCTGTTCCCGTTTGTTTAGTTGTTGTAAATCTCCATGTTGCAAGAAAGTAAGTGACAAACACAAATCGATCGACTCACTTCTAACATGACTAAAACCAAATGTAGCAATCAACCAGTTCCGCGTCATCAACCGACCAAAAAGACGATGAACCATCCAGCAACGGCTGTTTCTCGTGTTGCCGAAAAAAGCCCGCCGATTCATCATCATCGGAGGCTGAACTCCACCCTGTATCGGAATCAAACATGGAATCGGGTCACATGGAAAAGCGAACGTGCTGGAAAAAGTTCAAGGACGTGGTTTGTTGCTCCCGCAAAAATAAGGTGGCCGACATGAATGCGAATCGACAAGGATGCTGTTCAAGACTGAAATGTTGTAGAAAAAAGCAGTCGGATAATTGGGCCGAACGGAGAGAGAGTGTTTTAAGTACAACACCATCCAGGTATTTTAAGTATTTTTATATTAAAATGATCATGAAACCTAATTTAATTTTATCATTAAAGCAAATGCTGTCCCAGTTGGAATTGTTGCCGAAGAAAAAGACCAGAGCCGGAACCAGAACCAGAAAGTCGCAGAACGTCTTTGTTAGATAAAAAGAAAAGCTTAACACCTACCGTACAACCAGAGGTACTTAATTTACTGTTCTAAATTTACAAATTTAATTTTCGATTAATTTCAATACAGAAAAAGAAAGAGCCGAGTATAGACGAAAGTCTCGTGGAACATACGTCACAAATGCGAGGAGCTATTCCTGTTCTTCCTGTACCTTTAGCTTGGTTTTGTTTAATTTTAAACTGTATTCTACCCGGAACAGGTACAAAACAATGCAACAATAATGGTTTGAAGAGATCTTATTTTTATTTTTGTTGACAGGTACAATAATTAGTGGTGCTTTATGTTTGTGCTTTGGAAAGCCACGTTTTTCGGTGCATGATGGGCCAAGGATGCGAGTGGGAGCTTTCATTATCGATTTGATTATTGGAGTGTCACAAGCCTTTACTGTGCTTTTTTGTTTGGTCGGATGGGGTTGGTCTATTTGGTGGGGTGTTATTATGATCAAAGTTGCAAGTAAGTATTGTTGGCATAATCGTTTTCAAAGTAATTGTTGGCAATCAAGACCTTAAATTTTAATTATACAAAAGCTTTGATAAAGTTTATATTATCTGACTAGCTGATACCCGCCCGCTTTGCTGAGAGTATCTAAATTTAACTGATTGATTAAAAGATTCCTTATACGTTCAGAGCGAAATATAAAAATTAATTTATAATATTTTGACAGAAAATAATTAAAGATGCTTCCAGACTTTAGATCCTAAGTAAGTTTATCAAAATCCTTAAAACTACTTTTTAACAGACTTCAAAAAAAAGGAGGAGATTCTCAATTCAAATGTATTTTTTTTTTAATGTTTGTTACCTCAGAATTTCCGACTGGGTAAAGCGATTTTGATGATAATTTTTTTATTTGAAAGCTGGTCGTTCACTTCTAAGGGGTTGAAAACTAAGGGATGAAATACTAACTTCTTATTGGATAGCTCGATTTCGATAATTCTTTTTTATTTGAAATCTAGTGCTTTTCGTGTGGTCCCATTTTAATTTGAGGAAAAACTTTCACTTCTAAAGGCTTGAAAACTAAGGGATGAAATGTTAACTTCTTATTGGATAGCTCGATTTTGATAATTATTTTTTTATTTGAAAGCTGGTGCTTTCCGTGGAGTACAGTTTTAATTTGAGGGAAATCGTCCACTTTTAAGGGGTTGAAAACTAAGGGATGAAATATTAACTTCTTATTGGATGGCTCGATTTTGATTATTATTTTTTTATTTGTAGTACACAATTTTAAATTAATCTCCTATCCATTTTTTATAAAAAAAAAAACTCCACTCATAAGAGACACCAACTCCAAAAATAACAATAGTTGTACATTATCTTATCCTAATAATTTGTAAATTGTAGACACTGCAAGGATACGCCATTATTTTGTTACTTTTTAGTGCATTTCTTGTTTAAGATTTTTTATTTATTTTCAAGTCGGTTTTTCATTTTTTTATAATATTTATTTATTCAGTAAAATTTTTTCAATTGTGAAAATTTAAACTTTGTAGAGAATTTCTTTTGTTACTGTGTAACATCACGGTCAGGCCTTCTTGAGGAAAATGCGTTAAAATGCTATTTCGCAAACTTTAACGAAACTTTTTTTAAATACACGGTTCCTGTAGGATACAACTGTTATGCTTTCATTCCTAAATGGTTCGAAAAGGGGCTAAAAATCTGACTCAGGACCACAAAAGAATTAATATTGAAGTTTCCATTTTTAATAGGATCAAAACTTTAACTAAATCACGGATATAACCACTAGCTATTCAAATAAAAAGAAACATTTTTAATTAAAGTAATTTTTTCTTTTATAGGAAAACATAGAAAAATGAAGGCAATGGGCATTCAACCAGAAGGACGTCAACGCACAGGACATAACAACCCCAACGTGGATATAGAACGAGGACAAACGTAATACCACCCATTTAAAATAAATTAAATACTAATTAGATAAAAACTATAATTTAACAAAACGATTCATCCCATTTGAACAACAAAACAAACCCTTAATCAACTTGTCATCCCTTTGCATTTAAACATTATCAATATTAAAAACATAAAATTTGAAGAAAAAAAATCTATAATGGGACGAATTGTCGGTGACTTTTTATCAATAAGACCAATTATACTCGAAGTGTTATATAATTTAAATTTTTTTAATTTTTTTTTTAAATATAGCAATATTGTTAATGGGGCATTTAAGATCAATAGAGGTATGGGATACATATAGTTTTGTCTTCCGATTCAAATTTTTTTTTTTTTTTTTGAATAATTAATTTTTAAGACGAGCTTTTAATTTTCGAACGAAACGAAGTAAAGAAAAATTGTATTTTTAAATAAACGCTTTTTCTATTAAATCAACTTGTAGAACTTTTACGGTGTTAAAAATTGTATAGTTCTTATAACATAGCACTTATAAGAAATTTTCAAAATTGTTATCAATCAAATTTAAAGAAAACATGTTATTTGAATGGATAATTGTATATCGGAGAGATGAAAAAATTTATAAAAAAAATAAAAGTATATATATATAAATTATAAATATGCTGTTTAGAATAATGTTAAATTGTACATAAGCGTAGATAAAGGATAATTATAAATTAAATATTTTATACAAGAGAAAAGATTATTTTCTAATAATTGAGAGGCTACACTTGAAAATGTAGTTTATTTAGTTTAATATATATTGTGTAATGGTAAATCATTTCTAACAATAATTGTGAATTTTAAATAAACAATATAAAAATTTATATTTTAATTATTTCACTTCCATTTTTTAAAAGTTAAAAAGGAGTCAAAATGGAGACCAAGTTCAAATTTATTGGTAAAAGGGCTTGAAAGGAAAACAACAAGACTTTCATGTAAGTAACCAAGTTAATAAAATTTAAATTCTATTACAGCTTAAGGGTTGATTAAATGATCCTTTTGGAGGTTCAGAGAAAGTTAAAAATAATCTTATGAGCACTTGGGGGTTAATTTAAGTTAATGAACTTTTCGTTGTAAGTACCCTTAAAGTCGAATATTGAAAGAAACTTTGGTTGGCCATTGGTTAAGAGAATACCTACTATTTTAGAAAACTTTTCAACTGCAAATTTAAAAGTGATACATTTAAATTTCTTTGATCTTATTTATAAAGTTTAAATGATAACTTGGGTTTCATAATGGAAATCAAAGGAAAAGACGAAAACTGCTAGAGCTTTTAACTAACATAGGACTGCCATCTATGAGACTTTTAAAAGATAAAGTTTTAAGAAAGGCTTGAAAGTACGGACACAAAAAAAAAACAAAATCAAACAGTAAAAAAACATTTTTGTTGCAAAAGTCGTAGTTGTAAATTTCTAGTCTATATAAAATACATACGAACCCCCACCCTCAACTCCAGCACCCTTTTGAATTTTTTCAGGAAAAAATTTCAAATTAAAGTTTTAGACATTGTCGTGTCAAATAACAATAGCAAGTTTAAAGAAAATCATTGGAGCCATCCGAAAAAATTTGAAAAAGCTCAAAAACTGCTAGAATAAAGTGGAGCTTCCGGTCAACCTATTTCAATCAAAAGCTTCACGGCACAACTAGATATAATATAAAGGTGAAATTCCAAATTTGGTATAATTCAGATAAGGCTTTCGATACGATATCACTGTCACACACACACACACAGACATTTTTCTAAAAACTACACGGAAAAATAGTGGTGTAAAATTTACAACACTAAACTAGTAATATTTTTCACTATAACTACAAATGTAACAGCAGATAACACACTTTGGTGTATTCAGCTCTAACGTATAGTATTTTTTACTACCATAGTGTAGTAAATATATGTAGCTGTTACAACTGCCGAGTGTTGTACAATTTACAAATTTTGGCGTTTCTGTTACGCCACGAATTTTAACAAATTTGTAATCGTTATCATTTTTGGTGTTTATAATACTATATACAATGTACAATTTACTCCAAATGTTGTAAAACCTTCTAAAACGGCTGAGAAAAAAAACCATAAGAGCCATTTTTACCTTTTTATATAATTATATGTTTAAGATTTTTAATTGTGCGCATGCGCATAGCGCGTATAACATAACCAATAATTTTCACAAATAAATGCAAGTGTCAAAAATTCAACTACATCATATTATCATATCCCAAAATCGTGCTTATTTGAATTTTCCCAGAGAAAAGTTTCAAATAAAAGTTATAGCCATTAATGAGTCTAAAGACTTTATAAAGTTTAAAGATAATCGTTGGAGCAGTTTTCGAAATAAATTTAAATAGCTCATAAACTTCCAGAATAAAGTGGAGCTTTCGGTTCACCGATTTCAACCAAAAGCTTCGCGGCACAACTAGTTATAATATTTGGAAGTCAAATTTTCAAGTTTGGTGAAATGCGAACCTTAACAGAATCTTTGGACTCTTAAGAAGACTTTTAGGATCTCCTATAGAAGTACCAACTAAATTGACTTTATATATAAATCCCTTATTGTGGGGCTCATTATTTTCCCAATCTAATCAAAATTCAAATTCTATCCCAAAAAAGCTTCCACGTCGTTTAAAACGACAATGGCCAAGAGACCACCTCCCAATTTCTTAGAGAGTGCTAGCTGGTGGCTTTCATCATTATACTCTTGACCTTTAATAGGTTTTTAATTCGGATCGTATAACCCATTTGGTCATATTGTATGAATGTGTTAACAGATTGCAAATCTTACTAATATTATAAATGTGAAAGTTTGTAAGAATGGATGTTTGTTGCTCTTTCACTCAAAAAGTACTGGATGGATCTGGATGAAATTTGGCATAGATATAGATTATTATTCAGTTTAACATATAGAATACTTTATATCCAGAAAAAATGTACGGTTTCCGTGGGATAGATATTTTTTTGTTTTTTTTTTAGAGAACAAAAGATTAACTTCCTTTTTGTAATGTGGTTGTTTAGGGGTCAGAGAATGATATAGGTTACTTCTCATCCCGGAATAATAAACGGTTCCCATGGGATAGCAAAACAAGTATGTATTCTATAGAAACCGAGTATTTAAAAGCAGTTTCATTAAAATCCACGAAGTAGAGTCTGAACTCATTTTCCTTAAGAAGACTTGATCGCCTTTTTACTTAGATGTACTATTCCCGTGGGATAGATATGTTTTTTGTTTATCACAGAGTTAAAGATTGATATGATTTTTGCAATGTGGTTTGGGGGAGAATGATATAGTTTACTTTTAAGGCTAGAATACTAATAACCTTTAAGCTGCGACGAGTCGCCATCAAACAATGCAGCATCCAAAAATTTAGTGTCTGAAGACAACACATTTCCACAATTTTTAAAGATAAACAAACAATTTTGTAATTAACTAAACTAAATTAAGTTCAATTTGAACAAAAAATCAGACTCAAGTCACACACAAAACCAAAAACAGACTGCAAGAAATTGTCTTGACCGCAAATGGCGTCGTTGGGCCGATCGTTTTTTACTTTCTTTTACTACTATATAAATAGTAAAGGAAGTATTGCAATCGGGTTGAATTTTCGAATTCGAGCTTTCACCGGAAATACATGTTTTGAGGTCCCCTGACTCCAAAAAAGTGGCTTTTAAAAAAATGTCTGTTTGTGTGTGTGTGTGTGTGTCTGTGTGTGACAGCCATATCGTATCGAAAGCTTTATCCGAATTTCACCAAACTTGAAATTTGATCTCCATATTATACCTAGTTGTGCCGCAAAGCTTTTGGTTAAAATCGGTTAATCGAAAGCTCTACTTTACTCTTGGCGTTTTTGAGCTTTTTCAATTTTTTTCGTAAATGGCTCCAACGATTTTCATTAAACTTACTATAGTTCTTAGACTCATTAGTGGCTACAACTTTTATTTTAAACTTTTTCCTGGGAAAATTCGAATAAGGACGATTCTGGGGTGACGGTTGGGAATTCGTATATGTTATATGTTATAGGTTGTATGCATATAGTTCTGTTTATATATATAGTAATAAAGAGCTTATATTTCTTTTAACCAACAGCGAGTTTCATAATTGAAAGTAAAAGAAAGTACTGTGACGCCTCGCAGCAGATATTTTTGTTATTGTGTTCGCGAACAGTTCAAAACAAAACATGTCAAACATAATATGAGGTCTAATACAATATTAAACTGTTCAAATGGGCAAAATTAGAATCGATAAAAATATCAATTTGATCAATAAAAATGATCTACCTACGAGTATTTGAGATAGAATTGAGTAAAAGTTTCGAGAAAATTTCCAAGCCATTATTTGAAATTAAGAATTTTAAAATACTTTTATTCATTTAGAATTTATTTTTTGTCAAATCGAATGAAATTTCTCTTCAATGCCATTTTTAATCCCTCTTAATCCTTTTGTTTTTCAACCTTGTAATCTCTGTTTTGATCGATATTTTGTCCCCAAGTCGATTTATAAGAGTTAAAATAAAACTAAAAATCTAAAGACAAGGCATTCATATAAAACTAAATAAGACTTTTTAATTGATCCCTGAATCTCTTGTAATGTTAATTTACTACGAAAATAAGTTTTTGACAATCATCACGTAGCAATTTTGATTTTTCCTTGAAAATAGGCAAAGAGATTGATATTGCCTATCAGAAACATATATCTAGGGATATACCACTAAGTAATCTTGATTTTGAAGCAAATTAACTTCAATTTATAATAATAGGCAACTTTTAACCCTTTTAAAATCGTATGATGCATAAAATGCTACGTACCATGGCTATACAACGGCCGCATTAAAATCGTCACATTACTGTACATTTACGAGGAACTCAACCAAAAAATTAACAGATATAGTTTCCCTCATTTAATTTTACTATTAACTTTTTCACCAACTTGTAATTAACTTGTAAAACTTAATTTTTAAATCACTTTAATTAACTGGCTTCTTAACAATACTTAATGTCGCTTAACCACGATAACACTATCGACATCTGTGCCAAACTTGATGAAGTACAAAGTTTGGCATTACTTAATAACATTACAACTGTTTAAGCCATGCAAAAATAAATGTACAATTCCATCAAGGTAAATTGTAAAAAAACTTTCAAAAACTTAATAAAATTAATAATTAATTATCATTTTTCTGTAGAAATTAATTTTATAATCATGGATGCATTAAAGGAAATGCTAAAATTTCTCCAACTAGGAGCTCGTTTAGATCTAAAAGCCGTATCAGTGGAACACGTTTTGAGTTAGTATCAACTTAATGTTTTTATCAAAAAAATAGCTAATGTCCTATTTTATTAATTAGGTTTGACTGGAAATAATGAGTCTATCGATTTAATCGTTCAACTACCAGAATTATTAGTTGCGTTACTCACGTTAACTAACGATTCGACAATAGCGATAGCCAAAGACGCCTATTTGGCTCTGGTCAATATTTCAGCCGACGAAAAAGGGGCTCGTGAATTGATTCATTTAACAATAAATGAGTCCAGTTTTATTCAACTTGCACCGAAAAATATAGTCGTCACATGTTTACAAGCCATCGTTCATCCTGAATCTGACTTCGCCGATTTTGCCTGTATGATCCTTTCGAATTTAACACGACCCTCCTCTCTAATAGACGAGGTAATTTTCATGATTGAAAATTCAGGAATAACATTGGAAAAACTTGTCTCGGTTTTTACCAAAAATCGATTTAACAAAAAAGGGGCACATTTACATTATTTGGGGCCAGTCTTCTCGAATCTTTCTCAAAGTGTAACTGTAAGGAAGTATTTGATGGATCGAGAAAAATGTGTCATACAAAAATTGTTACCATTTACGGAATATAAAGAATCGGTTGTACGGCGAGGAGGAATCGTTGGAACTTTAAAAAATTGTTGCTTCGATTCGGAAAATCACAGTTGGTTATTGAGCGAAGAAGTTAATATTTTACCTCAACTATTACTACCTTTAGCTGGGAACGAAGAATTCGATGAAGAAGACAATGACAAATTACCAATCGACTTGCAATATCTACCAGAAGACAAAAAAAGAGAACCTGATCCAGATATTCGGTTTGCTTTATTTGGTTGAAATAATTATGCCATATTAAGAACAATTATTTATGTTCCAGAACTATCCTCTTGGAAGCCTTAACTCAGTTATGTTCAAAACGAGATAATCGTGAGTTCATCAGAAACCATAACACGTACGTGATATTAAGAGAGTTGCACAAATGGGAAAAAGATCGAACCGCTTTATTGGCTTGTGAAAATTTAGTGGACATTTTAATTAAAACCGAGGATGAAATTGGTTTGGACGATTTAAAACAAGTGGAAGTCCCTGAAGAATATCAGGAGAAGTTTAAGAAGTTAGATGAAGAGTTTTTAAATGAAAAATAAATTATAATTTGTACAAATATTTAAAAAAAATAAATAAAAAATTTTTTTACTAAAGAATAATTTTTTTCTAAGCATTCCTGACATTCTATTCAAGTCTTATAGGGCAGTCAAAATCAACAGAAAACATCGCAAAATTTTTTAGTATGTTGTTTGGACCCATTAGGGCTATGTATACTTAAGGGGGTATTCTAGTCTAGAATTTTGAAAAAATCGAAAAAAATGTTTTTTTATAATCCGATAGTTTACATATTCAAAAATATCTTTCTAAAAGGATTTTTCAAAATTCAAATTATTTCCGAAGTTATAGCCGTTTTAGTGTCGTGTCAACTGGACCGGTTTAGGCTTAACGTAAAACTTTAAACGCGTTTTTCTCGAAACTACTTTTTTCGATGCGGTCGCCATAATATCTCAAGGTCTAATCAGCCGATTTACTTAAAATTTGGCATGAATATTCTTTAAATATCTCTCTATCGCATGAACCAACAAAAAATGAAAATTTGAAATTTGTTATATTTTTAAAAATTTCGACAAAGTTAAAAAATGAGTGAAAAAATCGACCTTTATTTTTGAGTAGCCGCCATTTTATGAAAAAAAAAATATTTTTTTCAGTTTTGGAGGTTCATGCGATAGCGATATTTGTACTTATCTATAATCCATCATTGTTTTATTTTTCAAATAACCACAAGGGTAGAAATCATGGCCATGGAGGACACGGTCTTTTTTTTTCCTCTACTTCAAAGACGCATAACTCAATGGAATAGAAAAATTTGGTTTCGAAAATTATTTTGTGTACTCTCTGAATATAAATAAACAAATGATAAAAAAAGGGATGGTAAAAATATCAAATGCTTATTTTTTATCAACTGCCAAAAAACGCTCAAAATTTGGGCCTCTAGACTAGATTACCCCCTTAAGTTACTCTCAAAAAGTTGTGGCAAAAAACCGTTACATTTTTGAAATTGTTTCAAATTCTACTCGGTATCTCCTAATCCACACATTTTCCTTCGATAGCTATTCTGTACATTTTTTAAGAGGATTTGAAAATCTTTCATACCAAATGTCATTTAAAACCGTACACCTATTTAGGGGGCATTTTTGCGATTTTTGAAATTCCATCCCTTTCCCTCTGGTAAGATGCCATGAGATTTGGCTTATATTATTCCCCCATCCGCAAATTAATGTGATATTTTTCAAAACAAAAAAATACGTGATATTTGCGAGACCTTCCTTTTCCCCAAAGTAAGATAAGTTGAGATTCGGCTCGACCCCATCGGCCCCTGAATGCCTCACGTAATTAATGGATGTTCCTTTAAAAGAATAGATTAGTAGCTATCCTACAGGAGCTTTTTTCATTATTATTTCATTATAAATTTTATCGGGTGTTAAATTAAAATTCATATTTATTTTCCAGTAAAATTGTCAATTTTTTAATCACAACTTTGTAGAGATTTATTTCGTTGATGTGTAAAATTGGTCAGGCCTTTTTGAGGAAAATGCGTTAAAATTTTATTTCACAAACTTTACCGAAACTTTTTAAATGTACAGTTCCTGTAAGAAATAATAACTGTTTTGCCATCCCATGAGAACCATGCATTGTTCTAGACTTAAAAGTTAAAAGTAAGCTTTATCATTCTCCTCTACCACATTGCAAAATCATATCAATCTTTAACTCTGTGATAAACAAAAATCAAATCTATACAATGGGAAAAGTACATCTCTCCTGAGTAATAAAATAAATATTATAAAAAAATGAAAAACCGACTTGAAAATAAATAAAAAATCTTAAACAAGAAATGCACTAAAAAGTAACAAAATAATGGCGTATCCTTGCAGTATCTACAACTTCCAAATTATTAGGATGATACAATGTACAACTATTGCTATTTTTGGAGTTGGTGTCAGTCAAGGAAATACGACTATATTGGTACTTAGCAAAAAACGAGAATACCTTATGAAAATTATTTTTCAAATGAACTTTTAAACAATATATGCAAACTGTAACAATATTTAGCGACCTTTAAACTACAAAATACCAATTACCAACTAAACCTTTTTACAAATTACCATTAATATTTATTTTCTTGGCTGACACCACTCCAAAAATAACAATAGTTGTACATTGTATCATCCTAATAATTTGTAAGTTGTAGATACTGCAAGGATACGCCATTATTTTGTTACTTTTTAGTGCATTTCTTGTTTAAAATTTTTTATTTATTTTGAAGTCGGTTTTTCATTATTTTATAATATTTATTTATTTCTCGCGTTTTAGTGATCTGAAGTTTGATAACTGATTTTCTTTTCTTGAAAATGGTTAAACCTTCTAAACGCGCTGCTCATATGAGGTAGCGCCGTTTAATATTAAAAGTTACTACATCATCCTTTTTTGCCCTTAAGGATTGAAATTTTTTGCTTTTAAATGTAATAACAAAACTAAGTGGATTACTCTTTCCAACAGAAAAAAAAATTATCAAAATTCGATGATTCAGTTAAATGTCACTATTTCATCCCCTATTTTTATCCTAAGGGGGTGGATTTTTTTCCTCAAATTGAAAAGTGAACAATTTAAAGGTACGTTGTACGTAATAGAAACAAAATTACCAAAATCAGGTTAGCCAGGAAAAATTAATAATATTATTTCATCTCTAATTTTTAAAACCCCTTTTGAGTGGAGTTTTTTTTTTGTATGGATAGGAGATTAATTTAAAATTGTGTTCTACAAATAAAAAAAGAATTATCAAAAAAAACATCAAAACTCGATGATTTAAGTAAAAGTCACTATTTCATCCCCTATTTTCATTGTTAGGGGGTGGAATTTTTTCTTCAAATTGAAATGTGAACAATTTAAAGGTATGAAGTACGAAAAAAAAAATTATCGAAATCGGTTTAGCCAAGAAAAAGTTATTATTTCATCCCTAATGTTTAACCCCTTATGAGTGAAGTGTTTTTATATATAAATGGAAATGTGAACAGTTTTAATTGCTCTACGTAAAAAGAATTATCAAAATCAAGCTATCCAAAAAGAAGTTAATATTTCATCCCTTAGTTTTCAACCCCTTAGAAGTGGAACATTTTCCTCAAATTAAAACTGGACCCCACGGAAAGCACCAGCTTTCAAATAAAAAAAGAATCATCAACATCGCTTTACCCAGTCGGAAATGCTGAGGTAACAAACATAAAAAAAAATACAGTCGAATTGAGAACTTCCTCCTTTTTTTGAAGTGGGTTAAAAAGTAGATCAAATCTTCTTAAGGAAAATGAGTCAAGACTCTATTTCGTAGATTTTAATAAAACTGCTTTTAAATACTCGGTTTCTATAGAATAACTACTTGTTTTGCTATCCCATGGGAACCGTTTATTATTCCGGTATGAGAAGTAATCTATATCATTTTCTGGTCTCTAAACTACCACATTACAAAAAAGGAAGTTAATCTTTTGCTACGTAAAAAACAAAAAAATAACTATCTCACGGGAACCGTACATTTTTTCTGGATATAAAGTATACTATATGTTAAACCAGATTATAATCTATATCAATAACAAATTTCATCCAGATCCATTCAGTACTTTTTTAGTGAAAGGGCAACAAACATCCATTCTTACAAACTTTTACGTTTATAATATAAGTAAGATTTACTATATAAATATACAGATTTACTATAACTCCTGATCCATGCATTTTTCCTTGAAAGCTATTCAGTACGTTTTTTAAGAACATTATTTTTTACTTAAATGAAGCCCAACCGGAGCTTTGCACGTTAATGGGTCACTGAGTTACGGCACTTGAAAATAGACCAGTTTTTTTAAAAATCAATATTTTTAGTTTTAGACCTTTTCTGTACGAAGTTGCCTCGAAACCCTTGATCTTAGGTGGAGAACTTGTAAATATATTTTGAAGGCAATTTCATTAGCTTTAAATAAAGTGCAGAGCGGGGTCTGTCAGCCATGAACGTCTTTAAAAATCTTTTAAAAACCCATATAAGGTAACATCGAATTTTCCCAGAAATGAACTTAAACACTTTTTTGTTGCATGGAGTGATTTTTAAACATGTATGACCTCGGCTGGACTCATTCGCATTGTCAGTTGGCAAGCTCCTGCTCCGTAGAGCTTATAAAACTCCTCTCTTGTATTGTTATATTACCTTATGTTACCTTATATGGGATCTCTAAGATTTTGAGAGAACTACTAGGCTTACAGACACCGCTCTGCACTTTATTTAAAGGTAATTAAATTGCCTACAAATATATTTTCAAGTTCTGCTCGTAAGATGACGAGTTTCGAGGCAACTTCGTCCAAAAAAGGTCTAAAACTCAAATCTTCGATTTTTAAAAAAACTGGTCTATTTTCAAAGTGCCGTAACTCAGTGACCCATTAACGTGTAGAGCTCTGATTGGGCTTAATTTGTAACAAATCTGATGCTCTTAAAAAACGTACAGAATAGCTTCCGAAGAAAAATGAATGGATTAAGAGATACCGAGCAGAATCTAAAACAAGTTCAAAATTTTCACGTCTTTTCCTCTATAAAATTTTTTCTACAACTTTTTGAGAGTTGCAAACTTGAGAATTCATAGCCCTAAAGGGTCCAACAGTATACTAAAAAATCAGAGATACATCATGCTTTGCGAATTTAGCGATTTTTTATGTCGATTTTGACTAGCCATTTACTCTTATTTATTCCAACAAATATTTTTTTCTTATTTTACAATTAATTTAAAACTTTCTTTTTGTCATCCTTAGTAATCCTAAACCGTTTTCTTTAAGAGTTTGTGGAATTCCTTTAGAAATTGAGGTATATGAAACGATTCTTAAGTAGATTTTATACGATTTTTTTCGAATATATTGGTCAAATAAATTTGACGTCAATACGAGCTTGTACGTCAGCACAACGTTGGATACCCTTTAAGTTATAAATCGTTATGCAACGAAGTAAAGGTTTCCAGATAACAAACTAGCCTCTGAAATATATAAACTCTTTTTTTTTTCTCTAGAACAAATCTACACTATACCGAGTAATAAATGCGTCATTTAAATTCGTAAAAATGCATTACCCTTTAAATTGGTAGACGAGTTTTGATGGGTGTTCATAAAGCTATACTTACACCAAAAATAACATTAATTTATATCTTCATTCTATATGAAGAAGCGCAATTAACATGGTTTTCTTTTTACAGTTATTATGAGGAAATCATATTTAATATTCGGTTCCAAAAATGTAAGAATCAAAATAAACTTTTTTCTATTTATTTATAGCTAGTATACTTAGTAGCTACCTACTATTTAGTTGCCATACATTTTTTTTAAATAAAAGAGTATGTTGTTTATTTTTTTTAAGTTTTTAGCTAACTCAAAAGAAAGTTTAGAACTTAATAAATATTTAAAGTAGGTACCTACCCTTTTATTTAGGGAACACGTATTGTTCCTGGAGACTACCGGTTAAATAATAGAAAAAAGTGGTTCCCGTAGAATATCGTAAGAAATAAATTAATGTGATTTTTAAATTAAGGGTTTTCCGTTGTATGGCTCTCAAGATATTCTTTCCCTTTATCACCACAACCAATGAGGTCTATTGTGATGGGACGCTTTGTATTAACTAGGAGAGCATCAGGCTGTTAAGGGGGTATTCTAGTCTAGGATTTTGAAAAAATCGAAAAATTTTTTTTTTCATAATTCGATAGCTTATATATTCAAAAATATCTCCCTAAAAAGATTTTTCAAAATTCAAATTATTTCCGAAGTTATAGCCGTTTTAGTGTCGTGCCAACTGGACCGGTTGAGACTTAACGTAAAACTTTAAACGCGTTTTTCTCGAAACTACTTTTTTCGATGCGGTCGCCATAATATCTCAAGTTCTAATCAACCGATTTACTTGAAATTTGTCATGAATATTCTTTAAATATTTCTCTATCGCATGAACCAACCAAAAATGAAAATGTTACATTTATAATATTTTTTAAAAATTCGACAAAGTTAAAAAATGAGTGAAAAAATCGACCTTTATTTTTGAGTAGCCGCCATTTTATGGAAAAAAAAATTTTTTTTTTGTTTTGGAGGTTCATGCGATAGCGACATTTGTACTTATCAAGAATTCATCACTGTTTAATTTTTCAAATGACCACAAGGGTAGAAATCATGGCGACGAAGACACGGTCTTTTTTTTTTCCCCCTCTATTTCAAAGACGCATAACTCAATGAAAATTTTTTTTTTTTAATAAATTAATTTTATATGCTCTCTGAATATGAATAAGCAAATGATAAAAAAATGGCTGGTAAAAATATCAAATTATTTTTTTTCATCAATTGCCAAAAAACGCTCGAAATTCGGGCCTCTAGACCTAGACTAGAATATCCCCTTAAGGGGGTATTATAGTGTAGAATTTTGAAAAAAAAAAATTTTTATTCCAAAGTTTAGACATTGAAGAATATGGCATTAAAAGGATTTTTTAAAATTCTTATTATTTTATGAGTTATAGCCGTTTTAGTGACGTGCCATCGGTGACTTGTCTCAAAACTTTGAAAGCGTTTTTCTCAAAACTACGTTTTTTGAGCTGGCGGGAAAGGATATCTCGACTTTTAATTGACCAATTTACTTCAAATTTTGAGAGAATATTCTTTATACATCTCTTTATCGCGTAGACCTTGCCCAAAACGATAACTTTTCATTAAGTATTTTTAAAAAATTCGGAATTTAAAAAAAATATGCACAAAATTATAATTTATTGTCCAACACTCGCCATTTTGAAAAAAAAAATTTTTTTTTAATTTTCCAAGTGTCACACGATAGCGACATCTATAGCTATTAAAAATCTGTCTGTTTTTTATTTTTCAAATTACCAGGAAGGTTGGAATAATGAACACCAAGACACCCTCTTTTTTTTGAACCCCCCTTTTTGAGTGCTCATAACTTTGTCAATTTTAATTTTTTTTTTTTGTTAATTTTTCTTTCTAATAAAAAACATAAATGAAACAAATTATGATAAAAAAAAGGTTGCGTATACTTATATACGCGCGTGAGAAGTTATACTTTTTTGACATCATTAAAAATTATTTTTTATTAATTGCATTCAATAATCAATTTTAAAAAATTGTAAATTAATATTTGATATTAATAATAATATATATATTTAAAGATATAATTATTAAAAATGAATTAAGAGAATAATATTTTAATTTGTATCAATTAATAATACCCAAAGAAAGATGCAAGATGTTTATAAAATTTGTCAGGATAATTTTTCTGGGTAACAATTCATGCATGTCATGAAAACGAAGTTTCATAGAAATTGCAAAATAAAGTAAGTAGCTACTTTTCAAAGTAAATGTCTTAATCTTATTCATATATTGTGTTACTAAATTATTATTCTAAGATGGTTGAATCATTTCAGAATCCCAGATTTCGTGATAACTAAGAATATGCATGAAATGCAGACGTCATTTTCATCATTAAGCTTCAAATAGTATAACAGCTACTGCAAAATTCGAGAAAAGTAATAACTTATTTTTTAATAATATGTGTCATGTGTATATATAATGATTTTTAATTTAAATATAAAAATAAATAAATAAGTAAATAAATAAAACAAAAATTCAAATTACGCGCGCCAGGAGACCCAGTGGTTTTGCGACTAACTTTATTTTGTTAATTTTTGACTCAAAATGCGCGCGCATTTTAAAATTTTACTCTCATAGTTTTTTCATAACGCGCCTAAAAAAGTATAACTTCAAAAACCAAGCGATTTTGCAGCCAACTTTATCTTATTAATTTGTGATGATAAAATAGAACGCTGCTAATGCTTCTAAAACCGCGCCTCAATGCAGACGTCATTTTCATCACTAAACTCTAAATAGTATAACAGCTACTGCAAAATTCGAGAAAAGTAATAACTTATTTATTAATAATATGTGTCATTTGTATATATAATTATTTTTAATTTAAATATAAAAATAAATAAATAAATAAAACAAAAATTCAAATTACGCGCGACAAGTTTTGCAGCCAATTTCATTTTGTTAATTTTTGTCTCAAGATGGCCGCCCATCGAAAAATTTCACTCTGATCATTTTTTCATAACGCGCCTAAAGAAGTATAACTTCAAAAATAGATGGTAAAAATATTGTTTGTGTTTCCTTAGTACAGCGTTTTAAAAACCGGGTGAAATTCATGCCTCTACACTAAAAAATTCTCTTTAAGAAAGCCAGCACCTGCCTAGGGGCTGCCATTACTATCTCGCCAAGCGTCATGTCCGTCTTTCCGAGATTTTAAGCTCTTATATAAAGTTAAAATTGCCACACATTAGCGGTTTTTATAAACCATAAAATTTTTGATTCACTTATGAAATATTATGACGTTATTTCTTTCTATTTAAGATCACTGTACAACAATCTGATAATTTTCAACAATGAGTCTTCATACAAGCTTAAATTGTTCTAAATAACGTAGTTTGAAAGCAAAATATTAATCGAGGGATATTGATTATATAATAAAAACAGAAACGGGATGCGAATGAAAGAAATTTAAAAAAAAGCCTTAGAACTAAAACGGCGTTTATTGTCTTGTCATAATATTATGTTTGAGGTGGTATATTCGAGCTTGTATTTGCAGAGCAAAGCTCGCGTTTGCAAGCGAAACGAACGACGTAAAACGTGCTCTCGTGCATAGTATGTGAGCTGGTGTGTTACTATCCCGGTCATAACTCAACCTGTTGAGCCCTGGAGTCCGGGAAATATCCCGCACCCCGTTTCGGCCGGATTCGTGCGGCGCAACATCGCGCCGTTCTTACGACCAACCACTCCAGAGTCGAGTCTGTCAAACACTACAATGTTCCCATCTACTCAATAGTGACAGGTTAACAACCGACGCGACAGAACCATATTTCATATTTTCCCACAAATCGCTGGCTGGAAAATTCTCAAGACAATTCGAGGTGACAAAAAAATTTTTGTTCGGTTTTTTCTTTTGAGGTGATATTAAATTGGTGGTGGCTCAGTGATTACCAAACATTTTCATTTGAATGTTTTTCTCGGTTCAAATCAGACAAACCACGTTTTTGTCGAGCTTTTTAAAATTGAAAGCTGCGCGTTTACTATAAGCTCGATGTGCAACAATTTTGATCGTGAACTGTTGCGACTTAAAGGCGATAGTTTAGTCGAGAACTTGAACGTGAATTCAGAGCTATGCTTGCTGTCGAAAATGTTTTGATTTAACATTTAATTTAATAATCGTTAAAGTGTGTAAGTTTACGAGAGTAGAGTAGAGTAGAGTAGAGTAGAGTGAGCGAGCGGTCGAATTGAATTAGCGTGGAGAAAGAGAGAATCGTGCATATATTTCGTGGAACGTGATTCGGACGGACGGGACGGGAAACAGGAGGAATGTCGAAAGCTGGCACAGGTGGAAATACGGGTGGCCTTGGTCCTGCAGGATGTTGGGTTACCCACAAAAGACTGGAATCGTGGGCGCGCGTAGCGAAGGAACGTGCAATCAGCTGCACGTCGCCAACCGTAACCAGAAATGAAAACACGAAAAATTCCGGCAGTTGTAATAGCTTGGCTGAGGTAATTGCAAAATTCCAATCGTTAATATACATTTATTTTTTAAATAAAAATCCACTCCTCAACGCACATTCACGAGGGAAATTTGTATAAATATATCATCGAGTCATTTTTTATCGGTGCTATCAAATATTTAAAAACTCGTTTCAATTTCGATTGGATTTATTTGAGTATTTATTATTAAAAAAGCAATTAACTACATGTTTGATTAACATGAATTTTTTAAGAGTTCTATCAATATTTTATTTGATAAAAAAACTGTCAACAATACATCGAATAATCAAATAAAAAACTTCAAAATTGAATTTTTGAGTTCTATTCCCAAATGTATAAAACTTACATTAACAAATAGTTTATATAACATAGCTATAGTCCAAATAAAAATCGATGGATACTATTTAAAATGTTCCTAATCCTTTTTAAGCTTGCAAAAATGTTGGTATTTATTTATTTTTTAATTAGTTGTATTTGTAATGTGTCACAAAAAATTAAATTTTGGGAAACACCATAATTATTGGGAATGGGTATTGAGTACATTTTTTTTACTACATTTCGGAGTTGAACTATCGTTGGGACAAAAATGTATTTTTAAATCTTCATAAACCATCCTTCAGACAAAAAATATTTTATTTTATTGCTCCATTTTAGGTTAAGGAACCAAGATGCACTATTTGGACGTTTTAATCTACCCTATAAGAGTCATAGATTTTAAGTAATAGAAAGTGCCAAATTAAGTCTTATACATATCTTACTAGCTGGTCCCCGCCCGCTTCGCTGAGCGTATCTAAATTATAATGATTGAATAATAGAAACTTTCATCCCATCAACAAAAAAGACAGATAGATATTTCTAGATCTTTGATTCATAGAAAGTTCATGAAAATCCGATAAACTACTTTTCCAGGAAGATATTCCATATAGCTATCTAGAAGAGCTATCTTATAGGTTCTATACGTTTTTATGAATATTATAAAATACCTTTACTTGTGTTCCTTAAGTAGCAATACAATTCGAAAATGTTGAATGTATTCAATATTTAACTGAGTTTTTCACCAAGTTCAAATTATTCAATAGTTATATAACACGTTTATTTCTAAACATTATAGACATTCAAAAATTAACAATGAAAGAAATTTCAATGTTTCAAAAATTTTCATTATTAATTTTTCGATGTAATCAGATGTTAAATTATTAAAAATCATATTTGCTGTAAAAACTATCGTTTTTATTTCAACTTTTTTGGAATGATTGTGTTAAAACGCTATTTCACAAACTTTAGCGAAAGCTTTTTTAAAACCACGATTCCTACAGGATAAGTACAGTTGTTATGCTATCTTTTGAGAACCGTGCATTATTCTATCATACGAATTAATAATCTATATTATTCTCTGACCTTTCAACTACCCTATTGCAAACAATCATGTCAATCTTTTGCTCTATGACAAACAAAAACGTATCTATCCCACGGGAGTAGTACATTTTTCCTGAATAAAAAAGAGATCAGGCCTTCTTGAGGATAATGCGCTAGAACTCTATTTTACATACTTTAACGAAACTTCTTTTAAATACACGGTTCCTGTAAGATACAATTGTCTTGTTATCCCACGGGAAGAGTAAAATTATGTTGATTTTTTACTCTGTGAAAAATAAAAACGTATCTAGCCCACGGGCCCGTACATTTTTCCTGGATATAAGGTAGATCAATCTTTCTTGAGAAAAATTCGTTAAAACACTTATCCATGAACTTTTTCGAAACTCCTTTTAAATACTCAGTTCCTGAAAGATACAATTCTTATCCTATCCTACGGGAACCGTGCTATATTCTGACATAGAAGTTAGCCTATATTTATTCTCTCAATTAATCATCTCATTGTAAGAAATTATGGAGAATTTATGGAGAAATTATCTTTTGCTTTGTGAAAAATAAAAATATATCTATCCTCCGGGAACCGCACATTTTTCTTGGATACAAATAAGACTGTAGAATAAGAAAATTATTTTTTGCTTTGAGGACATTATGAGTTATATAAACACATTATAATCAGCTAACAACGTTTAGTTTCTGCATGATTTTTCTTTAAACCAGTTTTTCTATTTTCCCGTTGAAATGAGAAATTTTTCCGAAATAAAACGTATTCTAGATAATGATTATTCAATTAGCTATCATCATACTTAAATATCACCAATTTGCAAATAAAAATGTATAGTTTATGCATAATTTTTGTTCCAACCCGTTTTTCAATTTCCTGGATAAATGAGACATTTTCCCGTAATAAAAAGTATTTTTTTTTAATGATTCAGATTGTCATTTATCATCATACCAAATTTCATTAAAAACCGTATTTATTTGGGTAAGAATTAATAATATGTTTCTGAAAACAATTTCGCTAATAATGAATTATTTTTGAAACAACTTTAATAACCATTAAAAAGGTTATAGCGGGCCAACCTTAAAAGATAGACATATGTCATCGCGGACTTTTTTTTAGAACTTTTTAAGAGGAATAATTTTTCTGCACATGATTTTTGCGTAACCTTAACCATTTACGCAGGGCAGGCAACAAACGCTCTCAAAAGAAAAACATTTTCCTGGTTTTTGCAACATTTTCCATTGATGCTCTGCTACTATTAGCCGTAGAGTGATGTTGTATAGCCTAAAGCCTTTGTCGATAATTAAGCTATCCAACACAAAAAGAATTTTTCAATTCGAACCAGTAGTTCCTGAGATTACCGCGTTTAACCAAACAAACAAACAAACTCTTCAATTTTATATATTGATTTGATATTGATAAAAACCAAAGTTAGTTCTATTTATCTTACAAGAACCCCTCATTTTTCTTAGCTAAGAAAATGACTATTAAGATCATTTAATGAAAAGTGAGATTTGGGAAAAGTCTTTGAGTCTTTAAACGTATTTTTAATGTAGTAAAATCAGCGTCCTATCAAAATAATGTTCGCCTTTCTTATTAATGAAAATCTTTTAAGGTTTATTTAGGCTATATTTCTAAAATGACTTAATCGGTGTTTATGAAATATGGTTGAACTTAGAGCTTAAAAGGTCTACAAAATTATTTTATAGATTTTTTTAGCTCTAAGTTCCATAAAATTTTGTAAACACTAATTCAGTCATTTTATATATAAATATATAGCCTAAATAAATTTTAAGTTTTTCATTAAAAAGTTATGCGTAAAATATTTTAATATGACGGTGATTTTACTCCATTAAAATAATCCCACATTTCATTAGATGATATTTATAGACATTTTTTTTTTGTCAACCGAGATGTAGATGACGAAATTTTGGATTTCTTAGTTTTTTTTCTAGACTAGGAAATTATATCTTATAGTAAACCACGAAAAGTGTTAAAAGTTCTTTCTATCAATATTTCTACACGGAAAAAATGTGTTGTAGTTTTAACAACATTCCTTGTTAATTTTACTACATTAACTAGTATTATATAGGATGACACCACGTGTGGTAACGTTTACCAGTCAAGTGTAATTAAAAAACTGTAGTATTATATACAAAACGAACTAGTAAAAATGTAGTTGAATTTTTGACACTTGCATTTATTTGTCAAAATTATTGGTCATGTTGTGCCGCATGCGCAAACGCCAAAATTTTTTAATTGTACAACACTCAGCAGTTGTAACAGCTACATATATTTACTACACTATGGTAGTAAAAAATACTATACGTTAGAGCTGAATACAACACAGTGTGTTATCTAATGTTACATTTTTGGTTATAGTGAACACAAAGTGCAGTAAAAATATTACTAGTTTAGTGTTGTAAATTTTACACCACCATTTTGTTCCGTGTACTTTCAAAGATTCTATTTTATTAGAAAAAGGCTTTTCCGTCAGCTTAATAGCTATGTTAAAGACCTGATCATTCTATTTCTAGCACTTTTATTAGAAGTGTTTTTAACGATTCTAATTAGGAGTAAACCACATATACCATTTTTATTGTCTAAAAACCTGTAATGTGACTTATTGGTTGATTATAACTGATTTATAACATTCTTTTTTTAAATTGGTTACAGATTTAACTGAACCAGAGGTTTTCAAACGTTTAGGAACCCTTTGAAATGAGGCTTACAAGGTAGACAAAATTGACAATAAAATTTATTGACTCAAAATAAAAACTTTTTAAAATCCTTTCAAAAATATACCAAGAAAGCCTGCCATCAGTTTTTTAGCTTCTAATAAGATTTCTGATATGATCCTTTTTTGATAAAAATAATAACAATACTAACAACCTCCTTAGAGCTTTTATTTATTACAGAAACAAATTAACAAAAAAAAAGTTCACAATTCTCGTCCCCTTGTTAATATAAACTTAGCTATCGACCAAATGGAATCCAAATATCAAAAATTAGATCATTTACTTGTTAGACTTGAAGTAAAAATTATCAGATTTCTCTTGTAAAAATTGAGGGTAACACTTTTAAAAGAAACATTTGCACCAATCACAGTTATTATATTAAAGCTATTAAAATAAAAACACCGAATCGCAATCCAGAACGTGGTCGTTTATTCTCAATCTGAGGGAAGAAAATGTCTAAAAATATCATCAAATGAAAACTGGAACTCTGGAAAGTCTTTGATGAACTCAAGCTTGTTTTTAATGGAGCTCAACTCGCCTCCCCATTAAAACATTTCCCACCCTTTTTGACGAAAAATTTTTACGTTTACTTTTTTATTTTAAAAATAAACATTAATTCACGAAAAGATATTTTTATTTATATTACGAAAAGCTTGTTTAATTATAAGATCTCATCAGTAATTTCTCCCTCGATCTATTTTTGTTTGTTTGACGTCATACATTTCGATGCATCTTGTACCATACATAATAATGTTAGCGGTTAATTCATATCAACAAATCCATAATTTTCCGCATGTTAGACAAAAACAGTAGTCAATAGATGCCAAAGCTATTATTTAGAAATAAACTCAATTAAATTTCAATGTTTCAATTAAGTAAAACAGAGACTGGAGGTTAAAAAATATACAATGTTAACAGTCAAGAATTTTATACTGGTTTTAACTCGTTTATTAAGTTTTTTTTTTTAGTATAGATATCAAGTTTATTTGATAAGTATTAGTTTTTATAGAGGCTATTATAAATACAAGAGCATTGAATTTATTAGTTGGTAGAGTTAAATTTTAAACAATGCAGGAATGATTGAGATTATTAAAGCCTTGTTCTACCAATCCAGAGATAGAAAATCTAAATAGAAAATAAATGCTTTACGGTTATGAAATAAAATGCGTTTGTTGTACACAAAATAATTTGATGGGACTTTTTAAAAATATACGTTTTAAAAATAAAAAGTAGTTTAGAATTATTATCCAAATCAAATTAAAAAAACTTCTGCTTGAAGTTAGTATTCCATAGCTAAATCTCAAACAACAATAATAAAACCCTTCAATATCCCAACTACAGCTCAAAATAAAAAAAAGGAACCCCTAGCGATTAAAATCAACAAATACCTCTATGATATAAACTAACACATTCCCCCTCTAATCCAAAGTTCACCTTTCTTTACCCCTTTATGGGGGAAACACAATCCAAAAGAACAAATCCCTCCCAAACCTATTTAGGGTTTGATCGAACCATAGGGGTTCAGCGGACATCAAGGTATATATCCGACTCATACAAGGTATATGGCTATATACCTGTGTTTTGAATTTGAAACATCATATTTTATTTTTCCAATTAAGAAAGGTTCGGTGAATGTGCATGTGAAATTGGTGGAGTTCAGTACCTCTAAGAGGGTTAAGAGCCAATGTCCTAGAAATAAAAAACTAAAGGCACTACGGCAACATCCTCTACACTGATGGTTCAATACTTGAAGAAGAAAGAGGATGCACCGTAACAGATAAGAACAAAGCATTCACGAGCCACCATCTACCGAAGTTCTTTTCAATATTCACTTGCGAGGCTAATGCAATCGAAATGGTGCTTGAGATAGTGAGTGATAACAACAAAAGCTAAATCTTCATGTGCTCCGAATCTCTATCATCTATCAATTCTTTTCCTGTATCTCCCAACCAAAAAATATTCACGATCCAAAAACGGTTGACTTTATTTGGATTCCATCCCATATGGGAATCAAGGGCAATGAAAAAGCTGACGACGAGACCAAAAGCTACAAAACTGCCCCTATCCAGGGAAACGCCAATTCCAGGTCCACTCGAGGAGTATAAAAGGTCCTAAATCACTCAATGAAAGATGATATAGGACGCAGAGGGGAGAAACTCAGCTTCCAAGTTACACACCTCACGCCAACAACCCTCCAAAAGGTAACAATAAACGATCTACCCTGATGACATTAGATCATAATAACCCGCTTAAGGATTGGACACTCCAACATATCTTACTCATATCTACTTAGCAAAACTAAACTGGTCCGTAGTGAAAAGTGTCAGCGTTCACTCACAAGCAGACACCTAGTTGATTGCATCCACTTACAAAAGAGCAAAGAGGAGACTAACTCCATCCAAGAGGCGTTAAAGGAGCCAAAGTTCTGAAACAATACAATCCCCAATTTCAGAAAAATTAAACTTCTAAACAAAATTTAAAATCAAATTCCTCTAACTGTATAAATAATCTGAGTGCTAATCTGGCTGTATGGAATAGAATTGTGGGGGGTGTGCAAAACCATCCAACATTAAAATGATCCAGATAATCCAGTCTAAGATAGTCAGGATGCTGGTAGAAGCACCATGGTACGTGTCAAACCAAACCATTTATGAAGACTTACAAGTGCCATTTCTACAGGAAGTAATTGCGGAAAGGTCTTGAAGATACAGGGACCTCAAGATATAGGAGGGATAGGTGTGACAACTATCCAAATTCCCTGATAACGAACTTACTATCCGATCCGTTTACCAACAGAAGGCTAAAATGAACATGGCCCGACTACCTATAGTGAATTTGATTAGGACAGCCCTTCATAACTGATGATCCTCAGTGATTGACTAAAGATCACACATCAACGGACGTTATCCTACCAATCTCAACTCCTCCCTAACCCTACAATCCTAACTTTCTCCTTCACTTCTCCAACTCATAACCCTATTCTAACCAATTTATCACTTTTAGTAAATGCTCTTAGAGCAGATTGTATAAAATTCTAATCTATACCAATAATAAAATTGAAGATTTTTACTACTTGAATATCTATATAATGAAAAAGTCCCATCTCTCCTGCGCGAGAGAATGAAAAACGGAAACATTTTTCCCAGCTAAGATTTTTTCTAATCTAAAAACTTTAAGGTGTTTTGTTGAATACGTGGTATTGCCTACATTTTCATATATTTAATACAAAAAAATAAATGCCATTTACATTGTAATTTTTCCCAAAAAAACAGGGTAATAACAGGGTTTGTCCAGGGTAAACTTGAAAACAGCTGAGCCGATTTCAATGAAATTTTCACAAAAAGTTATTAAATATTGTAACTTATATTATAGGCTACTTTTTATTTCGAATAGTTTTCTCTGCCTGTTTGTTTGTTCTTGGCAAACTTCAAAACGGCTAGTCCGATTTGGACGAGATCTTCGTTACAAGTAGTAATAATTACAAAAAGTGCTTTAAAATACTTTTTATTCCGAAAAAATGTTGATCTTTTGAGCAGAAAAATAATAACTATAAAAATTGTGCAACGAAAAACATACATCGGCAGGGAGTTGTGATACAATTTACATATACTAACATATCGTAGAGACGACATGTCTTTAAACTATGTAATTTGTTATTCTTATAAATTAATGTACGCAAAGGCTCTGGCCCAATAGCCATAAGAAAAGTGCTCCAGGCGGTTTTTGAAAAATGCTTCCGTGTGCTGATTCCTCTTTATGAAAAACTTATTGTCGCACAATTTTAACCCGCTACCCCCACTTGTATTGGAGTTACGGGGGAAACTATCCCAGACGTTAAATTTTTTTTTTCTAGAAAA
Organism: Sisyra nigra; assembly: GCA_958496155.1. Lineage (NCBI taxonomy): Eukaryota > Metazoa > Arthropoda > Insecta > Neuroptera > Sisyridae > Sisyra > Sisyra nigra. The sequence continues at coordinate 2,104,434 of OY292313.1, read as the reverse complement.
CTATTAAAGATTTTTTCATGAAATTAAAACTGTACGTAGATATGGATAAAACGCATAATATATATTTTTTTCAGAATTTTTGTAAATCTATAAATGATGAAAAATATTATTTTTATTTTTTGAGGGTGGTTTTTTACATCAACCTTTAAAGTGACACCTTTTTTTAAAAATGCGAATAGTGCGTTTATTATTCATCTTTCATTTAAAAAAAGTCGTTTTAAGAAATTAGTTGTCGCTCACTACCAAAATGAGGTCATCCAGGGACAGGTTTGTAATAGACAGCGCATTTCGTAAATGCATTTATTGCTTTATGACTTGTATATATATGCCATAATATGGTTTTCGTCAAGAAAAAAGGTCTTTATAAATCAAAACGTAAAAAACGTAAGCCAGCAGAAATAATGAATAAACTTCAAAAGAATTCCAAAAATATATCGACAGTAGCGGGTTAAAATTGTGCGACAAGAAGTTTTCATGAAGAGGAATCAGCACACGGAAGCATTTTTCAAAAACTGCCTGGGGCACTTTTCTTATGGCTATTGGGCCAGAGCCTTTGAAAATTATAATCACGATAGAAGTATAGCGATAGGTTAAATTTCTAGAAACCATAACTCCATTGTGAAATTACGGGTAGTTAATATATTATTAATAGTTCGGCTGAGAAAACGTTCAAATTGTCGAGAGAGGAGAAGAAAATCCTCTGCAGTAAATCTGATTTTTTATTCATAAAAATAAATATCTCTGTTCAAAAATGAGACCCGTAAGAGTAAATTATAAAAAACAGACAGTTCGACTTAAGTGATCCCGATTAGAAGTTTGATTAAGAGAGGTGAAGCCCCCAGAACAAAAAGAAATCCAGCCCAATTTATTTTTCAAGAGAAAATAGCAACTTAGATGTGACCATCGCGTTGTTTTTTTACCAAAAAACTAAATTCTTAGTTTTCAATTTATTTTAGCAAAATATACATATAAGAATTCGTTGTCTAATCTTGGACCTCGGGAAATAGCAGACTTGCCGATAAGACATAATGGACTTAATATTATATCCTAGAATAATGAACCTAAGGCAACCAAACCTGATACCTCAGATCTTAAGATAACACATTGAATATTATTGATCCTAAAAAAGGTACACTTCCTAAAGGATAGCTACTAATCCATTCTACTAAAATTTATTAAATGATTTCATATGACATTTGGTGTGAAAGGTTCTCAAGGCCCAGCATTTTCTTAATATTTTACCATATTCAAAAAAACGTAAAGATCCTACCTATAAGATAGCTTATATCTGTTCCTGGAAAAGTAGTTTAAAGGATTTTCATGAACTTTCTATGAAATAAAGGTCTAGAAATATCTAATTATATTTTTTTGTAAAAATAGCTTAATTTTTTATTTTGGGTAAAATTTTCTATTATTCAATTAGATTAATTTAGATACGCTCTGCGAAGCGGGCGGGCATCAGCTAGTTTTAAATAAAAATACTATGAGTGCTAATGACCATAAGCAGTTAATGCACTACAAATAAAGCAAAAAAAAAAAATTGTAAAAGAAAAAATTAATATGAGTAAGTCTTAATATGACCATTAAACTATGCTTTAACAACTTGCAGCAATCATAATGTTCATATATTTTAAATTTTTTCAAGACAAAAAATTTTTATACTTCATACGCCATATACCTACATATTATGTATAAAGCGGTACATGTTTCAAGTTTTAAAATCCATCTCAATTATAAATTATCGTAATTTTAAATAATACAAAATCTGTTAATCTCAATCAGTGTATAAAATACTCACCGACATTTTTTTTTTCTAGGACTTGAATATACTCGTAAATAACAGCGAGGGATTGCCTGATATTCCCAATTAAAAACAGATTTATTTCCGCAGTCTTACTCTAATTGGTTGGATTTAAATTGTAAATATCCAGTAATTAATAACGTTAATTAATCCCAAGCAAATAACGTTTTTATTTTCAAATAAGAAAGTCGATTTTCTTTCAAATTTAAGAATTAGAGATTTATTTAAGTAAATAATTTTAAACAGCACATTGAAGTTTTATGCAAGCTTCTGACGATACAAGTAAATATATAAAATAAATTTCATGTGTGTTTTAAAAACTATTCCATTTCTCTCAAAGCATTAAATCTTTTAAAAAGCTGATTCTCAAAAATTTAGAAAAATTATCAATTTTTGCTGACAAAATGAAAATTTTCTTTTCATCACATATTTCTATCATTTAGGTGTTCACTTAAACTTAACAAACTTGTCACGTAGCAGCTTTCTTCAAGCAAAAGTATTCACATATAAATTTTTCATAATATTAAATTGTACAGAAATTTCTTATAAAACCTTAGAAATTTCCGCTCAAAAGCTATCGCCCCAACAAATAGTTAACGGACAAATATTTTCAGTTCAAATGAAAAAGTTACAAGAAAATTCGCATTTATACATTTGCCATTTCAAATAATGAAGTTATTTGTCAATGGAAATAAGCAAAGAGTTTCTCTACCCGTAAAACTGATTCATTAGGACGTTCTTTATGTTTGAGTTACGAAACATAATAAATTTTTCAAAGTTCGTTTTAAAGCACCAAGTGTTAATATGACGAAAATTGCCTCTTGTGCAAAGATGTGGAAAGTTATAATGAAGTTACTTCCTTTTTACAAAATGACAAATTTTCTCTTTTGAAGTGAAAAGTTAAAAATAACATTTGTGTATAGGTATGACTTTTAATAACACCATGGAAAACATGTAAAAGCAAACAAATTGGAACTTATTGGACTAATCTTAACGTTAAGGAAATAAATAGTTATGAAAGTTTATAAAAATTTTATTAGAGAGAAAAGTTTTAAGAATTTCTTGAAAAATTTAATAAGATATTTTTGATTTCAGCTTTAAGCACGTTATAGATAAAAAATTAAGACAGTTTAAGTTTAGTTGCTAAATAAAATCTTAAAATAGTCAAGAGAAAATAAAGGTCATTTGATACTTTTTGTTATAAAATCAAAGAAATCAAAGTAACCCAATAAATAGTTAAAATTACTGAGGAATGTGCTATAAAAATTATACCAATAATAAGATTGAAGATTTTTATAACTTCAATACGTATATAATAAAAAAGTTCCATCTCTCCTGCACGAGAGAACAAAAAACAGAATCATTTTTCCCAGCTAAGATTTTTATCTAATCAAAAAATTAAAGGTGTTTTGTTGAAAACTCTTTATTACCTACATTTTCATATATTTAATACAAAAAAATAAATGCCATTTACATTGTAATTTTCCCCAATAAAACAGGGTAATAACAGGGTTTGTCCAGGGTAAACTTGAAAACAGCTGAGTCGATTTCAATGGAATTTTCACAAAAAGTTATTCAATATTGTAACTTACATTATAGGCTACTTTTTATTTCAAATAGTTTTCCCTATCTGTTTGTTTGTTCTTGGCAAACTTGAAAACGGCTGGTCCGATTTGGACGAGATTTTCACTACAAGTAGTAAATATTACAAAAAGTGCTTTAAAATACTTTTTATTCCGAGAAAATGTTGATTTTCTGAGCAAAAAAATAAAAACTATAAAAACTGCGCAACGAAAAACATACATCGGCAGGCAGTTGTGATACAATGTACATATACTAACATATCGTAGAAACGACATGATTTTAAACTATGTAATTTGTTATTCTTATAAATTAATGTTCGCAAATTTAAAAATTATAACCATGATAGAAGTATAGCGATAGGTTAAATTCCTAGAAACCATAACTCTATTGTGAAATTACGGGTAATTAATATATATATTAATAGTTCGGCTGAGTAAACGTTCGAATTGTCCAGGGAGGAGAATGAAATCCTCTGCAGTAAATCTGATTTCATTCATAAAAATAAATATCTTTGTTCAAAAATGAGACCCGTAAGAGTCAATAACAAAAACGGACAGTTCGACTTAAGTGATCCCGATTAGGAGTTTGATTAATCGAGGTGAATCCGTTTGGCAGAGCTCCCTGAACAAAAAGAAATCCAGCTCCACTTATTTTTCAAGAGAAAATAGCAACTTAGATGTGACCATCGCGTTATTTTTTTACTAAATACTATATCCTTAATTTTCAATTTATTTTAGCAAGATATATAAGAATTCGTTGTCTAATCTTGGACCTCGGGAAATAGCAGACTTGCCGATAAGGACTGAATACTATATCCTAATGAACCTAAGGTAACCAAACCTGATACCTCAGACCTTAAGATAACACTTTAAATATTATTGATCTTAAAAAAGGTACATTTCCTAAAGGATAGCTACTAATTTATTCTACTAAAATTAATAAATGATTTCATATGACATTTGGTGTGAAAGGTTCTCAAAGATTAAAGTTGTCTTAATATTTTACAATATTCAAAAAAACGTAAAGATCCTACCTATAAGATAGCTTATATCTGTTCCTGGAACAGTAATTTAATGGATTTTCATGAACTTTCTGTGAAATAAATGTCTAGAAATACCTTATTATTATTTTTTGTTAAAATAGCTGAATTGCTTATTTTGGATAACGTTTTCCATTATTCAATCAGAATAATTTATATACGCTCAGCGAAGCGGGCGGGTATCAGCTAGTACAAAATATAACTTCTAATTTGGTCTTCCATGTTAACTTTCATTTTACGTTCATCTTCGTTAACTGCTATTCAAGGTTAAAAAAAAAATAATTTCATTATTGAAAAAATCCAAAAAAATATTTGGGTAACAATAAAAATTGAGAGCAATTAAAAAAAACACTTCAATAACTGGTGGTTCTAAACTACAAATTAAATGCGTGGAATAATTGCATATCCTAAAAGAGCATTTAAGGATTAATTTTTGGGCTTATAGTTTATTAAAAAAATAAATGTTCTATGCTAACTTCTTTCCGGTGTTAATTTCTAAATTTAATTTTCAGACCGTTTACCAGTTAATTTACACCAATCACACCATTTTCGTCATTATTGTGGTTATTTTTATATTATGACAGAAATATTCGGAGTACTAGCGTTTTATTTCATATCAAACGCAAGTGTAACGATCGAAAAAACGGAGATCGAATTGGAATTATTTGAACATAATGGACTTAATACTATATCCTAGAATAATAAACCTAAGGCAACAAAACCTGATACCTCAGATCTTAAGATAACACTTTAAATATTATTGATCCTAAAAAAGGTACACTTCCTAAAGGATAGCTACTAATCCATTGTACTAAACTTAATAAATGATTTCATATGACATTTGGTGTGAAAGGTTTTTAAGGCTTAAAGTTGTCTTAATATTTTACAATATTCAAAAAAACGTAAAGATCCTACCTATAACATAGCTTATATCTGTTCCTGGAAAAGTAGTTTAACGGATTTTCATGAACTTTCTATGAAATAAAGGTCTAGAAATTTCTAATTATCTTTTTTTGTAAAAATAGCTTAATTTCTTATTTTGGGTAAAATATTCTATTATTCAATCAGAGTAATTTAGATACGCTCTGCGAAGCGGGCGAGTATCAGCTAGTCTAGAATATAGATAGGATATCAATCGAGAAAACTAAGTTTATTGGTCGTGAACTTTACATTGATGAAATAAATATTAAATAGAAAAGATAAAACGTGTTTCTCATTTTAAATATCTTGATGAAATCCTAGAATTTATTGGATTTGAAGAGAAGCGTAGATTGAAGTTCGCTTACAGAAACGTATTAGATCTCACAGAATAACATAATATAATAAAAAGTGCAGATGTAGAGAGGCATAAATCGAATATTATACGAGTACAGTTATACAGTGCAATTGCATGATCATACCTAACGTTTTATACGCTAGTGAAATGTTGATTTCAATAGAAATAAGAATCGAAATAATTTTTCAATGAATGACATAAAATAAGACAAATTTTTTATTGCAAAATGACGAAAGACAGTTACGTGCCAATATTGTAAGGAACAACAAAGAGACGACGAGATAGTAGCTCTAGAGAAATGTGGTTAAAGTTTTTAAATGACTAAAAATAAATGTGAAAAATTGGTATCTTCTTAATAGGTACCCTGCTTCGGACAGGGAACGTTAAACGATTGTAAATTTTCATTTAATAAAACACCGTTTGAAATAGAGACTCACAACAGTTTTCTATAAATCTCCTTACTGTATATATTCAATTTCCTTGAGACAACAGATAAAGTTATATCCTTTAGTTGTCAGTCTAAAAATATCTAGAAAGGATCTTTCATGAAAATACGAGGGTCGTTCAATGAAAGAAGAAGTCCTTAGCAAAAGATAGACAAACAAAGTATTTAAAGGATTCTTTTTATTTTTCAACATACTCTTTTCTAGGTGTTTTCCCAAGGTTCTTAGACCATTTAATAAGTAAGATTTGAGAAGGTATTCAAAATAGGATGTTGTTTGGGAGATGACTTCTTCGTTCGCTCTTGATTGTTGTCAGCCAAACCATTATTTAAAATTAGGTAATTAAAAAAAGCTTTAAGGTCCAAATCTGGTAAAAATATGGGATATGGTCACAAATTTTCAATTCCACGATTTTGGCCATTAAAACTGCAAATTTGTTAATTATACAACACTCAGCAGTTGTAACAGCTACATATATTTACTACACTATGGTAGTAAAAAATACTATACGTTCGAGCTGAATACAACACAGTGTGTTATCTGCTGTTACATTTGTGGTTATAGTGAACACAAAGTGCAACAAAAATATTACTAGTTTAGTGTTGTAAATCTTACACCACTATTTTTTTTTCCGTGTACAATTATTGTTTGTCCTTTTTTCAAGTAATCAATGTCAAAATTTTTTATTGCACTCCAAAAAGTTGCAGTCATAACCATTTCAGTCGATTTCACTACCTTCAGATCTCTTTTGTCCTTAAAAATGTACTGCTTTGACTTTTTTTTGTCTCTATTGGATGGTGTTGAATCCATGTTTCATTTGCAGTTATAAAACGATGTAAAAATCATTCAGATTACAATTAAAAACCACCAAAATAGCCTCAGACTTAACAACACGACTGCGTTTATTTTCATTTCCACCAAATTTTTAGTGTATAATTGAAATCATGACTCCTTGTGATATGTTTGTGGTCTCAACTATCTCGCACACTTTAAATTGCTGATCACTTAACACCATATTGTGGATCTTATCGATTATTTCAAATGAAGTCATCTTTTTTGGACATTCCAAACAATGCTCATTCTCTTTTGATTTACGGCTACGTTTAAATTCATACCTATCCATTATAAATAGTGTCAAATGCAAGAGAAGATATGGCATGAATTTTATCCAACCAAGCTTTAGTTTCTTTTGGCGTTAAGCCCTTCAAATACAAATGTTTTATCACCACTAGAAATTTACTTTTTTTCATTTTTTAAATAGACCAACATTTGGAGCTTTAGCGGCGATAAAATAAAAACCAGAATATGATAAATCTAAAAGTTTAACAACTTCTTATTAAACCATGAAACTTTTGAAAAACAAAAAATTTCCTAAGGACTTATTGAACGACCCTTGTAATACTACCAATGATAGTACAAAAATTGATTTGAAAAATCTTCATTTTAGAAAATGATTAAATCGAATATGAAGAATGTGTGATTTAAGTTATCTTGTAGTTGCAGTCTAAAAAATTTATGAAAGATCTTTCATGAAAAAGTATCAATAAAAATATGAAAAAAGGATAATGAACTATTTTTACAATTTAATACAACATTATCATTTGAGAAAATGATAGAATCGAATACGTAGGATGTGTGATCTTTATAAAGTAGAGCTTTTTCTGACATATAAAGGCATTGAAATCACTCGCATACGATTTATCCGATTAGTTTGTTAGTTAATTTTGAGATGCCTGACATTACCTTAAGTTAATGATCACTGTGTAAATAACATTATAAAGATAAGAATTGTCATGGTATCTGTGTTTTTCAAAGTTAAAATTAGTCGAATTTTTGTATATAAAGCAGGCAACTTTTTCTTACACATGGATGCGATAATTTAAATTTTTAGGTTTTCTGGATTGAATCCTTCTTCAATAATACTAAGTATCTATATAAAAAAAGTGGTTGCGTGTACTTATGTATGCGCGTGAGAAGTTATACTTCTTTGGTATTATTAAAAATTAGTTTTTATTAATTTTATTCAAATAATCAATTTTAAAAAACTGTAATTTAATATTTAATAATAATAATAATATATATACATTTAAAGATATAAAAATAAAAATAAGAGAATAATATTTTAATTTATATCAATAAATAATATTCAAAGAAAGCTGCAAGACGTTTATAAAATTTGTTAGGATCATTTTTTTGGTTAACAATTCATGCATGTCATGAAAACGAAGCTTCATAGAAATTGCGAAATAAAGTAAGTAGCTCTACTTTTTAAAGTAAATGTCTTAATCTTATTCATATCTTGTGTTACTAAATTATTATTCTAAGATGGTTGAATCATTTCAGAATCCCAGATTTCGTGATAACTAAGAATATGCATGGAATGCAGACGTCATTTTCATCATTAACCTTCAAAAAGTAATTATAACAACTACTGCAAAATTCGAGAAAAGTAATAACGTATTTATTAATAATATATGTCATTTGTATATATAATTATTTTTAATTTAAATATAAAAAAAAGTAAATAAATAAAACAAAAATTCAAATTACGCGCGTCTAGTTAAAAATACCGAGCCGTTTTGCGGGCAACTTAATCTTGTTAATTTGTGGTTATGAAATAGAACGCTACGAATGCTTCTGAAACCGCGCCGCGATGCAGACGTCATTTTCATTATTAAACTTCAAAAAGTACCTATAACAACTACTGCAAAATTCGAGAAAAGTAATAACTTATTTATTAATAATATGTGTCATTTGTATATATAATTATTTTTAATTTAAATATAAAAATAAATAAATTAGAAAATAAATACAACAAAAATTCAAATTACATGCGCCAGGAAACCCAATGGTTTTTCGACTAACTTCATTTTGTTAATTTTTGGCTGAAAATGCGCGCGCATCTTAAAATTTCACTCTCATAATTTTTCATAACGCGCCTAAAGAAGTATAACTTCAAAAAATATAGTTTACTTTGTCTTTATCTAGTTAGTTAGAACTGAGTTGAAAGCTTAGAACTTTGAGTAAGTACTCGAATGCTAAACTAAGCAAAAAGATGGACTTAAAAATAAATATTAAAAATTGTATCAATCAACTCTTACTATTGAAAAAAAAAACTAGTAAGGCTTTATCTACAAAAATGGCCTTAATAAGGCCTTATTTTTTAAAAACCAAAAGCCCATTTTCTTAAATTGTTGAACCATCCAAGGGTTAGTGTCGGAATGAGAGATAATATTCAGAAAATTTCTTGAATTATCATACTTTCTTTTGGCATTTTATAAACTCAAAAATGTACTTCTTACATAGATCAAAATCAAAAGTTTTGAGTTAAATTAAAGGATTCAAAATATTAAAAAAAAAAATCAGGTCTTTTATTGACTTAATCTATAATAAAAAGTTATAAAACCTATTTTTAAAGTCATTCAATCACATAATAGGGTCTGTGGCAATTCCACTTGGAGTTGAACACTTCTTAGAACACTATGCTTGTAAGAAATCGTGGTTCACTTGGTCTGATGGGTTTTATCAAACAGAAATTGAAATGAATTATAAGCTTAAAATTACTCAAACATCAAAATATAATCATACAGGTAGACTAAAAAAAAATGTTCAAAAATGGTGTTCAATTTAAACTATAATATAAAAAATTGGTTGTCTGTAAAGTCGGTTTACGGACGATAGTTTTACGTGATAACGTCATAAAGAACACCTAATTGATTAAAAATTGCGTACTTTTATAAATTGAATTATTATCACTGAATTATCATTACTTTGTATAATACAGAGGAGTTTATTAAAAATTAACAATTTTTTCAAAATGAAATCAGACTGAAAATTATGAAGGAAAAAATCAATTAAATCTTATTAAATAAATTGTAAAAGAAAAACACAAAACACGTTGATTTAGGTAAGGGCACCAACTATCGATATATCAAAATATCGATAGTTGATATTTATTTCCGAATATCAAGTTCGATATTTTTTTAAGAGCTTTATTATATTTTATAATAATTACAATTAAACTTATAGTTATTGACAATTTTTCAAGTAATCGCGTTTTGAGATGAAAATATTGACATATCGAAGTATCGATATTTTTTACTCTGCATCTATCGATATTGCTTGTAAATATTGATACGATATATATCGATATATATTTATACATTTGCCCATCCCTACGTTGCCTAGGATTCAACAATAATATCGTGCCTCTCTATCACTTGTATCGCGTTCTCGCTTGCACGCACAGGTTCAAATGTAGGCAATGTGCCAAAATGGCCGAACTTTTTCAGACTTGTTGCCATAGTTCATCAATTTATAAGACGTTATCACGTCAAAAAATGTTCAAGTAAATGTTTAAAAAATGTTCAACAAAAATAACTTTAGTAGGGTTTTATTTTCTACAGTTAAAAGTACCGATAAAAAGTCCATTTTCTTAAGTTGTTCTACCATAAAAGGATCAATGTTAGAGGGTTATTTTTCCCGGATTTTTTTTTGTTCCCGGGAAACAGGATATTTAAAAATGAAATGCCCGGGATTCCCAGGAATCTCGGGAAATATAAAAAATATTAAATTTTTTTTGATATTAAAATTGTAAAAGTTTTTGAGAAAATATTTAAAAAAATGTTGTTTTTGCACAAAATATAATAAATTTAACTCAAAATTAAATAAATTCAGTAAGATATAATATATAATCAATAAAATATAACATTTACCAAATTATTTTCATTTACTTGCTTAGAAAATAACATTTTAGAAACGAGAGGCAATTAAGGTAAAAGTCGCTTAAAGATGATTTTTTCTTGAAACAAAAATTGGATGACACAGAAGGTTTGTTCCAATCATCCGGCCATGGCGATCACAAACACCACCAACAGACAAAGAGCAAAACAACATTGGCCAAGAGACAAAGAGTGAGTGAAGAACTTTTTCAGCTTAAATTAAAATGTTTAAGCACTGTTTAACTAGTTTGTAACTCAAGCGAACTTGTCAGTTTATGTTCTTCACCCACTCTTGTCTCTAAGTCAATGTTGTCTTGCTCTTTGTCTATTGATCAATTTTTGAACATCACCAGAAGGATAATTGGAACAAACCTAGAGAATACATTTTATATACCGAAGCAGGACGTTTTGGCGCCACTGAACCACTGTTTTAAATGGGAAACCGTAAGTTGATACAAAAAATAAACCCCGCATAGCCTTAGAACCACGGAACAATGTAGCGAAACCCCACGTGAGAAAACGTCCCGCACCAAAACGGTGGCGCCAAAATGTCACGTACTGATAACATACCCCACATTAAATGTGGGATGTATAGTCATTAAAGCATCTAATTTCTTAGTAATATTTTCAGCATTTATATAATGGAAGTTTATTATTTTTCTCGTAACATAAATATTCAATTTATTTTTGATAAGCAATTTTTTGATTAGTAAAGTGATGAATGCTGATTTAATAAGTGCGTTAATATGTTGATTATGACATTTAATGTTTTTTTACGACTGTTACAGTTAACTAAACAAAGATTTTGGAATCAGTATCAGTATTGCAATCGGCATAAATAAATTTTTTTTTCGGGAAATGTATCGTTTTTTCCCGTAAAACGGGAAATAAAAATTAATGAATTTTCCCTAAAATTCCCGGGAAAAACCCTCTAATCAATGTTGAAATGACGAAGAATAAGCTGAAATCTGTACTTAATGCCTTTAATGATTTATAAGCAAATCAAAAAAAAGTCTTAGAACACCATATATGTTATCGAAGCCTAAAGCTTCCAAAAATTAAATTTTTGTGTTAATTTTGTTTCTCAGTGCTTTCACGGAAATCAAAAGAAAATTCTTACAAGCTTGATTTTCAACAAGTTTTTTCATGTTGAGTTAAAATAATCATAGTGCCAGTAAAACATTAAAAAATCTTTCCAATAACCAAAAAAAAAAATTAAAATTGCTATTTATAAAAGTTTTCCGATTAGCATAAGATTTTAATTTCAAAAGAAACCAGTGAATGAACAAAGAGAAATTTTTTTCAAACCATATCATCAAAACCACAAATTACCATTTTCCCAATTCAATTTACACAAATTGTTTTTAAGTTCGATTAAATATAATTACGATCCTTTATTACAAGTTTATTACATAAAGCTTTTCACAAGATTGATATTAAACCGAGAAGAAAATGTCTTTGATGTGAAAATAATAATTTTCAATCATTTGCTTCCCGCGTATGCTTTTATTAAAGACTTAATTCGAAGCTCCCAAGTCATTGATAAAAAAATACCCCCTGAACACAGTCAATTGAAAACGGAAAAATTCGTTATCCTTAAAATAAAAAGTTTCTTTTATGTGAAAAAAGAAGGATTTTAGAGACTTTTATGATAAGATCGAGGCATTTCTGTTCTAAAAATAACCTATGTGAAATTTAACGAGTAAATATTGACTTGGAGTTGAACATATCAAGATGGTAAGAATTACAATTAGCTACTAACTTAAATACGGCAAACTGCAGGATAATGGAATGGAGCATGGATTTTGGTCTGATGTTCTAAAGTTGAAGTACACATAATTAATGATTAAATTCCCTCGAGTTCGTCACAATAATATCCATCGTTTATGAAGCATTGTCGTCGATAAGAATCGTACGTATCGTATTCCCGTGCTGTCCTTATGGATGTGTGCCACGTGAATATTGCGATATCGAACGGGAGCGAAATGACGTCAGAGAAGGCGGTGGTAATCAACCCTCCGCTCTTGACGCATCTGCCCCTGACCCCAATTTTATCGGGAGAGAAAAAAAAAATGTTTTCTATCACGACTCACGCATCAATTTTCCAAACAGCGGCAAATTAGTAAATACAATTTCATTTATTTGAGCGCAAGGGCGGAAAATGCTCAAATCCAATGTGACAGCTTTCAATTTGACCCTTTTGTTAAATTAGAGCAACGCTTTTACGGTGCTTAAAAAAGCAAAGGTATTTTATCGGGCTTAATCTCGTGGCATTTGCCAAATTTACTTCGTTTCAACATGTAATTTACATACATTTATTTTTAATGAAATGAAATTTTTATCTTTTCTTAATTAATTATTACAATATAGTTGTTAAAACAACGGAAAAGTGTGGGTTAAACTCGCAGAAGAAAAATTTTGTACGATTCCTTTTTTTAACTACAACCAAATCCGTTTCAACTCAAAAAACCATAAAAACTTTTAAGAAAAAAGTTGTCAAAGTTTTTTTTGTATCTTTTATAGTTAAGTATTTAAACAACACGCTTCAAATCCTGATACTTAACTCTTTAATTTCTTATGTCATATGATACATAAAATGGTTTTTTAATCTTCTATTTTAACCCTTAAAGTTACTCTTGAAGTTGATATATTTGCTATTTTTAAATAGATTGTTTACCAAATTTAATTTTTTTTTTTGAACCAATGAATTACGTGCTTATAAGAATTATATTCCTCGACTTTTACAGAAAAATCTCAAAAAAAAAATAAAAATATTTTTCATTAAAAAATCAAAATCGTTTCACATGATTGAAAATGCAAACTAAAATCGTTAAAATATAAAGATAAAAATATTCTTCGCGATTCTATTCCAACAATGAAATATGAACGAATGAATCTGGCTTTAAATCGAGCGTACAACAACTACGAGCTTCAGCTACATGAGCTTTATTAATTATTCCGTTTTAAATATGAGCTTTGAATTATGATAACATACTGTGCTTTGTTTAAATATCTCTTTTTCCGAGACGATTTCAACTTTGAAAATATTTTCAAGGAGCTTTCGGCAATTTAAACTTTTTTTCTGTACAAGTTAAATGAAAATAACTGCGCATTTGAATCTCTCTGAGTGAGTGATTTATTTCCAGACTTTTTTTTGTAAAAAAATAAACATTGCATTTCAATGCCTCTTGGCTTGTTTTCAAAGGGAATCGGGCCAAGTTTTCAAATAAATTTGGGCTTTTTTCATTTTTTATCACGGTTTATTGATTTTTTTTTAAATTCAATGAGTTTATTGTTAAGACGAACCATTTAAAGTATTAAATAGCCATTCTGAAAAGTAAAAAATGGTTAATTTCTTAGTTTTGGATCTTACAGAAGATAATAATAATTTGTTTTCAAAAAAAAAAATTTATTGATTTTCTTTAAAAAGTTGAAATCGAACGACTAAGAGATGATTTTTTTCAAGTTTTTCTTGTTACCCTAAGGGCTACTACTAAGGTCTAATGTTGGATATCGATGTCGAACATTAACATCACAAAATATGAACCGTACCAATGTAAATTAATGTTAGCCAAAGGTGGAAAACGTCAAGCGAAATGAGTTTGTTTTAAAGTTGGATACTATGTAGTACCAATGTAATATTATATCATAGTGCATGTTGATTTAAGCTAGCTTTAACGTAACATAACGTACAAGTTGAACTTATATCCATACCTCGTACTTTTCATTAGAAATACAAATGACTCTACCAGTGAGTATAGTTTTATAAAAGTTTTGGTGTTTTAAAACTTCAAACAACAAACTTCAAACAAATTCAAACGCTATGGTTACATCAAAAACTGCACTTTCACTATCAGCAAATATGTAAATAATTTTTTATTTACCTCCTTTTTAATTGATAAGGTAGTAAATTTTTCACAACCATCAAATTATAAACAAGTTGTATCAAGAATATCTTTGCTAAACGCCAAAAAAGATTGAAAATAATAAAAAATTTTCCATTTTATTTCCTTTTAAACTAAAAATTAACTCTTTCTAAAATAACTTAAAATTTAAGTCCAAGTTAGAAACTAGATAAACTCAATTCTCATGATTAAAATGGATTGAAAACTATGTTGATTTTTACCACACAGGAAATAGTAGCCTCACTTTGACCATTACGACCAGTCTGCAGGTGGTTTACATCATGTAGAATAAACTCACTGTTTTCATGAACTCATGCATCGCAAATAACGATCTTAAAGCAGTGGAATAACGATCATATTTTACATAAAATTCTTTTTGAATAGTGACAAAATATCTTAACATTCGACCAAGTATTTGTAACGTGCAACGACTGTCAGAATATGTCAACTTTTGAAGCTTAAATGTGACCATTATGAATTCTATCATTGAATAAATCGACAACTTTTGAGCTTTTATCATACTCAAAAGATATCTGACTTATTTTGTAATATTTTCTTTAGCAAAAATGTTTACAAATCAAGTCAAAGTCAAACTAAAAATTAGCGTGAATAAAAAGTTAAACATTGTGGAGCATCAAAAAGTTCTAACATATCATGCAGAGCCCTTAAAGATGAAACTACCAAAAGAAAAATCTGGTGGTGTATGAGGAATATTTGATAGATGCATGAAAAAACGACAGTAGCACAAATTTAACATAAGCTAAGAGAGCTTTACACTAGGGACGTGGAACTTATATGAATTCCGGGACAAAAAGATATTACTGGCAATATCTCAGTGGACTTAGCAGCGCGAGAGGTAAAAAATGATGATCTAAGACCAGAACTGATATTGATTGCGTCGAGGACGCAACAAGGCAGTGTAAAGAAAGAACGAAGGGGCTGTGGGACGACTTTTGACGATCTCAACCAAAATCTCAATAAAATCAGAGCACTCACCTCAAAGTACCTGGGCAGGGGCTGCCAAGAAACCTTGAGGTTAGCCTCTGCAGACTGAGGGTGAGGTACACAAGACTGACTCATAGCCACCTGTTCAGAAGAACAGCGGCGCGATGCAGCAGGTGTGGAAATGATATATCCGTAAAACACCTGCTGTTGGAATGTCCAGAAACGGAGAGTCTCAGACTGCGGTTCCACAAAACAACATGCCTGAACTTCCTCAGGAAGTTCAGCTTCCTCACCGAAATGTGAAACGTGTGAGTGTAAAGTGACCCGGGAGTGATGAGTGTTAGAATCTAAGAATGTGTAAATGCATCAAGGATGACAGTAAATATGTAAAGAAACAGAGTGGTAAAAACAGTAAATAAGAGAGCAAGTGAGTGAAGCAAGTAAAACTGGAGAACTAAAACAGTCGTTGATGACCTTAGACGTTCCAAGCGACTATAAATAACCAAAAAAAATAACGCATAGGTAAACAGTCAGAAAAATAAGGACAGGTATTTGATATGTTGGGCTCTCCCTATGGGCAGCAGTGGTTCTAGATCTTTTTGGAGGTACTGAACCCCAGTAGTTACATATGCGCATTCATGGAACTCTTCTTGATTACCTTGTATGAGTCGAATGTCTTGACCTACTCCGAACCCTTGAGACTGACTCACCGAACCCCTTGGGTTCGATCGAACCTCGGTCAAGAACCACTGTCCTATAGGCTTATTTAATTTGAGGAGCTTTAAAAAATGTCAACAAAACGAGGTATAAAGTCTTTCAGTATTCCCTCATTTACTAACTTTACAACGTTCAAAACGAGAACCATTTGATATTATTATTAATTTATATATCTAAAGTTGCTTCAACTGGTTGGTTATAAACAACTAACGCAATCTGAAGAGGTTTAAATGTTTTTTTTTTATTATTTAGGTGCTTGAATAATTGACTATCACCTAATATTAATTAAATTATTTTAGTACCAGTTGTCTATAAGGTTGATCGCTTAGTTATCTTTTTAGGACTAAGAAGGAATAATATCAATACGTTAAGAGACAAACCCCAACACTGGGATCCACCAAGGACTTCTTACGATAGCCTTCTGGGAACTACTTTATCAACATCATTTAAATTATATTGATACTAGTTGTCATTTAAATAAGATATTAATAATATTCTGATATAGTTGGTTACTCAGTCTTTTTCTCAGGAATCAAAAAAGGATATGACAAAAAAATTGAATGTCCACTGGCCTAGACTACCAATAAAACTCAAAGAACCATAAAAAATATTGAAAGAAATTTTTTTAGGCTTTATTAAGCTTAACTGAACACAAAACAAGCTTAGAAAAGTTTTATTTTAACAAAGGTTCAAATCAAAGAAACTCGATCAAATTAAACTGTCCAAATAAATAAATAAAAATTTCAAAAGATTACATTTTCAGGTATAAGTTGCATGATTTGATAGTACAAATAATATTTAAATATCTTTAAGTTGTTTCTTTTGTATTTAAAATTATGTATCTACAAAGAATAGTTAGAAGCCATTTTCATATACCAAATAATTGCTACAATTCAGTACAACAAAAACTGAAAGATATAATTAATGCCTCACTAATATAAAAGTAGATTTTATAGTAATTTATAAAAGTAAATTTAAATTAATCGCCTGCATAATATAATGTAAACATTATTAAATTTCCAACTCTTCCAGGACTGTTAAAATAATGTAGCTTTATTTGGCGGTAATCATAAAATAAAAGCATCCAACTTCCATTTGGCATAGTGGTAATTTTATAATATGATACCTCATTTATTGTTTATTAGCTTAATAAACCAGCAAAAACATAAAATGTAACGAAGAGAAAAAGTTAATAAATGAATTGCTTGAATTCTCGGACAACTTTTTCAAATTATTTTTTTTTAATTTTAGACGTTAAAAAGGTACTGGTAGTTGCATAAAATGTCTTTTATTTAATACGAAATATATTTATCTAGGTACGACCCGTATATTTTATTATGAGACACATTCAATAAACGCTCTAAAAAGGAGGTAATGCTATATTAAACTTGTCGTTTTTAAAGTTAAATTGAAATTTTCACTTAGACTTCCTTGGAAAGTTTGAAAAAAAACCCAGCAACTTGTAAAGAGCGCTAATTGTTACAGGAGTTAATTATAAAACTTAAATTTTTCCTTCAACAATTTCAATAAACTGCATAGTGCATACAAGTCACCCGTATATCGTACATTTTTCATTTGCATGTATTATATACAAGTTTTATTTCGACTTTAAATGTATATATATGATTTTTTTTTATTTCGTCTCTCATACAATGTTTTTAATAAAAACTTTTCCTGCATCAAGTTTATACTGTATTGTATACTGACAACAAAAGTTGTTCAATTTCATTTTGAAAATTCTCATTTCACTTGCTACACAAGAGGCATATAATATCACCCTAAGTTTTGTACGACGAAAAAAAATAGTCCCTGATGGCAACAGATGTTTGTAGATAATGAAAATTTTCCCGCTTTTCCCAGTCTGGTTTCCGAAACTTTCAAGACAAAATTGCCCATTTTTCGTCTATTTAAATAACAGTACAAAGCATTTTACGGAAAATTTCAATTTCCATTCACTTAACACCCTAGATAATCTAAGGGGTTAAAGCCTTTAAAACGTGACAAAATTTTTTTCGTTTTTTGAAGTTATACTTCTTTAGGCGCGTTATGAAAAAATGATGAGAGTGAAATTTTAAGATGCGCGCGCATTTTCGGTCAAAAATTAACAAAATTAAGTTAGTCGCAAAACCATTGGGTTTCCTGGCGCGCGTAATTTGAATTTTTGTTGTATTTATTTTCTAATTTATTTATTTTTATATTTAAATTAAAAATAATTATATATACAAATGACACATATTATAAATAAATAAGTTATTACTTTTCTCGAATTTTGTAGTAGTTGGTATAGGTACTTTTTGAAGTTTAATGATGAAAATGACGTCTGCATCGCGGCGCGGTTTCAGAAGCATTTGTAGCGTTTTATTTTATCTAGCCCCCTACAACTCCATGTTACAAAAATGTGACCATTTTTACTGGATTTGCAGTCACTAATTGCGATTTAGTTGCTAACGAGTTGAACGAAAAAGACCACAAAGACTGACGAAGACCGAAGAATTTATGGAAGTCGGAGGTTAGAAATAATTTTTTTTAAACGTCAGGCAAGTTATTAAAATGAAACTTTTTTAAATGTTTTCATTATTATTGTTATTATATGAGAATAATTATAATAAGTATTTTTATATAATAATTATAATAACTCTGATAAGTTTAAGTGGTAGGGGGCTGTTTGAGACGTATGACTCTTATAACAACACCGATTTCCGTAGAAATCGGTCACGTTTTTTTAGCCTTTCTCGTAACTAAGTGACAGGGTGCTGATTTTATCATCACAAATTATCAAGATGAAATTGCCCGCAAAACGGCTCGGTGTTTTTAACCAGACGCGCGTAATTTGAATTTTTGTTGTATTTATTTTCTAATTTATTAATTTTTATATTTAAATTTAAAATAATTAAATATACAAATACTTTTCTCGAATTTTGCAGTAGCTGTTATACTATTTGAAGTTTAATGATAAAAATTACCTCTGCATTCCATGCATATTCTTAGTTATCACGAAATCTGGGATTCTGAAATAATTCAACCATCTTAGAATAATAATTTAGTAACACAAGATATGAATAAGATTAAGACATTTACTTTGACAGGTAGCTACTTACTTTATTTCACAATTTCTATGAAGCTTTGTTTTCATAACATGCATGAATTGTTAACCAAAAAAATGATCCTGACAAATTTTATAAACGTCTTGCAGTTTTTTTGGATGTAATTTATTGATACAAATTAAAATATTATTCTCTTAATTTTATTTTTAATAATTATATCTTTAAATGTATATATATTATTATTATTATTAAATATTAAATTACAGTTTTTTAAAATTGATTATTTGAATAAAATTAATAAAAACTAATGTTTAATGATACCAACGAAGTATAACTTCTCACTCGCGTACATAAGTACACGCAACCACTGTTTTAAAAAATTTTCTTTTATCTAAACATATGGCGTTTAATTGTTTTATAAACAGTTTTTGTTCTGTTATCTCTGGATAAATTACTTTTACAGGAGTACGATGGGAAAAGTTCACACGGGAGTCAGTCGCCTCATTTCGGTTCGGGACAGAGCATCCAAATGGACGTGATGCGAGTCCCGCAGGATAGTGCAGCACCAAATTCGCTACCCCACCAATCGAAATCGTATCCATGTGGTAGTCAACCGAGACTAATTCGAACACCAAGCGTTTCATCGCAAGGCAGCTTTGATGGAAACCCATCACGACAAGTAATTTTTCTACACTAAAGTTCTCAATTTTTTCTATAATTTTTTACTTATTTAATAACAGCAAGCACATCGTGGATCTTCTCCTCAAATCCGAACCTATGGCCCGGATGGTCGAAGTCACGCAAACTCAGCGCCTAGTTCTGGTTACCAAACTCACAGCCGGTCTCCTTCCCCTCATCGAGCTGTCTCGCTAGACATTCGAAGTTCATCTCCCGGATCGTCCAATGGAGGTGAATTTAAAGCGATAGCTTCCCCATCTCAGACCAGCTTAGCCTCTCTTGCTGGCAACCCAACATCATCTCCACCCCAATCAACTTCGCGAGGCTCTGTCGGACGATGTCTTTCACCTTTGCTGATACCCCAAAAATACTATTCAATCGATTGTGGTCCAATTCCTCCAGCAAGCCCTTTAGGAGCGCTCCAACCTGATTTATACAACAAAAAAGAGGGACCACTCTTTCTAGGAAGCACGTCTCGAGAAGGACAAGCATCTTTGGGTCGACTTCATCTACGACTTAAATATGATTTTGATCGAAGCGATCTTGGAGTCCATCTTATCGAAGGTAAACTGTCAACTTCTCAATACATTCAATACTAAATACCAATTTCCAGCTCATGATCTAGCGGCAAGTCACCAAGGAGGCTTTAACGACCCCTACGTTCGCCTAACCATGGATCCACCAGTTGATACAAGAAAACGTCAAACTCTCGTCCATCGAAACAATCCAGACCCGTTTTTTGATCAACACTTCAAATTTCCTGTATCCCACGAAGATTTGCAAGACAAAACACTTGTGCTTCAAGTATTCGACTGTGACCGGTTCTCCCGAAATGATGTGATTGGAGAAGTCCGAATGCCAATGGAAGATTTAGATGTAACATCCAATATTGAAGTTTGGGGTGAAGTTATGAAAATCAAAAAACCACCAGAAGAACTTCAAGAAGTGTTGCTTTCGTTAAGCTATTTACCATCGGCTGGCCGATTAACGGTAGTTGTTTTAAAAGCTAGAAACCTGTTTATTCCCTCTGACAAAGATAATGTTGGTAAGTTTTGAGTTAATGATTGTAAGAAGAAGATGTTGATGGGTTTTTCTTGTAGATCCTTTTGTCAAGGTGAATTTGATTGTTAATGGGAAACGGGTGAAAAAGAAGAAAACGGCTTGTCGAAAGGGAAATTGTGACCCGGTTTGGAACGAAGCTTTGAGCTTTAGTATCTCGTCGTCTAATTTAAATCAGGCTGCTTTGGAGGTAAAGATGTTTTCTTTTGGATTAGTTAAGACCAACTGCTATGATCATTATAAGTTCTGAAATCTCAAGATAAGACTCGGGATTTTCAGTGATCTGACACTTAGTGTATCTGTTATGAGGAGGAAACAAGTTACCAACATAAAACTATATTTTAATTGGGGGAAGTAGTTCCAAAATATTGTAACGTTTTTACAGGTTCGAGGATTTGTATTTAATTGTGTTACTGATCACTTTCACGAGAGATTGTTGACGTTGAAGATTTATATTCAGACTTTTCGCGTACACTATTTTTTTCAATACTCTCGAGGATTTATTTGAATACTGAAAACTTTGCTAAAACGAACCTCCTTTTATACTAGTTTGTTCAGTTTCGAGAATGTTCTCTCCTTTTGCTTACTTGCTAGAAATTTCCATTCGTTTGTACAGTTCTTATCGCTAGGTGGTCTCGAAGATGACGTTCTTAGAAAGAGAACATTCTCGAATTTCCAGGAATTAACTTTCCTTCTCATCCTTTAAAACAATGCTCCTCCTTTCGCTGGTGATTGGTTAAACCCACCCAAGCTGACAGCGGATGAGACCACCCTCAAAGTCATAAAATGGCGGCACTTTCTTAGACTTGTGACAATTTTTTAATTTAAATGATGCTGATTTGTATTTTGAATATCTTAAATACAGTAGATCGATGAAGTTTTCAAGCCCCAGTAAGATCAGCGTTTGAATTTCTTTTTGTTGGTAGTTTTGGAACTCTTTATCAGTGTTAAGCCCTTGATTTGAACTTACAACCACTGACATAAAGCGATTGACTTATTTATGTTTAGGCGTTCCCAAATCTTAATACCACCAAAACATTACATCTCTTAAGATTTTCTTTGGTTGGAAGCTTTAGGGTTCTTTATGTCAGTTAAGTTTTTAGTAAAAGGCCAGTGTAAGATCCTCGATTCTCTACTAATATGTTTATAATATATTTAATGGTTGATTTTTTTAGGTTTGTGTTATGGATCAAAGCAACGAGTTTATGAGCAGCAATCCTCTGTTGGGTTCGTGTTTGATTGGGCCTAGAGAAGAAGGAACCGAGAAGGAGCATTGGCTCGATATGGTTCAAAGTCCACGAAAAGCCATTGCCTCATGGCACACATTACGGTGAACTGAATAAACTTAAGAACAACTAATTGAAACGCTTACTTAAGTTAATTAATCACTTTAAATAATTCACTTGAAAACTAGGAGACAACAAAGCAAAGAAAAATACGCACGTATAAATCAGTTTAACACCATATTTAAAGATATTTACCTAAAGATAAACGGTACCAATTATTAAGTATTTAAGTAAGTTTTCCAAAAATTTCAAATCCACAAAAGTTCTCACACATTTTGAATGAATACACCAAATTATTACAGAATTAATTTATACAATTTTCAATTTGTTAAATCTAAGAATTTTTCATATAAATATATATTATATAGATTGTCGTCTTTTCGAGATTTACATTTTACGTGAAAGTTGAATAATCCAAGTTTATTAGATATTGTCCATAATTGTTGGTAAATTTTTAACAAATCAATTAGTTCTAGTATTCGTAGCTTTATATACCAGATCTCTCGAGGCATGGAAATTTCGGAATGAAAATGAGGTTGAACCATGGCTGAACCAGGTTGAACCAAGGTTGAACCAGGTTGAACCAAGGTTGAACCAGATTGAACCAAGGTTGAACCAGGTTGAACCAAGGTTAAACCAGGTTGAACCAAGGTTGAAACAGATTCAACCACAGGTTGAACCAAGAATTCTCAAATGATTTAAGTTCAAGTCAAACCTTAATGTTAGTGTGACAAGTAAACTAGGTAATGAATTAAAATTAATACATGTTGGTATAATTATGTTGATCATTTCAAATATTTTATCAAAAATTTCAGTTGAAATATATTGAAAATTTTATCTCAAATCAGATTAGATAGTATTTCTCTTAATAGACCTCAACAAATATTCCTATTTTTTCTAAATTATTTGTTAAGAACTTATTAAGTCTTGAAAAAAACTTCCAATTCTTCCGTTGAGCCTTTTATTATAACGATTGAGGCTAATTTTCGATCATTTGATTTACTTAAAGTTATACAAAACCAAGATAACATATCTTCAATAATTCAAGAAGAAATATTTTCGATTCATATCAACCACTCAGATACATATCTATCATTTCTTCGACTATATCAGGTTTTTGTTAAGTTTCACGGAAAGGCTTTTGATCTTAATTCCAAATATTTAGCTGTGCAAAATTTATTGTAGATATACCTAATACCTGTACCCATTATAAATGTATCGTACTTTTAATTTTTTTTTTGTTTCTAAGAAATAAGTTCCTTTATGACTAAGTCTTATCGTTATAAATATAAGCTATATTTTTATCTGTCTGTAAGGTTCATGTATCTTATGATCTAATTTTGGAGAGTCGATGTTAAACAGATAGAAAATTTATATTTAATATTAAAAAATAATAATAATATAAAATGTTAAAGTAAAAGAATTTTATATTCTTGTTAAATGAAAAAGTTTGTGAAGGCAATGTTTTTGGGGATAGTTTTAAATCAAAAATTTTTGTTTATAAAATACTTTTTTAATCAAAAAAGTCTTCAATAGTAAGAGATATACTGAAATGAGTATCGTGTTAAGCGAAGAAGTACTTTTTAGAACACTAAAGTAAAAATCTAAAAAAAAATTGTTAATCAGGGAGTTTTAAGAGAATTTTAAGGCGAAAAACTGTTAAATAATTTATTAGATGCCTGACGACTGAAACATCAGTCAACATTTGATTAATATCCAAAATCAAAGAATGTCTACTTAATGTTTGATTAAGTTAAATCAAATGATTAGAGATTTCTTTGAATAAATCGTGCTTGTTATTTTAATTTGAAAATAAAAACACCTACCAAGGGTTAACTTGATTTTATATTTAAAAAAATAATTTGTCTCAAGTTTGACTTGATTTTAAGTCAAGCTTAAGACAAATAGGTTGAAATTTAAATCAAATATCTTTGTGAATCTTTGTGTATGCCTAGTACCTTAGGGTCAATAATTATTGGCACCAGAATACTCTAAGGAGATTAGGAGATTCTAATCAATATGATCTTCTTCTTATCATCCAACGCCAACTCTTGACATTTCTGCCATTCGGTGCCGCGCCGTTTAGTAGAGGTTTGAGTAAAGTTGGTTTTGATTGTTTTCGTTTATCTCCCTGGCGTCTTCAAGTATAGTACAGTTGCCAAGATGCATGGCGTTTAGAGGTCAGCATTGCAAAAGAAGCAGATTGAAGTCGGTAGGATGTTAATACTGTGCAAGTACTCGCATAGGTAGTCGTGCCCCGTGGTAGTTCGGAAAGCTACGACTGACATCTGGCGGGGGAGAAGTCGTGGAATTGGAGATTCCAGTTAGAATTCCCATTTTTTAAAGTTTTATAAGAATACCAGTTGTTAGTGCTTCTGAAGCGGCTCTAACCTGATGTTAGGGACATAAGAGCGATTGCCAATACAATGATTAGCTCAAAGCTGGTGCTGGAGTGTCGGCAACTCCTGGAAGACCTGGCAAAGCACAACCGAGTTAAACTTGATTGGGTGCCGGGGCATAAGGGAGTCGAGGGAAATGAGGAAGCTGATGCTTGCGCAAGAGCTGGTTCGATGACCCCACTCATAGGCCCGGAGCCTTGAATGGAGATCACCAAATCTGCTGTCAAAAGGGCGATAAAAAGTCGACTGAGACGGCAGCAAAACAAATACTAGCAAGAAATTCCTGGCCAGAGGCACAGCAAGAGAATGATGGGGAGAATCTACCCCTCGCTCACAGCTGAGGTTTTACGGCTGGGAAGGAACCAACTCAGGACAATAACAGGACTGATAACTGTGGACTGAGAAAGCATCTGCAGACTATTGGGGTGTCTCAACGAGACCTCAATTGCAGATGGTGTGGGAATGGGGAGGAAAACGCGACCCATGTCATTTTTGACTGCAAAGCCCTCACAAAGTGGCGACACCTGTATGGGATAGATGACGCCCAAACAGGCTCAAATCGCGCGAGCTTAGTACAGGGACTGCTTCTGCTAGGCAGAATGCTGAACCTGGAATAAGCAAGGATCCTTGCATAGCAGGGATAAATGAGCAGAACAGGAGTACAATAAGCCTTAGGCTGCAGTGCGGGGGGAACGTGCCCTAACCTGGTTTTCTGCTAATGGCAAAAAAAATAAAATAAGGGTTGGTGGTTGATTTAGAAAAGTGCCAGACTTAGCAAGGATATCTCCTTTTTTATTTCTCAAGATTCCAATATGACTGGAAATTCATTGTAATGACGGTGCCAACCTGTTTTAGTGAGACTGTACTAGGCAGCTCGACATTTGTTAACACAGATGCAATCGGTGGAGTAGTTAGAGGATAATTGAGAATCAATAAAGAAGACAGCTTTATGGTACGTCTTAACTTCGTGAAGTTTGGACGTAGTCAGTAACTGCCTCTATTTCTTCATCAAAACAGCTTAGAGGTTCTCCAACTGTGACGTATCTTTTAAATGTATCGCTATAGTAGCCAGAATCAAGCTTTCCGGATCCTAGGATGGATGAACCATCTGTTTAGATGGGCAGGAATTCTGATCGTGGGTGCATGGAGTGAAGGGTTTCTAGAGAGGTTTTCCGTAGCTCGATATCCATAAGTTTTGATCCATTAGTCGAAAAGGGGTGGTGGGGAGTTGACTATATATTTCGTTCATTATCTTGACAAGAGCAGGATTATTTAAATTTAAACTATATTTAGGTATTTATTAGTTCTTCTGCCTTTGTTAGAGGAAAGGTGACCGTTTTGAGCCTATTTGAGTTTACAGCTTGAATTTGTATTTCTGCGACTGGCGTTGATTTTGCACCACCCGTAATGATTCTTAGTGCCACTTTTCGAACTTTATCAAGCTATTGTAGTTGTGCCTGTCTTGCAAAAAGAATATCTTGATAATGAAAATCTACTACTTAAAAAGCTCCCCCAAAAAGCTCCCAATACGTATTTTATGATTGACTTTTAGGTAAAAACACAAAAATTGATTTGATTTAAAACTATTCGTCTAAAATCAATCTTAAATCAGGAAGCTATTAATGTCTTAGAGACATTTTAGCAACTCAGTTTTCTTTCAAAGGATCAGCCGAGTCGATCTGTTTTAAATTTGATTTTAGATTCCAAAAACGCCTTCGACAACTAAAATAAATCTTTTAAAACTATTTATAAAACTAACAATTAAAAATCCAAATTCTTATGAAAATGAAACCTTTGATTTTTCGTGATATTTTAATTCAGACAATCAAGTAAAATATTTTCTCATCCATATTTCAATTTGTAAATTTTTCTTTCAATAATATAGGAGTCAAAGTCCATTTAGTACAAGGATCGGTCGTTTCGCTTATAGTTACAAGGGAGAAATTTGAGAGTGCCTTTAAAAAAAAAAAAACGAAGGGAATTACGCTGACATTAAATATTTTTTACACTGGAAGACTCCTATTTTGACGACCCCTTCCCCAATTAAAACATCTTATGAAAATTCTCTTGTTCGCCTAATTACTTATATTAACGACTTATCCAAACGAATTATATATGAAAAAATAAAAGGACCTAATGTTAAACATGATAAATAAGTATAATCTATTTAGTTTTTATAACCTAAATATTTTCAAAATAAAAATTACGTGCCATAATAAGAAAAATTAAAATAAATATTTAAAAAAATAATTAATGTATGACTTACATAAATATCAAACATTCAATATAAATCACTATAATTAAATATCACTCTTAAGAAGTTTAAAAATCACTTTAATAAAAGGAAATTATAAAACTAAATTTTGTCGCTGTCAAAACAGGAAGAATAATTGATTTATGCATGATCTAAAATCGATAGCGATGCGTGTTAATGGAATGTGTGCATTAATGCATCCTTTATGCAAGTTATGAACGGATCTCATCCTAATACAAAATAAGTATCTACCTAATTAAATATCTGTCCTGTAAAAACCTATTTCTTCACAATAAAAAATTTACTCCCATCTTCATTAAATGTACCTGGGCATTATTGCAGTTAAACAATAAAATAAAAAATCCTCACCATTCGTTATTGATGTATCATTGTTATCATTATTGTAAATGTTCATTCTCGTTACGTAACACAAGAACAATAATAAAATTATAAATATGGAGTTTGTTTTATTCTTTTAACCTTTGACCTGTGTTTCATGAGTGATTGAGTGGTGCCGGTTTTGGTGATCTAAAAGATGGTAACATGTTAAAAAATAAAACAACAAAATCATTGCGTTTATTTAAAAATAATCCCCGAGTTTTAACAACTTCATATGATTGAATTGAGTAAATGGTTGTAAATTGAGTGATGTTGAGTAGTTGAGCTGAGTGTTGAAATTGAAGGACAACCACGTGGTGTGAGTGGACGATCAGCGAAGATCAACGATGACATCGGATGAGAATTTGTTGATGATCACATAATAATTAATTACTGACTTGAATGAGTTAATGAGTGGATGAGCAGTTACGAATGAGCGGCGTAGTTCCGGTGCCGAACACGTGATGAAGTAGTTGAGCATATGGTGAGATTGATGAGCGTTGTTGGCCGTGGAACTCGTCGTAAATTCACCGATAACTATCGTTGAGTTGCAATGAGTGCTTATGGTAGATAACGAGGATCGATCATTCTGTTCCGAATCGATTGATCTATTGACCGCTAGGTGACAGTGGATGTTTCAATAATTGATCAATGATTACGGAACAACCTGTTTTTCTTAATGTTACAAGTGAAGATTTTTTTGAGTTTAATTTAAACAGTGGATACAAATGTACTGAAAGCTCTGTTACCTGGTTCAAACCATGAACCATGTCACCAAATCGTTTGGAAATCAATTAAGGGAAAATTATTTACAACTAGCTCAATTTAATAACTAACTACTAAATTCTTCCAAGTGGGGAAGTTTTACATTTGTTGAGTTTATCCTTAAATTTCATTTTAGTTATTGGCTCCTATGGGAGGTTCTTTGGGTGATTTTTTTTTAATTTAAAATATATATTATCAATCAGTACAATAATTTAATACTTTAAGCTAATCTGGGGAAGACTTTTCGATATGTGAAGGTGTTTTTATTGGCATAGGTCCTCCTAGTTTGCATTAGGATCTCTTTTTCCTATTCTGGTATTCAGTAGAAGGCAGATAGCTGAATTGGTGTGATTTGACAGTTTTTCGTAGTATACCAGGCTTCTCAATCTCGACATTTCTTTTATAGGGACTACTTTTAGGTCGTTGTCCATGGTGTTGTTTGATACGTACCACGGTGCATCTGCGATGGCTCGGAGAATCTTCAGCTGGGTTCACTGGAACATCGCAATATTTGAGTATCTCGCACAGGCCCATAGTTCAATCCCATATGACAAAATGGGTTTGATTATTGCTTAGTAGAGTAGAAGTTTGCTTGACAACGAGAGTTTAGACTTGCGTCCCATCAGCCAGCACAATTGTTTAAATCGTAGCAGGACTTAGGTGCGTTTTTTGGTTATACAGGGTGGGGCAAATCACACAGTGCAGTTTTGAAAGGTTGGTACTTTTGGTGTGGTGGGGATAATGCGATTGTGATAGTTTGATTTTGTCGGGCGGGTCATACCATTATCAGTTATTATCATGGTTTGGTCTGGTGAACAACGGGGCTTCATCGTCCGTACGTTTTTCGAAAATAGTCGATCTTTCACCTCAACTCAGCGAGCTTTCCGGTTGCACTTTAACGTCCCTCAATGTAATGCAATCGCTAATTGGGTGCGAACATTTGAAGAAACTGGTTTTACACTAAAATCTAGGGGTGTCTTCCTGAACCCAAAACGGTAAGATCACCGGAAAATTTGACGAGAGTGAGAGGAGCTGTTGTGCAGTCGCCTACGCGGTCTGCCCGGAAGCATTCAATTGCATTGGGCATTTCTAACCGCTCAGTAAGGAGGATTTTGCATCAGGACTATTATTCCACCCCTACAAAATAGATTGTCCAAGAGTTGCAGTGACGAAGCTGCGACAGATGTGCCCTACGCACCTCGTCTCTCTGAGGGGCGATGTGAGTTGGCCCGCGCGCTCACCGTATTTGAGCATTTGCGATTTTTTCTTGTGGAGCTACCTTAATGAAAAGGTTTTCAAACATCGGCTTCTCACCTTAAAAGAGTTCAAAGGAAGAATTAGGGAGGAAATTGGCGCTATACCGATTGAAATGTGTCGTAATGCGGCAGAAAACTTCAGAAATCACCTCCATCAATGCATCGCTGCTGACGGCCATCATCTTCCTGATGTAAATTTTCGAACTTGATAAATAAATAAAATAAATATAATTCCTGTAAGTTGCACTGTCTGTTTTGCCCCACCCTGTATATATAGTGAGTCTCCAGGTAAGTCTTTTTCGAGGTAAAGTCCGAGGTATTTCACCAATTCACACTCATTGATTTTCACGCCTTTCCATGTTACTGCTGAATAATTTCCTTTTCTAAACGTAAAATTTACCAGAGCTGATTTGATTTCGTTTATTCGGATCTCCCACTTTTCAGTCCACGATTCGACCAGATAAAGGTGATGTTGCAGGTGAACCACTGCGATGGTAGGATCCTCATGGGCAGCCATCATTACTGTATCACCAGTAAATGTACCTGTGATAGTTTCGCTGGTTGTTGGTAGGTCAGCAGTGAATAGTACATATAATACAGGACCCAGAACACTACTTTGTGGAACACCTGACTTAATTGAGTAAAACTCGGAGGTTTTATCATTTACTTTCACTCTGAATTGGTGGTTTGCTAAGTAAGACTTCATTATCTTGAAGTAGACGGGTAGAATTTTTTTTTCCATAGCTTCGTTTACAGTGTGCACTACTTTATGGCATTGTTGAATTGTGGAAAGTTCTTGTCTGAATCCAAACTGGAAGTTGGGAATTTGAATGATTGTCGGAAGAAGTTTTTGTAGCAGGAGTTTTTCAAAAACTTTGGAAATGGCGGAAGGAGACTTATTGGTCGGTATAAGGAGACGGAGTTTGGATTTTTCCTGGTTTAACGATTAAGATTGTTTCGGCAATTTTGAGTTGTTGGGACCGATAGTGCAATTTAAATATTGCTACAGGGATAGACCATGAGGGGATGGCAAGAGTGGTGGCAAAACTCGACAACTGGGTGGTGGACTTCAGAGTTTATGCTTGTTCTGATGGTATGGACAGAGTGCTAGCACGCGGAGACTTATTTCTACTTCACCCAGTTCATCACTGGACTCAATGAGTACCTATTCCGTATGAGACTAAGGAACAGTCCATTCTGTTCGTACTGTAGAGACGAAGTTGATGACGCGGGACACACGTTCTTCGCATGCGGACGATGGTCCAGAGAGCGGAGTGACACTTAGAAAACACTAGGAGTGGTACCATGCCTAAACAGCATTATAAAAGTAATCGCTGGTTCTGAAAACTCCTGGAGGGTAATAATGAAGTATACGGAGGGCAACCTGACGGAGAAAAAAGCCAAAGAACACACATTGAGCGCGTAGCCGTGCCAGGGTCAGACTAAAGTAATGAGAAAGCGGTTTCCGGTCTGGCACACTGAAGGACTGTAAGAGGATTAGTTTGTAGTGGGTACAAGTCCTACAATACTAACACCATCTTTTTTCCAAGTTTTTTTCAACTTCTGTAATAAAAAATATAAAAAAAAATCTCAATATTGCATTGATCAAGTATAGGAGTTCCATAATGGCTTAGCACGATCAATATCGGGTGATTTTTTATTATTTTGCCTATGGATTATATTTTTTAAGGATTTAGGAGAGAAGAATTTTGGGTTTTGGTGGGACCGTTCGGGGGAAGTTAGAAAATGTACTAGGGGAAAGTTGGGTATTTGAGAACAGCGGCTAATTAAAAACAGTTAAATTTTAATTATTTCTGTATTTAAAAAATTTTTTATTAGTGTTTGAATTGACAAGTGTGTGCTTTATCGTTCCTGAGAGAAAAAAATATTTAAATTGGCGTTCGCATACTGTCACGGTAAGTAAATAATTAAAATTTGATCTTTTGTTACAATTTTTGCCGTATGTAAAAATCTTTGAAAAAATTATTTCTTGATCTTTAGCGCGTATTTTTTTGTTATTATCTTTCATTTACAATTCATTTATTAGTTTTATGTGGCTATTTAAGTTAAATGAAGAAAATATTTTAAGTATCGAGCATTTTAATATGAATTGCCTAAATCGGGTAATTTGGAACGATTTTCGCGGGGTAAATGTGGACGTTTCTTATTAATATGTAAGAAATTAATTATTTTACAATTTTTTCGAAGAATTTTCTTATTTTAAACTCTGATGCAACGTTTCGTTTTGTTGACTTGTTATTGTTGTTGTTTTGTTTGATCAATTTGTTTGGATCAATTTTATTTTGTGCTGTTGTTTCCAATAATTATGATTGTTCCACGGAAAAAAAAAAAATTCTCTCTTTAGATGCCCAGAAATGACACAAGAAAAACAACACCGCGGTACACAATTGAAAATCTCCAACGCGCGAGACATGATGCGAGATGTCGACGACTTTCTTTAAGCAAAGCAGCAACCAAATACGGAGTACCAAAATCAACATTATTTCGACAAGTGCATCTAGAAGAATTTAAGAAACCGAAAAAAGGACGACACCCTGTCTTCAATCATAGTCACGAAAATCAATTGGAAAAATACATCCTCGATTGTTGCGAGTCTTTTTACGGCATCACACCAGCTAGATCACTACGAAAGATTGCCTTTACATTTGCTGAAGCCAACAAATTGAGCCATAAATTTAACCAAGAATCTCAGATGGCTGGTAAAGACTGGTACTATTCATTCATGTCTCGACATCCCTCCATCAGTCTACGAACTCCAGAAGCAACGTCACTTAACCGAATTCAAGCGTTCAATGCCACCGAAATTAAATTGTTTTTCGATCAACTAGAAGCCCTCCAACGCAAATACAATTTTCCTAGTCACCGTATATTCAACACTGATGAAACCGGTATCAACACTGTTCAACGTAATTCGAAAATATTGGCGCCGAAAGGTTTGAAGCAAGTTGGAAAAGCGACAAGCGCTGAGCGCGGTATCACCACGATCGTTGTTTGTGCGATAAGTGCAAACGGTATAAATGTACCTCCAATGTTTATCTTCAAACGAAGGCGTATGTGTGACCTGTTGCTGAATGGCGTTAATAACGATATGATTGGCACGGTTTCTGATTCTGGTTGGATAAATGAGTCCATATTCGTTGAATACCTACAGCACTTCATTAATTTTGTTAAACCTACCGAGGACGAGCCAGTCTTGATAATACTAGATAATCACGAAAGTCACATTAGCTTGGGGGCAAACCATAGAAGAGCTTTTTAGAGAACACAATCTTCATGTTCTTTCTTTACCGCCTCATGTATCACATAAAATGCAACCGCTGGATTTAACGTTTTTCAGTGCACTGAAATGTGCATACAATCGACAGTGTGAGCTCTACATGGTTAACAATCCTAGCAAACGGATCACCCAATACAAAGTGGCCGAGCTGTTTACTAATGCGTACAACAAGACAGCCAACATAAGCAAGGCGATCAATGGTTTTAGAGTGGCTGGAATTCATCCCATCGATACGGACAAGTTTAACAAATGCTTTGCAAATATGCCTTTTATTAATAAATTCAACACTGCTGACAGTCATGACAGTCCACATACTACTTCCCTTCGTGATACTACTACTACTACTACAGCTGAGAAAACAATTCCTGTGAACGATCAACCGACAACATCACACAACCACAACACAGCCAAAAATAAAAATAATCAACAACGAAGAAGTACAACGAACCCACCATCAGTCAACAATACAGCGGTCGTTAGAAATTTGAAAAAGGTGTTCGAGGAAAGTGACGGCGTGGACTATTATTGCATATTCTGCACGGAAAAATATGAATCGCCCCCTAAAGAAGACTGGATTATGTGTACCAAATGTAAGAAATGGGCCCATGACGCATGTACGAACGGTCAATACATGTGTAATAATTACGTCTGTGATTTGTGTGAAACATAGTTAATCATTAAAATTTATATTATATATATTATCATTACTCAATGCAGTTTCTATTTCCCCCGTGGATTGATTTCAATTACCCCACACACTACCGGGGAAATAGGAATGGCAATAGTTTTTATATTCCATATTTTTGTTATTCTAATGTTAATTTAAAAAAGTTTTGTGATCAAATTATTAAAGTAGATAAGTTTAAGTTTATGTTATAGCAAAAGTTTACTAAAATTGTTATTTTATATTATTAATTAGGATAATTTAAAGTTTATTGTTCTCAAATACCCCACTTTCCCCTACTTCTGGGTCAGTAGTGTCATCGTTGGGGGGTAAATACTTCTGACAGGAATCTTGCGAATAAATCTGCCTTACTTGGTCGCTCCTTGCCCAGTAATTCAGACCTAGATCGTCTCTGATAGACAGATTGAGTTGAGTTGATTTCCTTCTAATGATTGGATGAAATTCAATGTAAATGTATCTTAGATTCTATAAAGTTGGTGTTATCTATTCGAAGCAAAACAAAGACAGGATCAACTTGAAAAAATTAAGAAGGTCTTACACAAATAAACATTTATTTATAACTTAAAATTGCACATTTTGTTCTATTTAGACTTAGAATAATTACTATTAATAAGCTTGGAGATTTTCTTTTTAACATCAGTCTTTCCAAGAATACACTCTCACATATCTCAAATGATTTGATTGGTATATTAAGTAGATGTTGCATTTTCCGTGTTGGTTGAGTCCAATATTCTTATCGTAAGCTTATTGGACGCTTGGCCATTGCCAAAGGTTTGCAACTGCGGCGTTGGTATTTGGTTGACTGACTGCGATTTCGTCAAAGGTTTGTGACCATTTTTATTTGGATTGGTCAAAGTAAAACTGGAACCATTCGTCATAGTATTACTGTTATTGACACTGATAATTACAGGATTTCCATTGGTCGGTTTGTTTGGTAGATTATTTAAATTTTCCTTGAAAGATAAAACAGTATAAAAAACATTTTTACGAAAAAATTTTCGAGGTCTTATACTTGATTTCTTAGGTTAGCCCGCATTAGGGTTTGTGATAATTCGTTGGCCAAACGACTTGTGATTGGTTCTCCATCCTGGTCGTCGCTGTCCACAGTTTTGCCTCGAGTTAAAAACCCAAAACGACCGGGTTGTCTTTTTTCGGTTCCTGACGGATATTCACTGAAAGTCACTGAAACCGTTCGTTTTTTTGTCGGCTCGATGGTTGCCATCGAATCTATCGACGTGGCCGAGCTTATTGACGACTGGCCCGTTAATTTTGGTTTTGGTTTGTTGAAATAGGTTCGAGGTGGTTTTGGTTCGGGGGCATCTGGATTGTTCAATCGAAACGATTCTAGAGACTCCATTTCCACTTTATCGTTGATACTCTTTCCGTTAACCTCGGTGTTTTTATTGTTTTTTGATAGGGTGTCATAGTCAGGAACAGGACATGGAGGACATGGAGGAATTTCGGGATAAACTTTCTTTGGCACGGGAGGGGCTTTCGGTTTTGTGCTTGGTTTCAATATAGATACCTAAAGAAAATTTCCACTTACTAAATTGACAAAAAAAAATTTTTAGACTTACTTCTTGGTCCTTGTTTTCTTCATTTTTGTTTTTATTTTGAGCTTTTTCTAACATCTTTAAGTGAGCTTTCTTAAACTCATCCATTAAGATATCATGTTTAGATCGTGCATCATCACTTATCGATTTTCTTGGTTCTGTTGTTTCTATACTATTTGATTTTTGCATCGCTTTGTTTCTCTAAAATTAAAATTTGAATCAAAGGTCCTTAAATTTTTTTTTATAACAGCTGGGGAGCCCAAACGGGGATTTCGGGATTTACTAAAGCGCGGCAGATTAATATACAGGGTGATACCTTGTACCCAGTTAAGTACTTCCACCAAATATTAGCGCCATATATATGGCCGCCCGTCAAGGATAAAGGATTAGATTAGTAAAAAAAAATTGATCATCTGAAATTCTCGAGCGCGTCAGATTAAGATAGGGTGAGTTAGTTACATGCTAAAACATGTAAATTCCACTAATCTGACAATTTGAGAATGACGTAAAGAAGGGGGAGGAGTACAAAGTTGTAAAAAAAACGTCATCTCAACATTCTCGAGCGTGGCTAATTTTTTTTTATTTTGAAGGGAATAAATCAAGGATTACGTAAAATATATAATCTGACGATTTCCACAAGTCGAACTAACAAAAAATCATCGATAAAGTTTAATGCGTGCAGCTGCGAATGCATATATTCAAATTTTCCCAGAAAAAAGTTTCAAATAAAACTTGTAGGCATCAATGAGTTAAAGAACTATAGAAAATTTAAAGAAAATCGTTGGAGCCATTTTCGAAAAGAATTGAAAAAGCTCAAAAACTCCTAGAAAATATAGTAGAGCTTTTGGTTAACCGATTTCGGCCAAAAGATTCGCGGTACATCTAGGTATAATATGGAGGCTGAATGCCAAGTTTGGTTAAATTCGGATAAAGCTTTCGATACGATATGGCTGTCACACATGTCTGTGTGTGAGTGTAAACAGCCATATCGTATCGAAAGCTTTACCCAAATTTCATCAAACTTGAAATTTGACTTCCATATTATAACTAGTTATGCCGCGAAGCTTTTTATTGAAATCGATGATGCGAAAGCTCTACTTTATTCTAGGAGTTTATGAGCTTTTTCAATTTTTTTCGAAAACGGCTCCAACGATTTTCTTTAAACTTACTATGGTTCTTAGACTCATTAATGGCTACAACTTTTATTTGACACTTTTTCTCGGGAAAATTCGAATATAGGCTGTATGCATATATACAAAAAAAAAATTTTGAATTATTTTCAGATTAGGTGAATCCTTCCTGACAATCGTCAGATTATAAGACAGCATGTCTAAGGCATAAAGATGAACTATATATATCTTAATCTGACGCGCTTGAGTATTTCAAAATGGCGATTTTTTTTCACATTCTAATAATGGCAGCGCGCTTGCGTCACATTCAAATCGTCAGAGGTTTGTCTTAGGTTCACTTAACATCCCCTTAGAAAATCTGACGCGCTCAATTAAATTTTTTTTTTCTTCATTTTCAACCCTTACGTACGACCACCCCCATCATGAAAACTAGCAGATTAACATATGTACATTTTTAAAAATACGTAGGACATGGATGCTATCAATATCTGACGCGCTCGAGTATGTCCATGTAACAGTTTTTTTTTTACATTTTTGAAAATCTATAGCCCCCCCCCCCCCCCCTCCCCCCGCTGAAAAGGTATATATTATGACATTTTTTTTTCTTTTTATCATCTAAACTTCGCAACCCAATAGGTCTCAATAACGCTCGAGTAAATCCCGATTTAGCATCGTGGACTCCCCTACTATAAGACTCACTTCAGATCTTCGTTGTAATTCTTGATATATAGCACTCGATAAACTATTAGCCTCGGCCGGGGGTTTTGGTATTTCAGAATTTTTGACTATCGGTTGTGGTTTTTTATCTTCTTCACTTTCGCTTCGATGAACTTGTGCTACAGTTTCGACTGTTGCATTCCGATTGAAGGTTTGTGTTGGTTGACAAACCTCGGCCGTGCCATTATTTTGTATCGTCGTTTCATTCTCCGAGAGCGTGATTATGGTAGGTTTACAACTTCTGGTAGCATCACTATCGTTACTGACCCACTTCGAATCATTCCACAATTTGGACTTGGACCGTAAATCGAGTTGAGATAATCGATCCTCAAGTTCGAGCGTCTCTTCTTTAACGATCGACAAACGTTTCGAGTCGATCGACGAAGGACTCTGATCGCCGGTGATAGAACTGGCCGAGCTGTTATATCCGCTAGATTCAGCGGTAACCAACTCCAATCCAGCGCCTTGTCGCACCAAAAGCTCAAGCTGTCGAGATGATTTCAACATATGGACAGCCTAAAAAAAAAAAAAATTTAACCCCCCCAAAAAAAAAAATTACACTAAAAATACCTCATTAAACGAAATTGTATTAAAATCAACGTCGTTACATAAAAGGATCTGATCTCCTGGTCGAAGACCAACATCATGAGCAATTCCTCCCTCTTTAGTGAACTGAATGAAAATTCCTGGCTTCCATTCAGGACCCTTACAAATCCTACAAAACAAACAATCACCTACCACCTGTTTGAATAATTAAAAAAAAAAAAACTTCATACCCGCATCCTAGTTTAGATCGAGGCGTTACAACGATACTAATTCTGGTATCTCGTTGAATGGGCGACGCACGCTTAATTGAATTCGAATCTTCAATGATTTGCCATTCAAGAGGATCTGACACTTTCCTAAAGTTTTATTCAAGAAAAAAAAATTTTCAATAAAGAAATTTCCAACAATTCAAATTAAAAAATTAGAAAACAACTTACTCTTTTATTGGTACCATTCCCACATCTGCAAGCAAACATAATAAAAAATAATTATGAGCTGTATAAATTCAATAGAAAAATTTTAAATGGTTTTTTTCTTTTTTATTACTTACATCGTACTTTAAGCGTTATGTGTTTGTGATTGGCAATGAGTTGAAGCACTTCTTTGTGAATAGCGTCTTCGATGGCAAACCCATTAATTCGTACAATCTGATCGCCCACCTAAAAGCAATAACAATTATTTATATAGTTATTGGAAATGTTTTATAAGAGCACTTGAAGACAAGTAAATGGTTTATTTGTGGCTATAAAGACATAAAATCGTTTATATTCATATATCTTCCGCTTGCAAAAGAAATGTCTAGCGTATGCATTTTAGATTTAGCCGTATTTTAACAATCACGATGATAGTAGGATATTACGCAACCTACAAGTAATAATTTAATTTCAAATAAGTCAGGTTTTATGTTGAATCTTCAGTACTGAAGTCGGTTATTTAAGTTGGCACAGTTGAAAATTCTGTGTTTGTAAATAGAAAGCTTATTACGTGATTTTTTTTAAAAACAGAGTTTATAGTTAAATATTCCTACTTAAAATAAGAGAAAACAGGGTTTTCCACGTTTGAAAAATAAATTGTGGGGGCTTTACTTTCATCAACAAAAAAGTTTTGTAATCTAAAAATGTATATCAAACTATTACCTTATTATATTACTTTATTAACAAGTCAATCGTAAAAAAATACTTTTTACAGCATCTTTAGCCTTTTAAGCTTCACATCTGTGCATCATCAATAATTTTTTTTTACTTTTTTTATTACTAATTTTATTAGATCTATTGACGTCTATAGAAGTCTATTAAAATCTAAAGAATCTATTGAAGCATGCTGTAGATGCGCCGCATGCCTCGGGATTGGGACAAAATTAAATACTTTTTATGATTTGTTCATATTTTAATTTACGTAATTGCATGTATTGTAAAACGATTCTAAAAATACCAAATACTAAATATTTTTATCATTTATACATTTTTTTAATTTACGAAATTATGAAAGGTATCGCTCATAAGATTAGCATAGAGTACCACATCAAATAAACGGCAATAGCCGAATTAATGCGCAACGACCGTTGCATGCGTTTGCTTGGCTAGAATTGGCCGCGCATGCGCACTAGTATGGTTGATTACTATCTCTCTCGGAGTTTTACATTGCCGGTGACGCTTGTAGATGCGTTTGACGTTTTGAATTTACTAATTGGTACTCATTGTTACTGATAATTTTCGTGATTTATTTTGATTTATTTACCCAGAGGCGATACAAATTCTATAGAATAAGAATTATTTTCGTGGTTTTTAAATACATTATATGATGCGGTTATTGATGATTTTTGTAAGAAGAAGCGTTGAATAAGGCTAATTTTTAAAAATAAATACATAATATAATACCATGTTTCCCAATTAAAAAAACAAATTTAAAAATGTTGGTTTATATTACCCCCCCCCATTTTTGACCGCATGCCCTGTTTCAAAAGTTACCGCACGCCACTGATCTGCACATATATATATATATATTTATTCTGTGTAATATTTATTACCCACTTTTAAAAAAAAAAGTCAGATGTTTTGACGTGAGAATTTTCGATTGAAAATAAGGGTGCTTTTTCAATATAAAGTCAAACTAAGTTGTAAAAATGAATATTTTAAGTAAAAAAAAATACAGTGTGTTTGGGACATTAAAAGGTAAGTTGTTACTACCAAATTTCATGAATTTTTTTTTTTTTTGTAAAAGATAAAAATAAAAAACCAAAAACCTGGTTATTTGAATTTGTCACATCAATTTTAAGGTTATGTGAAAAAAGTGTTAACATAAAAGTTGTAGATAGTCTTACTACCTACAACTTTGCTTTTTAACTTTTTATCATAGGACTTGCAGTTTTGTTGGAAATCGAGATAAACCGTTTCTACCCTTAACCATCCCCCTTGTTACCACTTCCCAACCTCAAATCAACCGTAATTTATTTTTCCTTTCATTTTTGTTATGCTCTCTTTCTTTTCTAATGGGTTTCGTCCAAGTATAATTTTTTTTTTTTTGCGTTCAAAAATTATCGACCCTGGTCTAATTTGGGTACGTAATGAAGGATTTTTTAAATATTTTAAATTATTAAAGAATAAAAATTTTAAAAGGAATCTACGGGGCCTTCAAATGGAGCTGCATACAATAGATAGAGATGGACATGGTTCTTTCCCACCCTGGAGTGAGCTGCCGGCCACAATAGACAATGGAAAATCCAGGAATTATATCTTCAAAGGAAATACATGTGACGTCCTTGAACTGTGTTCAAAATATCGTCGATTTCTAAAATATTTCACTGATGGATCGAAAATTGAAGGACAAACTGGCTGTTCAGTAGTAACAGTAGAAGAAGTGATCCGAAACAAACTACCAAATACTCTATCTTCTCTTGTGAAACTTATGCCATCTTCAAGGCACTAGAAGCGATTGATGTTGCTGAACAAGGAACTAAACACCGTTCTTACTCTAAATCTGTACTACAGGCTATACTGAATAAACTTACCACCAACCCACTGAAACAGATGATCCAAGCACAACTCATTACCAAGCTAGCTGGAGGTAAGAAAGTGGTCCTTGCTTGGATTCCAGTGCACCGGGATATAATCGATGAGTGGGCAGACGCTGAAACTAAAATAGCTGCAAGAGCCAAGACCGAGGTGGAAACTACCACTATACCAAGCAAGGAGGCCTTGAGAGAGGTCAGAAACCGGATCGAGGAAAGATGGAAAAGTAGGTGCAAATATTCAACGAAATTTGAACCTAAACAAAATCGACAAACTCCCTGGAATCTGGAAACGTACTCAAACTAGAAGTGATCAAGTACTTCTCACCAGACTGGCTGTGGGACACACGAGAGTCACTCTTCATCTTATTCATATGCAGCTTAAGTGTGTGTCAGGTTTTTGCCGAAAGCTTATTGGTTTCTTGCGTAACAGTGCCAGCCAATGGAGTGAAGTTGCCACGAAATTCAAATAGTCCATATACACTGATACCATGCACTAGAACAGCAGTCAATTATGTTGACTGCCGGGCTTTTACTAGTACTATATAAGTAGGAGAACCATCAAGCTGCTACGGTGAAATCTTAACAGCCCAGCACAGTATTTTTCAATGCCCACAGTTCAGCCAACGAAGAAACTTCACCTTCGAACCAACCGAAAAATATCTTCGGTATACTAGTTCTGGATGTAGCAAACTACTAAAGTTTTTAAAATTGCCGGGGCTATACCGGGACAAATAAGAAAAGTCAACCAATTAAATATCGTTATGTCCAATTTTAGTTTTATAAAGTTGATCAAATATTCAAATACATCGATCAAGTTCTCATTAAAATATCCAATTACTACGAAGATCGTTCAATAAGTCATAAAAAATCGAAGAAATGAACCGTAGATCCATGAACAATATTTAATTTTCTATAAATAAATATTATAAAAAAATTACAAATCGACTTCAAAATAAATAAAAAATCTTAAACAAGAAATTTACTAAAAAGTAACAAAACAATGACGTATCCTTGCAGTATCTACAACTTACAAATTATTAAGATGACAACTGTTGTTATTTTTGGAGTTGGTGTCAGCCAAGGAAATACGACTATATTGGTACTTAGCAAAAAACGAGAATACCTTATGAAAATTATTTTTCAAATAAACTTTTAAGCAATATACTCGAACTGTAACAATATCTAGCGACCTTTAAACTACAAAGTACCAATTACCAACTAAACCTTTTTAATTTTTTACAAATTACCATTAATATTTATTTTCTTGACCGACACCAACTCCAAAAATAACAATAGTTGTACATTGTATCATCCTAACAATTTGTAAGTTGTAAATACTGCAAGGATACGCCATTATTTTGTTACTTTTTAGTGCATTTCTTGTTTAAGAATTTTTATATATTGTGAAATCGGTTTTTCAGTTTTTTATAATATTTATTTATTTCTCGCGTTTTAGTGATCTGAAGTTTGATAACTGATTTTCTTTTCTTGAAAATGGTTAACCTTCCAAACGCGCTGCTCATATGAGGCAGCGCCGTTTAATATTAAAAGTTACTACATCATCCCTTTTTGCCCTTAAGGGTTGAAATTTTTTGCTTTTAAATGTAATAACAAAACTAAGTGGATTACTCTTTCCAACAGAAAAAAAATTATCAAAATTCGGTTAAATGTCACTATTTCATCCCCTATTTTCATCCTTAGGGGGTGGATTTTTTTCTTCAAATTGAAATGTGAACAATTTAAAGGTACGTTGTACGTAATAGAAACAAAATTATCAAAATCGGGTTAGCCAGGAAAAATTTATAATATTATTTCATCTCTAATTTTTAACCATTATGAGTGGAGTTTTTTTTTTATAAAAAATGGATAGGAGATTAATTTTAAATTGTGTTCTACCAATAAAAAAAAGAATTATCAAAATCGAGCTATCCAATAAGAAGTTAATATTTCATCCCTTAGTTTTCAACCCTTTAGAAGTGAAAGATTTTCCTCAAATTAAAATGGGACCACACGAAAAGCACTGGCTTTCAAATAAAAAAATAATTTTCAAAATCGAGCTATCCAATAAGAAGTTAGTATTTCATACCTTAGTTTTCAACCCTTTAGAAATGATAGATTTTCCCCAAATTAAAATGGAACCATTCGGGAAGCACCAGCTTTCAAATAAAAAAAGAATCATCAAAATCGCTTTACCCAGTCGGAAATGCTGAGGTAACAAACATTTTAAAAAGAAATCCTCCTTTTTTTGAAGTCGGTTAAAAATAGTAAAAATGGGTAAATTATCGATTATAAGAATCTATCAACAGAGAAAGATAAAGTAAAAAAGTTGCTGATAAAAACATTGCTGATCTTCTATGTTATTTGAAAAATTATTTGATACGTAAGATAGTAAAAATTTAGAGATATCAATATCTTTGTTTTGTAATAATTTTTAGAATAAAATCTAATTTGCTTCATTGTCAAACTTGATGAAATTTAATTACGTAAATAAACCTCATAACACCATCATGTTACAATTGAGCTGATTTAAACAAGACCGATAATTTCAACATAAATCAACTCTTTCAATCTCTGATATTATTGTTTAATGTTTCATATCTCTCTATATGTATATATGCGAACTTGTCGACTTGCAATAAGCAGATTATCTTCCAAAACTACCGTTGTCTGTTCCTCGTTCCTCGTCTCATATCGTCGATCTGTATCAGAACACATAAATTTTGCAATTTCAGCAAGCAAGTGAAAGAATGATTATTTTATATCGTCACATTTTCTATTAATAAACCTCAAATTTTGACACACTTATCGATACGAAATGTGTGTACGAGACGATAGATCTTTCTAAAACCATGTGGCTTCAACTACCTGAAATATTCAGATGTAACACTTATTATGAAAATTTTATGTTATTAACTAGAAGAGATCCCACGCTTTCGAGTTCATTTATGCGTTGGATATGCTAAAGAAATAATTAATTTAACACTTTGCATAATACTATAAAATTAAACGTGAAAAAAATTACTATAAACAATCATTTGAAATATTGTTGTTTCAAAGTGGATTTTTCGAGTTTTCACGGTTTCATATATATAAATGTTACATATTATATAGAAGCCAGAACGTGATTGTATCGAAATTCTCATTTCAGTTGTACGATACGTGTTGTTAATGAGAAATTTTTAAATTACAAAATTAATTATTAAAATGATATTATATAAATATTAAACGTTGCAAAAAATGTTATTGAAAAAATAAAAAACGAGAATTAATTCAAGTCGTTAAAGAGTGGCTTAAAGCATGGATGGTCTCAATATTCATTCAAA
This sequence comes from Sisyra nigra, assembly GCA_958496155.1. Classification (NCBI taxonomy): domain Eukaryota; kingdom Metazoa; phylum Arthropoda; class Insecta; order Neuroptera; family Sisyridae; genus Sisyra; species Sisyra nigra. Next base: position 2,060,622 of record OY292313.1, on the reverse strand, counting down.
TATTTGATAATGAAATTTATGATTTTTTTATTAAGTGTGACCCACATTTTGCTGACATTCCTTGCGGCGAGCGATGTCATGGCTGGTGGTCCTAAATGAAATAAAAGTGCTTTTAATGGGTTAGTGAAACGTTTCTTGTATATATATGTATGTTATAGTTTTCTGAAAAGAATAATGATATTACAATTATTGTAAAAAAAAAATGCTGATTTGAAAACACTTCTCATTGATTTGCAATTATAGCAGCGAGAACGAGAAAATATTAAATTAGCTGGTTTTACTGTTCAGTAATGAAAATAAAAAAAAAAGAAAATTTTTTCTCTGGCAATTCATTCATGAGTGAAACTTTATGTGAGTAACTTGCTACGATTATATAGGTAGAGAAAAATTATTTTTTAGATTTTTCAAGAAAAACCTCTTCTTTTAATTGGAAAAATCGGAATATTTTCCAAATCTTTATATAGAATTGCTTGAATGATAAAGTTTTTTTTTAGTGTTCGTAGATTTTTATAATTTTTCTTTACAACTAAAAAATCTGGTTTATATAAAGACAATTTATTTTCGTTTCTTAGATTTTTAACTAAATTTATTTTTAAATATTGATGCATAACATTGAAACTTCTTTGTATTAACAACGTTCTTTCTTTCCATTAAAATATTAAAGCCAATTAAGTAAAGAAATAATTTCCATCTAGATCCTATGTATTACCTACATTTCAATACTCGACAGTGTAAAAGATTTGCACTAAGCATTCCAATAGTAAGGGTTTAAGAAAAACTACCAATCAATGTAGATTTTCAGCAATTTCTTGTAAAATGTTTTCTGAACTTTTTCGAATAAGTCAAAATTAAGCTGTTTCAACAGGTGTTTTTGACCCATTCCCTCAAAACCTTGGTCCAATGTTTTGATACTTTGATATCAACACTCGATAGTGTTAATGACATTCATTAGGCATTCCTATAGTAAATCAAACATTTCTTTCTATCAAGCTTTTCTCTATTTGGAGTTGCCGTTCCGTATCTTTTCCTCCATCCTGCCCTATTCTTGGCATCCTCATCTATCAGTTCGTTTTCTCTCACGTCTTCCGAGACACAGTTCTTCCATCTTAGTCTTCCTACTGGTCTCCTTCCATCCACTTGAATTCTGTTCACTGGCTTCCCAACATAGTTCTATCCCCTTCTCGTCACATGTCCAAACTACTGCAGCCTTCTTTCTTGTATTTTCTTTGAGCACTTTACTACTCCAATTGTCTCTCTTAACCTTTCATTCCTGATCCTCTTTTTCTCGTCTTCCCCAGTATCCACCTTAGCATTCTCATTTCTGTGGCATCAAACTTCTTCTTGTGGGCCTTCCTGGTTGTGTGGAAAGTGCTGGCCTCACAACCGTCTTCTAAAATCGGCTCCTGACCTTACTGGCTATTCTTCTATCACACAACACCCTGGATATTCTCTTCCAGCTCCTCCACCCCACTTGAAATCTGTGATTTACTTTCCTGGCAAGATCACCATATTCTGTTAAGAACGACCCCAGATATTTAAAAGAGTTTACCCATTCCAAATTCTCTCCCTGTAAGCTCTACGTTCCCGTTATTGCCACTCACCCCAAACTTGTTGACCCCGAACCCGCCATCTTCTATAGCCTCCCTTCATTTTTCTAGTTGTTCCTCAACTTTCTCTTTGCTTATCTCCACCAGCACAATGTCATCCGCAAAGAGCATTGACAAGGCGCCAGCTTCCTACAATTCCCCGTCAAGACATCCATGACCAGGTTGAACAGGTACGGAACAGGAGGCCCACCATCACATATGTTTTTACTCGGGTGTGTGACTGATAATACATATCTCGTACAATCCGGACGTACTTTTCCGCTACGCTTTTCTGCCTCATACACCCCCAAAGAACTTCCTTCAGCACGGTATGGTAGGCCTTTTCTAGGTCTATAAAGACCATATGCAGCTGCTGCTTCTTCTCTCAGAACTTTTTCATCGCCCATCTCAAGGCAAACAGCACATCCGTTGTTCACCTACCAGTTGAAGCCAAACTGCTCCCCTCCGATTTTGGTCTCTTCTCTAATCCCTTTCTCGATCACTCTTTCGTAAATCTTCAGAACATGCTCCATCACTTTTAGTCCTTTGTAATTTTTGCAGTCCTGGATATCTCCCTTTTCTTTATATATCGGGACCAACAGGCTTTCCCTCGAACGGTCCGATATCTGTTCTTCCTCGTTCACTTTTGACACTAAATCCCACAATAGAACTACCCCCTCCTCTCCCAGAGCTTCCAACCCATCAAATAGTTACTCTAGACTTTTAACGCTTTCTTAAAACTTTACTTCTTGGACTTGATTTCTCGAATTAATCAAAATTAAAGGTTTTTCAAATCTATGACTTCTATAGTTTATCTCTTTGACCCATTGCTTAAGAAGGATTTACGTGAACGTTAACAAAAGTAAAGCCGTCATTGACTGGTTTTAACATTGTTATCGTTTGATGGAACGTTGTCTTCGTATACATTGTACATATAAATGGTTTTGTCACACAAATCCTTAAAATTTTAATTCCTAGCTTCGAAAATTCGGGAGGAGGGGGATTAAAAATTAGATATTGTGTGACAAAAAGTAAGAGGGGTCCATAAACTTCATGGCATTACATCTAAAATGTAAAGTTAAACTTAAAAATATTACCAACTCTATCTACGTGTAAAGTACAACTACGTGTATGTGACGTCATACTAAATATGACTATCTATAACAATGACGGGATTAAAAAATTATGAAATTATACAAATATTAATATAAATAATAAAATATTACAAAAGCCTTAGAATATTGTAAGGTAAAATATTTTATTATGACATGAAACACTTGAAAATATCACCTCAGGTAGAAACGAACTTTCCAATAAAATATTACCTACTTAACACTTCCGATTTTCCAGGAAACGATAAATGGGACAATTTTTACATCCGCAACCAAACCAAAACGAAATATTTTACAAATTCCAGAACCGATTTAAGGATATTGAAAAACGTTGGTGGGAAGTAATAATGGAAGAAAATAAACAAATTGATATTATCAAACTCATAATTTTTAGGTTCCTGCCATAACATTTATAGTCAGTCAATATTGACTGCATCTTTTCGATATTTTTCCTATTAATATTTCCGCTTGGGTTTTAAATATATTGAGTGTTTAATCTCGACTCCATCCGGCTACTTAATTACGATTCGTATTAAATCAATCGGAAATCCAATAAACTGTGGTTTTTAGCAACGTGATTTGTTTCCGGAGACAATTAGAGTGTTTGAAATGAAGCAATTTATTTGTTACAAATTGTTTAATTTTGTATTTCATGCTAAGAATTTAAAAGTTCCAAGAATGTGTTCCTTGAATCTTGAAAAGTTTGGTAGCTTGATCAGACTTTGAAGTGCAATGGGTTTTTATGGTACGAGAGCTAGCGACGTCGAGAAAAAAAAGAATTCTAGGTCAGCCAGTTTTTATATATGTTATCTCTCGCACTATCCTGGACATCATACGGGCATACTAACATTTTTTATAAAAAATGTCGAGTGACTTTATTTTGTAAAGTGGCTAGTTTGCCCGCTACAAGCTTGTAAAGCTCATTGTATACATGTCAGAACAACGGCTGTATCTCTGAACGGTCGGTCACTCAAATGACGTCAGATCGAGCCAGCCTTTCCAAGCTTGTAGCGGGCAAACTAGTCACTTTACGAAAATTAGTCACTGAACATTTTTTATGTAAAATGTTATTGTCTAGAAATTTCATCTGAAACTTTTTCTTTTTTCTGAAAATGTCAATATTTTACCTGTACAGGTGCGATGCGTGCTAATAAACGCATTCTCTACCGACAACCAGACAGCCCGTATGATGTCCTGGATAGTGCGAGAGATAACATTTATAAAAATTGGCCGACATAAAATTCTCTCTCGAAAACGTTGCTAGCTCTTAGACTAGCACTTAAAGGAAGCTATAAGACAAAATATATCTTCATATGAAATCAATGGTTAATTGCACATATTATTAGGAGTACAATCATAAGGAATGATTAAAAATTCCTAAATATTTTCGTGACTCTAAGAACTTTGAGTTAAATCAGAATGTTAATGTACGAGAAAGAGCAAAACGTAATTTACATGTAATAAAATAACTTTTTGGAAATAAAAAGGAAGTAATGCTTCTGTTGCTTACAATCAGATGATCTGTTTTTATAAGTGTTGAATCTTGTTTCTCTTCAAGGACCTTTTTTCATCTTTATAAAACCTGATTTTGACACACGTTTATACGATTCTAAGAATTATTTTTATAAACTTTTTGTAACACCCCAATGAAACTTATTTTGAAAAAATCAAGAATTGAAGTTTAATAAATAAAAATTGTTATTATATTTAAGTTTCTTTTAATTTAACAAACTGGAGTTATAATAAAAATGAGTTGAATGAAACTTCAAACATATCTTAAATCTCACAAATATTTACATTTTTGTTCAAAGTCGTTAAAATGCTAATTCGAATTTTTTTCTTCATATAATCAACTTTACTACCTAGGCAAAGAGTTGACGTTTAATACTTGAATCGAGCCATTTGTGGGAATTATCCAAACCGAAAAAACGAACGTTCTCTAAGAAAAAAAATTCGGATGACGTGAGATGAGAGAAAGCCCCACAATATTTACATCATTTCTTCGCGTAAGCATCATTTCTGGTTCGGGCCATAAATTCCGAATGCTCACAATAATGAACAAATTATTTCAGAAATATGCAAATTCTACATAAAGTAAATAGAAAGTGATTTGAAACACAATTTCAATCGAATGATTTCCGCTGAATATCTCCAAATGATTGTTTTTGTCATTGGATTGGAAAAGGTTAATATTTCATTTCGATTTGAACATAATTATAGTTTAAGAAAAGACGATTTTTTCGAATTAACACCTCTTAGAACATATTAACCGAATTTAGGAACTCAAAAAAAATTTGTAAATCGATTGTATTTGTAACTATAATCTTTTTATCCGAACGGTGTCATTTTTCATCGACACAATAGTTTCAAATGAATTGTTTCGTAAGACTTGACCGTTTCGAACCCAATTAAATTTAAAAACATTCGAGCTGTTTGTTAAGAGTGATTGGTTTGAAATCGTGAAATTGAGAACAATATTTTGAAAATCAAATTTGGGCTCAGGTTCAGCGCTGTATCGGAATGTGTAATATTAATCAATAAAAGACGTTCCGCATGAGTAACCGAATCAAAAACGTTAATTTCATAGGTTTCCACAGGCTTCAATTTTATATTTGTTTTAATTAGATTTTGATTTATAATTGAACGTATCACACGTTTATCAAGTTATCTGAAGAAAGAAAAAAATAGATTTGAATTTTATATATTCTTAAGCCCATTTCTAATTAGTTTTCTTGTAAACTTACTAAAATCATTGATGAATTATGTAACCTAGACATGTAATATACAACAAAATTGTATATCACGATTGTAAATATAGTACTCGAAAACTCTTAGAAACTATTCCAAATAATTCTGTTTGTAAGAGAAATAATGAAAGGTAGTACCTAATAAATCTTAAGTACCTACTTTAAAAATTACCACTAGATAATTGTTGAACTAGTTAAGTTGTTAGTAGTTAGTTGAAATGTTCACACAGACAAAACTGAGAAGATAAAATTGTTCAAATTTTATATAGAAAATTGTAATTTTTTAGACTTGTAATAAAAGAAAAAAGTGGTTGCGTGTACTTATGTACGCGCGTGAAAAGTTATACTTCTTTGGTATCATTAAAAATTAGTTTTTATTAATTTTATTCAAATAAGCAATTTTAAAAAACTGTAATTTAATATTTAATAATAACAATAATATATATATTTAAAGATATAATTATTAAAAATAAATTTAAGCAAAAAATATTTTAATTTATATCAATACATTATATCCAAAGAAAGCTGCAAGACGTTTATAAAATTTGTCAGGATCATTTTTCTGGTTAACAATTCATGCATGTCATGAAAACGAAGCTTCATAGAAATTGCGAAATAAAGTAAGTAGCTACTTGTCAAAGTAAATGTCTTAATCTTATTCATATCTTTTGTTACTAAATTATTATTCTAAGATGGTTGAATCATTTTTAGAATCCCAGATTTCGTGATAACTAAGAATATGCATGGAATTTTCATCATTAAATTTCAAATAGTATAACAGCTACTGCAAAATTCGAGAAAAGTAATATCTTATTTATTAATTATGTGTCATTTCTATATATAATTATTTTTAATTTAAATATAAAAATTAATAAATTAGAAAATAAATACAACAAAAATTCAAATTACGCGCGCCAGGAAACCCAATGGTTTTGCGACTAACTTCATTTTGTTAATTTTTGGCTAAAAATGCGTGAGCATCTTAAAATTTCACTCTCATCATTTTTTCATAACGCGTCTAAAGAAGTATAACTTCAAAAATTTTATGGATTCATCGAATCTCAAATTAAATTTTTTCGAAAAAAAAAGAGTTTATATTTTTCTTAAAAATGAGCCGTCGAGTATCTATGCCAGTGGTCTTGAACTTTATTTTAATAAAGAGCCAAATTTTCGTCATAGAAGGGCTTGTGGGCTGCATATACTTATTGTTTATCTATATGTATATTGTCTTTCAGGGAAGAAACATCATTTTTAAAATCAATTTTTGTTTGGTCTTAAAATTGCAGTGAAATCTATACTAAAATATGTTACAAAACTAAATTAAAATTATCAAAATGGATGGAGCAATTTTAACTTGATATTCTTCATTTTGGTAAATAACTGCTCATAGATGTTAGTAGGTACTGCCAAAAAGGGATGGTTTTAACAGAGCATCAGATCTGATTATTGGAAATTAATCTTTTTCAACATACAATTAGTATAAAATCTTAAAAGTCCAAATTTTTTAAAAATTTTCCTATAAATTGCACATAGGCGTGAAATCTATGAGATTAGTTGCAAAATATCATAATTAAGTTCAGCTATAGTTTCAGTCAAGGTTATATTAATTTATATGATTTGACATTAAAATATTAGACCAGTCAAAATCAACATAAAGCACCGCTAAGTTTGGAAAACATCATATGTATTATTGATTTTTTAGTATGTTGTTTGAACCCATTAGGGCTTTGTTTTCTCAAATTTGCAACTCTCTAAAAGATGTAGAGTAATTTTTAAGTAGGAAAAAACGTGAAATTTTTGAACTTGTTTCAGATTTTGCGCGGTATTTCCTAATCCATGCATTTTTCTTCAAAAGCTGTTCTGTACATTTTTTAAGAGCATTTAATTTTTTACAGATTAAGAACAATCGGAGCTCTTCATGTCAATGGGTTACCAAGTAAAGGCATTTTCAAAATAGGCCAGTTTTTTCAAAAATTGAAAATTTTAGTTTAAGGCCTTTTTTGGGCCGAAGTTGCGTTAAAACCATTGATTCTACGAGCAGAACTTGTTGAATATAATTTGTAGACAATTTAATTAGCTTTAAACTAAGTACAGAGCGGGGTTTGTAATAATTCTCAAAATCTTAAAAAAACCCAAATAAGGTAAAAAAAAAATTATCCATAAATGTACCTAAACACTTTTTTTGTTGCATGAAGGGGTTTTTAAACATGCATGACCTCGGCTCGATTCATCCACAAGCTCTTGCCTCCGCAGAGTTCCTAAAACTTCTCTCTTGTAAATGCAAGAACGACTGCAGAATTAGCTGCACTTGCCTGAAAGCAGGGCTTAGATGTTCTGTGATGTGTGCTACCTGCTCTGGGGAAGTGTGCAAAAATTCTACCCTTATCATCACTGAAGAGGACGACGTTGATGAACCTCAAGACAACTCTGACGATCCACCAATACTGGAGTACTCACCCAAATGTGATTTTAACTTATATGGGTTCTCTAAGAATTTGAGAGAACTACGAGGCTTACAGACCCCACTCTGCACTTCATTTAAAGCTTAATAAATTGCCTAAAAATTACATTCAACAAGTTCTGCTCGTAGGATCAATGGTTTCGACGCAACTTCGGTACAAAAAAGGTCTAAAACTACAATTTTCAATTTTTGAAAAAACTGGCTTATTTTCAAAATACCGTACTTCGGTAACCCATTGACGTGTAGAATTCCGGTTGGGCTTTTTTTTGTAACAAATTTGTGACAAATTTAACACTCTTAAAAAACGTATAGAATAGCTTTCGAATCAAAATGCATGGATTAGGAGGTACCGAGCAGAATATAAAACCTGTTCAAAAATTTCACGGTTTCTCTCCTCTATAAAAATTTTTGCACAACTTTTTGAGAGTTGCAAACTTGAGAATACATAACCCTAATGAGTACAAATAACATACAATAAAATCAGAGATACATCATGTTTTGTGAATTCATTATTGATTTTGACTGGCCTATATTGATGACTTGAGTTTGACTTGATTTCAAGTCAAATTAAGGTCAAATAGTAAATCCATAGGTTTTATGTAAATAAAGGTTTAATAACTAATTAAGGTTTCTTTTAATGAGACAATTTTAGTACGTTTCCAATGGACACGTACTTATATTGTTAATCAAGAGGTATCAAAGAATATAAAAGTATTTCATCCTTTAAGAAATAGCAATATTAGTTATAATGAAGTTTATTATGAAAGTAGTTATTAATTGTAAGATATAAAAATTACATGCACATTTTACGACTATTAACAAACAAGAATTAATATATGATTTGTGTAAAGAGGTCTTAAAATGGACAGGTAACTTTTATGAGGGCTGTGGAAAAATCTATTTTTTTCATTCTTCGACTGCTTGAGAGGTATTTTAATGAAATTAAGAGCTTTTTGAAAAAAACAAATAGAATGTTATCTACCCCAAAAATGAAGCAGAAGTGTAAAGTTGATAAAACATATAGAAAATAAATCATCTCAACTCACACTCTCTGATTTCTGATTTCTTCTCTGATATTGTATTTCAGTGGGACATTAAATAAGAGAAAATAAAAAGAGTATATCGATAAACTTAAAATGAAATGAATACCAAGATTTCCATCCTTAATCCCCTATTTAACTTCTCTAAGTGCTTCATTTTACAATCTTCATATTTTTACTTTGAATAATAAGAATATAAAAAGTAAAATTTTTTGTGAAGGAAAAGTATTCAGACATTTTGTAAAAGGGTCAAACATATTATTACGTATTCACTTTTTTTCAACAATAAAATTTCCAGAAATGAACCAGTGGGTCACAAGAAATTGTCGTGTAGGTCACTCTTTAAACTCTGAATCATATTACCATAAATAATATAGGTTCACTATCACTATTTAACTGGCTAAGAAAATGAAGAAATTAAATATTTTAGTGGTTGAAACCCCAATTAAAAGAAAATCATATTCTTGTCAATAATTTTGAAAAACTTTTCTCCCTATATTTATTTATTTTTTTCTCTTAATACAAACCCTAAATTACCACGACTATATTAAATATAGTTCATGATAAATATATAACAGTAAAATTTGAGCGTTTAATTCTTACAAACGGAATTACCGCTCTCATATGCCACAATTTTCTAGTTAAATCGCTTTAACTATTTCCCGTATCATGTTTATGTCAATTACAAAATAATGGCGTATCCTTGCAGTATCTACAACTTACAAATTATTAAGATGACAACTGTTGTTATTTTTGGAGTTGGTGTCAGCCAAGGAAATACGACTATAATGGTACTTAGCAAAAAACGAGAATACCTTATGAAAATTATTTTTCAAATGAACTTTTAAACAATATACTCGAACTGTAACAATCTCTAGCGACCTTTAAACTACAAAATACCAATTACCAACTAAACTTTTTTACAATTTTTACAAATTAACATTAATATTTATTTTCTTGACCGACACCAACTCCAAAAATAACAATAGTTGTACATTGTATCATCCTAACAATTTGTAAGTTGTAAATACTGCAAGGATACGCCATTATTTTGTTACTTTTTAGTGCATTTCTTGTTTAAGATTTTTTATTTATTTTGAAGTCGGTTTTTCATTTTTCTATAATATTTATTTATTTCTCGCGTTTTAGTGATCTGAAGTTTGATAACTGATTTTATTTTCTTGAAAATGATTAACCTTCTAAACGCGCTGCTCATATGAGGCAGCGCCGTTTAATATTAAACGTTACTACATCATCCCTTTTTACCCTTTAGGGTTGAAATTTTTTGCTTTTAAATGTAATAACAAAACTAACTGGATTACTCTTTCCAACAGAAAAAAAAATTATCAAAATTCGATGATTCAGTTAAATGTCACTATTTCATCCCCTATTTTCATCCTTAGGGGGTGGATATTTTTAATCAAATTAAACTGTGAATAATTTAAAGGTACGTTGTACGTAATAGAAACAAAATTATCAAAATTGGGTAAACCAGAAAAAATTTTTAATATTATTTCATCTCTAATTTTTAACCCCTTATGAGTGGAGTTTTTTTATATAAAATTGATAGGAGATTAATTTAAAATTGTGTTCTACAAATAAAAAAAGAATTGTCAAAATCGAGCTATCCAATAAGAAGTTAATATTTTATCCCTTAGTGTTCAACCCCTTAGAAGTGAACGATTTCCTTCAAATTAAAATGGAACCATTCGGGAAGCACCAGCTTTCAAATAATAAAAAAAATCATTATAATCGCTTTACTCAGTCGGAAATGCTGAGGTAACAAAGAATTATCTAAATCGAGCTATCCAATAAGAAGTTAGTATTTCATTCCTTAGTTTTCAACCTCTTAGAAGTAAAAGATTTCCTTCAAATTAAAATGGAACTATTCGGAAAGCACTAGCTTTCAAATAAAAAAAGAATTTTCAAAATCGAGCTATCCAATAAGAAGATAGTATTTCATCCCTTAGTTTTCAACCCCTTAGAAGTGGAAGATTTCCCTCAAATTAAAACTGGACCCCACGGAAAGCACCAGCTTTCAAATAAAAAAAGAATTATCAAAATCCAGCTATCCAATAAGAAATTATTATGTCATCCCTTAGTGTTCAACCCCTTAGAAGTGAACGATTTTCTTCAAATTAAAATGGAACCACACGGAAAGCACTGACTTTCAAATAAAAAAAGAATCATTAAAATCGCTTTACTCAGTCGGAAATGCTGAGGTAACAAAGAATTATTGAAATCGAGCTATCCAATAAGAAGTTAGTATTTCATCCCTTAGTTTTCAACCCTTTAGAAGTGAAATATTTTCCTCAAATTAAAATGAGACCACACGAAAAGCACCAGCTTTCAAAAAAAAAATAATCATCAAAATCGCTTTAGTCAGCCAAAATTCTGAGGTAATAAAGAATTAGCGAAATCGAGCTATCCACTAAGCAGTTAGTATTTTATCCCTTAGTTTTCAACCCCTTAGAAGTGAACGATTTCCTTCAAATTAAAATGAGATCACACAAAAAGCACCAACCTTTAAAAAAAAAAAAGAATCATCAAAATCGCTTTAGTCAGCCGGAAATGCTGAGGTAACAAAGAATTAGCGAAATCGAGCTATCCAATAAGAAATTAGTATTTCATCCCTTAGTTTTCAACCCCTTAGAAGTGAACGATTTCCTTCAAATTAAAATAAAACCACACGGAAAGCACTGGCTTTCAAATAAAAAAAGAATCATCAAAATCGCTTTAGTCAGTCAAAAATGCTGAGGTAACAAAGAATTAGCGAAATCGAGCTATCCACTAAGAAGTTAGTATTTTATCCCTTAGTTTTCAACCCCTTAGAAGTAAACAATTTTCTTCAAATTAAAATGAGACCACACGAAAAGCACCAGCTTTCAAAAAAAAAAAAAGAATCATCAAAATCGCTTTAGTCAGTCGGAAATGCTGAGGTAACAAAGAATTAGCAAAATCGAGCTATCCAATAAGAAATTAGTATTTCATCCCTTAGTTTTCAACCCCTTAGAAGTAAAAGATTTCCTTAAAATAAAAATGGGACCATTCGGGAAGCACCAGCTTTCAAATAAAAAAAGATTCACCAAAATTGCTTTACCCAGTCGGAAATGCTGAGGTAACAAACATTAAAAAAAAAAAATACAGTCGAATTGAGAACCTCCTCCTTTTTTGAAGTCGGCTAAAAAACAGAACCGTGATTGATTGATGCTGGAGGCTAAACCGTTGAAGATAAAATTTCAAAGCCTCCTACAGTTTTTTACATTTTTTGAGTCCTGATACTTAATAATTAATTTAATAATTATCAGTTTACAAAAAAATATTCATAACTTCTATTAATTTAGTTTATTTGATTCGTTCTTTTAAGAATTGAAAAAAGTATTATTTAATAGGAGTAATAATTTTAATCCACCATCATTGTACGTGTTTGTATCTTCTCTAATAATTTCCTTATTTTGGTTTTATTTTATTTAATCACGAATTAGTTAAGAAATTTTTTTTTAATTGGTAAAGAAGTTGTCATACAACTATTGCGTATTATTTAAACTAGCAAAAACGTGAATTGTTACATTAAAGTTAGGGAATTTCAGGTTAGTTAAAACTGGAACAACAAATTACAATTTGCAAATTTTACGAATTTCATTAGTGAATTCCGAAAAAAAAAAACGCACACAATAATGGCGGCAAAATTAAATCGCAATTTGATTTCAATTATTCGCCCATTTGCAAATGTAATTTTGATTACGCTTTATAGCGACCCACTTACTTTGAGACCTTGTCGCTGGGCCTCCGAGCCGGGTTGCACAGCCGAAACGAAAAAGCCGGTGCCGTGTTCCCGGCCGCCGCGGATCGAAAATCCCAGCGTCGCGCCGGGACGTCCACTCGTGATTCGCACGGCCGTGCCGGAAGTCGGCCGCACCAGACGCACGGTTCGCACACGATGCTGCTTTCCGGATCCCGGGTCAATCACTTCTATACCTGTCCCACTTCCACCAAAGCCTGATATGGTATCGGATCCACTATATTGTGATGGACATCGCGCGACTTTCACCATGTTAAAGTCCATTTTCTGAAAATCAAGTTTTTTATTTTAATCAAACATACCTACAAACTGATTTCATATGTAATTAGTTTAACGGTCAATGCAAGAAAAACATTTTCATTTTGTTTGGACCCAATTGTCTCCAGCCTTTCACATAAACCAGTCAAATCGCTTCTAACAAAAAAGGAAAACGAGAAAAATAACACACACACACACACACATTAAGACGCAGGCACTTCACTTAATAGGACTAACCTTTGCATACATTATTAATAAATATTTCAAATATGATCTTTTCAGCATAAAATTTTGATGTGAATCCCAAGGTGTTTATTATTTTCTCATTTAAATAATTCAATGCAATTTTCTCTTTATATATCTTTAAGGTACAGTTAATGTATAACTTGAATATGACCTTTTCGTTATAGTCATCTTCTGCCATTATATCATATTATTATTATCTTTGAAAATAAACTTCAAAATTTTCAAAAGCCAATTGAAATTATTGTTATGAAGAATACGAAATGTGACTGCATATTATTTCGAAAGAAAATATTTTCACCTTCTCTAAGTATGCAGGCTTGTTATAAAAAAAAAAAATGAAATTGAAAAAGAATCCAGGTGATTTGGTAATTTTAATTAAGACTTCCATAATGTTGGAACAATTCATCGTAACAACATCTGCAAAAAAAAGAACTTAATGAAATCACGCTCTACAATTTCAAAATATTGGGACTCAAATTCAACCAAAATATGTCATCAAATAACCATATTGAAGAGCTAAGGGCAGACTGCCAAAAAAACGTCAAAAAATTGGGAAGCCTATATTATCTATAATCTTACCAAAAATAGATTCTGCTTCAGCAATATACGATGCAGCTTCCAAGAATATTCTTAATAGAATGGAGACCTTCCATAATTCAACGTTGCAACTTTGTACTGGAGCTTTTCGAATCAGCCCCTGTTTCAGTATTCTAGCAGAAGCAGATGTGCGTCTCCTATCGAAGGAAATATGAAACAATCAAATTCTTCGTAAGGGCAGTACAAAAAACTAACAATCCAGTTAGTGACTGTTATAAAAAAAGTCTGGCTAGTAAAGCCAGACCATGACTCCAAAATGGCGTCGTCTACCAAGAGGAATCAGAGTCAGGGAATATCTTAAAGAGCTACAAATGGAATCACCAAATAAGCGGACCAAAGGAATCCAATCCCCACCTCTTTGGGAAAGATGGAAACCCATGGTAAACCATTCCCCGTTAAAATCTACACCGCTACAACTACTCCAGATTTTACACCTAAAATAGTTTACAGCTAAATGAATATGCCCAGCATACATAATATTATACGGATGGATCCGTCCTGAATAAATCGGACTATGCAATTGTTGTCGATGGTACAACTTTTAGACAAAGGCTACCAGATGAAACATTCAGTTATACTTGCGAGGCCGAAATAATAAGAAAATGTTTGAAAATAATTGAAAGAAAACCGATTCCAGAACCATCAGTCATATTCTTTGACTCATAGACCTGCCTAAAAGCCATATACTGCGAGAAAACTACAAACATTACGATTCTGAGGGCATACCTCTGAAAACTGAGTACAAAACGGTCCAAGGTGAATCTGATATGGATTTTAGTACATCAAAGGATTGAAGGGAATAAAGCAACTGAGAAAGAAGCGAAAAAGGCCCCAGAGAAGTAATTCGATCCAGATATTAAACTATCAATTGAAGACAACATTAAGATTTCTTAAAAATATAATTTGTGTCGTTTTGCAATATGTTCCAAGACAATAAGCGAATCTGCTGAACGTATGTACGGGACAACAGGGCACCTCAATTGGGATACCCCGTTACTACCTGTAGGGCAGCTCCAGGAATGTCAGACGTTTCAGTCTAACAATCTCCTCGCTGTTATCTTGTAGACTCATAGCCAGGTGGCTCGGATGATCATTTAAGCACCCAAGATATTTGGTACTGAATCTAGATACCTCTTCCTTAACAGTAGCAATGCCTAAATCTTTATGGATGCCAAAGTTCATGATATACTAAGAGGCATCAACGATGAGACGCAGTATTTTAGACTGAAACCTCTGCATTATATCAATATAAGAGCTGTTGGAAGTTCCCCAAAGTTGTATTCCATACGTCCAGACCGGTTTTGGGGCAGCTTTATAGATCATTAGCTTACTTTCCAGGGACAGGTGCGATCCGGGCGGTAATAGCCACCACAGCTATCTAAGCTTGTGCCCTAGTTGTTCGCGTTTTTTAGTGATCTGTTCAGTCCAAGTGAATTCCAAGGTATTTGGCCTCTATTGCCTGAGGTATTTGTCGATTATTCAAGAAGATGTGAGGGCAAGTGCATCTTTTGGTTGTGAACATCAAGCTGTACATCCACAATATAACAGAGAAGTGGAACAATATTAGCTGTTACATTCCTATAAACTTTAAAAGGCTCGGAAATCAATTAGGGACAAAGCTTCCGGCAAGGGATTGACAAGAGGAGAGACTGTGGCCTTGCTCAGGCTTCGGAAAGGTCACACATCTCCGATTATTCGCGGGTATAACCAACAGGTGTTTACCTGGTCATTTTTTCATGCCAAAACAGAGAAAATCATTTTTCATGGAAAATATATAAAATTTTATATCTTAAAACACATAAAATATTTTCATTCTAAAATAAGTATCAGTTCTTCAGGGGATCCTGGTACTTCCTCAGACTGCATTTTAATAAAATTTAGTGTAAATGAGCTTCAATTTTTGAAATCACTAAAGATTGTCTTATTATTTAAATTTTACTATTTCAAGCAGGAAGTTCAAGACCAGATTTGGTTTCAATCTTAATATTTTATTTAATTTTGGCTTGATTTTAAGTCAATTTAGATCAAGAAACTCAAGTTCAGTAGTTTTGAAATTAAATCAAGTATAGTAAGTCTAAAACTCCAAGCTAAGCAGAAATATTTCAGATCTTAACACCTTTCATAAGATTATATTTTCCGTTTTCGATCTAAACCTTTTTACCTATTTAATTATTATCTACTAGCTGATACCCGCCCGCTTCGCAAAGCGTATCTAAATTAATCTGATTGTATAATAGAAAATTTTACCCATAATAAGAAATTAAGCTAATTTTACAAAAAAAAAGGTAATTAGATATTTGTAGACCTATATTTCATAAAAAGTTCATGAAAATCCGTTAAACTACTTTTCCAGGAACAGATATAAGCTTTCTTATAGGTAGGATCTTTACGTTTTTTTGAATATTGTAAAATATTAAGAAATTTTAAGCCTTGAGAAACTTTCACACCAAATGTCATATGAAATAATTTATTAATTTTAGTAGAATGGATTAGTAGCCATCCTTTAGGAAGGGTACCTTCTTTAGGATCAATAATATTTAATGTATTATCCTAAGATCTGAGGTATCAGGTTTGGTTGCCTTAGGTTCATTATTCTAGGATATAATATTAAGTCCATTATGTCTTATCGGCAAGTCTGCTATTTCCCGAGGTCCAAGATTAGACAACGAATTCTTATATATCTTGCTAAAATAAATTGAAAATTAAGAATATAGTTTTTTGGTAAAAAAACAACGCGATGGCCACATCTAAGTTAGCTATTTTCTCTTGAAAAATAAGTTGGGCTGGATTTCTTTTTGTTTTGGGGGCTCTGCCTAACGGCTTCACCTCTCTTAGTCAAACTCCTAATCGGGATCACTTAAGTCGAACTGTCTGTTTTTGTTATTTATTCTTACGGGTTTCATTTTTGAACTAAGATATTTCTTTTTGTGAATAAAATCATATTTACTACAGAGGATTTCCTTCTCCTCCCTCGACAATACAAACGTTTACTCAGCCGAACTACTAATAATGTATTAACTATCCGTAAATTTACAATGGAGTTATGGTTTCTAGGAATTTAACCTATCGCTATACTTCTATCATGGTTATAATTTTCAAATTTGCGAACATTAATTTATAAGACTAACAAATTACATAGTTTGAAATCATATCGTCTCTACGATATGTAAGTAAATGTCAATTGTATCACAGCTGCCTGCCGATGTATGTTTTTCGTTGCGCAGTTTTTATAGTTTTTATTTTTTTGCTCAGAAAATCAACATTTTCTCGGAATAAAAAGTATTTTAAAGCACTTTTTGTAATATTTACTACTTGTAGTGAAAATCTCGTCCAAATCGGACCAGCCGTTTTCAAGTTTGCCAAGAACAAACAAACAGACAGGGAAAACTATTCGAAATAAAAAGTAGCCTATAATGTAAGTTACAATATTTAATAACTTTTTGTGAAAATTCCATTGAAATCGGATCAGCTGTTTTCAGGTTTACCCTGGACAAACCCTGTTATTACCCTGTTTTTTTGGGGAAAATTAGAATGTAACTGGCATTTATTTTTTTATATTAAATATATGAAAATACAGGCAATAAAGAGTATTCAACAAAACAGCTAAAATTTTTTAGATTAGATAAAAATCTTAGCTGGGAAAAATGATTCCGTTTTTCGTTCTGTCGCGCAGGAAAGACGGAACGTTTTTAATATATAGGTATTCAAGTAGTAAAAATCGTCAATCTTATTATTGATATAGATAAAACCAAAGAAATTTTATTAGCCTCCTTTCAAGCCTCATTTAACATATTTCCAAATTACGTGATGTTAAACTTTATATTTTCAAAAAAAAAAAAAAAACAGAACAATTAAAACGTCAGACACAATTTAATTCAATTAAATATCAGTGTTAAGATGCGTGAAAACCTTTCCATCAGTCCACTTCCAAATAAAATCTTTTCAAGAAATCCAAAAAAAAAAAAAAAAAAAACTTGTGAGATTGGTCATTTTTTACTCGAAGACGTCTCAACAAAATTCCCAACTCTCAAACGCTCGTTCAATCGCTATAGACTTTGCTGAAACTTCCAAGAAATCACGTCAAATAATTTCCAATAAATTGAAAGCAAAACGACGGTTTTGAAAGAAAATCCCCTTCAAGTAAATAACATCAAATTTTTTCTTTTTGTCGTACCCATATTAAAACAAGATTCAACATTTTGCTCGTTACATCTGTTACGAGTATAATGTTCATATAAGTGTTTAATAATAACATTTCTTATATGGCGTTATATAAATAATGTGAAATGTTATGAAAGGCAATTATTGTCTTATAATCACCTAATTACAGATTATTCAAGCATCATTGCTATTATCTCGCATGAAAAACTCTTTGAGAGAAGCTTTTTTTTAAATTTTAATTCCATCAATCTAAAAACTTTTCACTAAAACAAAGCAATCCGTATAGATCTAAGCCTATTTCTTAAAGACTTCATTACCATAATCGCATAAATTCACTCGTCGAAATATAAAACTAACATGCATTTAGACTTATTGTAAAACCAGAGCACACAAACAATTAGTTTGTTGGATTTTCAAAAGAAAAATATTTTATTTATTATTTCGAGTTGGCGGTTGTTGAACCGAATTATTCGTTGCAACGTCTTTCTTTTTACGTGATTATTAAAATATTCTTGTTCCAAATTGTAGTTATTTCGATTTCGAATCGCTACAACGAGCTCAATGTATTTTGCATGTTCACAAAAGTAACAATTATAAAATATATCACGAACGGACAATTAACATCAAAATAAACACAACGCGTTTGTGTCAAGTTTTCCTATATAGATTTATCTTAGAATGGAAAGTTAAGTAACTAATATAAAGATTAAATTAATTTTCTGAATGAATTTCATCAATAAAATGTTTTTTTTCAACTCAAATAACCCAGATATTTATTTCAAATCGCATAATATACGAACAACTGGGTCAAAAAATTCAATAAATCAACAATTAAAAACTAGATGACTTAAAAAATTTTTATGGCCACCAGGAAAATTATTTTAGATCTATTTGAAATGGTTGTATTGAACGATAGTTTTCTTTTAAATTTTTTTATAAATTCCTCGTGTAATTGCCTGGTCGTGAAAAACGGCGCAGCCAAGTTTAATAGCGCCGTAAATTATTGACTTTGAAAAATGAAGAGATTTACTACAACGTGAACAAGTTTCCTTTTAAAACTGACACTTATCAATGCGATTTCAATACGCCCATGATTTGAAGTCGAGTCGACTCGAGAGATTGGCAATGAGCAGAATTGGAATGAAATTAATTATGATGATGAAATCGGAAGAATCGTGAATTTTGGCTGTAATTTAATTTTGGTGAAATTCCGAATTGAACAAGAAAATGTTTTGGAAAGGTTTAAAGGAAAATTTTTGAAGTTATACTTCTTTAGGCGCGTTAATTTTTGTTGTATTTATTTACTTATTTTTATATTTAAATTAAAAATAATTATATATACAAATAACACATATTATAAATAAATAAGTTATTACTTTTCTCGAATTTTGTAGTAGTTGTTATAGGTACTTTTTGAAGTTTAATGATGAAAATGACGTCTGCATCGCGGCGCGGTTTTAGAAGCGTTAGTAGCGTTCTATTTTATCATCACAAATTAGCAAGATGAAGTTGCTCGCAAAACGGCTCGGTATTTTTAACTAGGCGCGCGTAATTTGAATTTTTATTGTATTTATTTACTTATTTTTATACTTAAATTAAAAATAATTAATTCTTTAAATATGTTTTTTATATTTTATTTAGAAAACATTTATATATACAAATGACGCATATTATTAAAAAATAAGTGATTACTTTTCTCGAATTTTGCAGTAGTTGTTATACTATTTGAAATTTAATGATGAAAATGACGCCTGCATTCCATGCATATTCTTAGTTATCACGAAATCTGGGATTCTGAAATGATTCAACCATCTTAGAATAATAATTTAGTAACACAAGATATGAATAAGATTAAGACATTTACTTTGAAAAGTAGCTACTTACTTTATTTCACAATTTCTATGAAGCTTCGTTTTCATGACATGCATAAATTGTTAACCAGAAAAATGATCCTGACTTTCTTTGGATATTATATATTGATACAAACTAAAATATTATTCTCTTTATTTTATTTTTAATAATTATATCATTAAATATATCTATTATTATTATTAAATATTAAATTACAGTTTTTTAAAATTGATTATTTGAATAAAATTAATAAAAACTACTTTTTAATGATACCAAAGAAGTATAACTTCTCACGCGCGTACATAAGTACACGCAACCATTTTTTTAATTGATTGCTTACTTATTTATTTATAGCAGTTCAAAAAAGTTTTATTTATTTTTCGATTATTTATCTATTAAAGAAGATTTTCCCCGTCCACCTGAGTGTATGTTTGCAAATTCTTTTTATCCAATTGTAACCAATTTAAATACCATGTGAATATCAGAGGAATTCAAACAAGTTCAAAGCAAATAATGACTACATTACAAAAACATTCCTATGAATCAATTTTGAATTCTTCAGATTTGTTCCATAAGCAATAAATTTCCATTGCATTCAAAGTGACCATTTTATAAATAGCGTTCTGCGAATTTATTAATAGCGCCTTTATTAAGCCGTGTGTTTAAACAATTATCTGCTGCAAATATTTGCGTAGGTATCGTAATTTGGATGACAAATTGCGCTTCATCAAAAATCTAAATCGTTTTCGGCGTAATTTTTTTGTCATTAGAGCGAACGGTATTGGGGTAATTACGCAAATTATCGTTTCGAGTACGTCGTGTTCGTTTGAGAATTCTCAGAATACATTGTTGTGATGCAACCGGTAATGATTTAAATTTATTAGATTAGTCCCTATCAAGCGCATATAAATGTCATAATTATTACAAAAAGATGCATTGGTGGTAGATTTTTTAAGAGGTGTATCAAGGAGGAAACATTAAAAGTTGTTATAAATAATAGGCAATAGGCAATTTGTTGATATTCTAGTACATTGTTTATTTAAAAACCTCAAAATCTTGTAGCTTGATTAGATATGGACTAAAAAAATTAATTAATAATTTTAATATCAGCTGTATTTATGCTTCAGTACTTTTATTTTTATAAAAATTATCTCAATTGTAGCTGATATAATTGTAAATTTAATTAATTTTCAACAGATTGACTAGACATTGATATTTCATATCGAAAATGATTGTGAAATTAAAATAAAAATCAACATTTCAAAACTCATCAATCATATATTTAAAAAGTGGTTGCGTGTACTTATGTACGCGTGTGAGATGTTATACTTCTTTGGCATCATTAAAAATTAGTTTTTATTAATTGCATTCAAATAATGAATTTTAAATAGCTGCCAGACGTTTATAAAATTTGTCAGGATCATTTTTCTGGTTAACAATTTTTGTCTCAAGATGGCCGCCCATCTAAAAATTTCACTCTCATTATTTTTCATTACGCGCCTATATAAGTATAACTTAAAAAAAACAATAGTTGAGTGAACAATTAGATCAATATTAAAAATTAAGATAAAATAATTTATTTTGATCTTGTGATTTGTGACTTTTAGGTAATCAATGACTATGAAAACCTTATTGATCTGAATTACTACTTTATCATTCTAAATAAATCTTCCTCTATTATTCTTTACATGGATAAGTAAATTTGCCACTGTAAAATTGTAAGGGATAGTCAAGCAGCGCTATTATCATCTAATTAGGTGTTCATCTAAGATGGTTAGGTCTTAGGATTTGATTAGCAATGGCAACAAGCTCTCAGAGATCTGACACCTTGCAACAAGGTATGCTTATGTTGGGCTCCAGGACATAAGGGCTTAGAGGCCAATGAAAAGGCCGGTCAACTGACCAAAAATGACACCTCATCAGACCTCATGGGACCTGAACCTTTGGTGGAATTACAAAAAGCAAAATAAAAAAACGTTTTTCTAGCTTGGGAGACCAAAACCAAGGCCTCGTACTGAAGAAATACTCTGGGGCAGAGACAAACTAAGAAATTCATAAAGTACTATAAGAAGTAAACTACTAAGAAACATATTGTCACCCGGAAAAAAGGACTCTTAACAGGCCTATCTTGACCTCAGACCCTCATCGGGTCTTTTGGAAGAACAACTAGATTTGTCTTATTATACTGTTTTAGTTTAATCTTGATTATTCTCACAGGCTCGATACAAAACTGTTTAACCCTTTTTAAAATTATATAAAACTTCCACTCAAAGCTCATCTACTTAAAAAATGATCTATTTAACAATAGTCACCGAATTTTAAAAAAGAATCTAGGGTTAAGGAAAAATTATTCAAGGAAAGAGCACAATCCTCAAACCTGTGCCAATCCTTGATCCTAACCAAATGTTGAGGATCATCCTAGAAAACATCAGGTCACCATCACTAGACTGATGATCAGCCATAGGGGTACCCAAAGAAAATCCATTTTTTCCAAACACAATTGTCGATATATTTTTACAGGTAAATAATAGTTACAAAATATAATCACCGTTATTATTGAGGACTGTTTGGTATATTTCAAGCAGCTTTTCGATCCCTTTTTTGTAAAAACTGAAAGGATTTGATTCGAAATATGTATCCAGATGATTCTCATTGCCTTATACAGTTTTAATTTTTTTTTTCTTTTTAGGAATAACTCTTAGGTCCTAAACAGATAAAAATCAGATGGTGTAAGATCTAGGGAGTATGCGGGGTGATCTGAAAAAATTCCGAAGTGAATTTTGAAGTTTTAGATAATCCTGTATTATCCCTACATACTTTAGGGCCTTAGAACATTCATTAAGACATAAAATCCTCTGGAAACATATTTTGAATCAACGCCTTCCAGTTTTTACAAAAATGGAATTGAAAAGTCGCGACTTAGTCAGTAAAAATCTATATAAAGTTGTAGACGGTTTACGTCTTAATGGCTCCCCAATACTCCAAAAACCCGGACTCTCTCGGATTTAAATTTATTGTAGGCATCGGCAGATGTTGGGCCGAGCCACATCTGGTCAGGAGTCGTTTGAGAGACGCACATTGAGGCCTCGATGCTTTTGTTAATAAGAAGCTGTGTGTGAGTTTGGTATCTCCAGTTCTCAGGCAAGTAAGGACCATATCCTTCGTCTTCCAAGATCACCCAAAGCAGTTAAACTCCCAACTAGAGGCTTAAACGATCTCAGAAGGTCCAGGGAAACTCCTCACTCGCCTCGCCAACTCCGTTCTAGTATATCTTATATTACAATGGAGAACCCATGAACGTCATGCCTCTTGGTAACTGCTCAGCACTTGCATACGTCAGGAAAAAAAACGAAAAGAACCATCTAGTCCCCAATCTCTATTGAACGGCGCGGCACCGAATGGCAGAAATGTCAAGCGTAGGCGTTGGATAAGAAGAAGAAGGAGATATTTTTTATATTTGCTAGCGAGTCTTTTAATGAGGCTCTGTGATCCCTCAAACCATTTTTACAGCCTCTTTGGCAAGGACGTCAACTCTCTCATTCTCCCTATTCCAAGAAAGAAGATTTTCTCATGACAAATATAGAATAAAGGCCTCCTTAAGGAATCTACAGGGGCCAAAACAACTTTAAAATGTCTTATAATCTTTGTTTTGCTGAAGATATTTTTAGTAGTCCTAAGGGCGTTTTGTGACTGGAACTTTATACGTACCTTTATATATTTGTTTTTAATTATAATTTTATTTTTTTAAGATATCAAAAACCAATCTTTAGATTCATACTTGTGACTAAAAATTCTGTTGTTGTTATTGTTGTTTAATCTGTTTTTATCATTGTTTCGTTGTAACCTTTGTTTTCTATTTTATATCGTATCTAAATTTATTTATTATCTATTATCAATTCCAGTTTTCTATCTTTATTTTATCTACAACAATGCACTCGTAGAATGTAATCTTAAAAATTTAAACATGACTAGTCTCTAATAACAATGTTATTGAAGCGACTTTCAATAAAAAAATAATAAGTAATAATGATCAGTTTGTTATAAAAGATGTGTTCCAGGTGAAAATAGAACCGTTCATTTACGGTTTAAGTGATGCACAATCATAAAGTTATCATAATTTTATTTGGTACACGATGTTGTAAGGTTTTATTTTATCCAGGATAGATCTAATCTTTTTTTTTTTTTGATTTAAAAACAACGTTACTTAAAAAAGACTTAAAGAGCTAAAATTTTCGATCATTAAATATCAAAATGCAATATTATATACTTCAATCTTTGATTTAAATATAAAACTAATGCAATACACACAAAATAATGCAATCTATTGATTTCTTTATCGATTTAACAGCGAAAAATCAAATTTTAATTGGTCGTACCAGAAAACTATTTTATTAACATTAATGAAGCAGATACGTAACATTTAATCAATAAATATTACTAAAGGAATATTGAATTGCCTGAATTAAGATAATATGCACAGTCTTTTACGTAGCTATAAGTACTAAGATAATTATTTCTCATTGCAAAAAGTATGAATAAATTCTTGCAGAACTGTAATAGAGTAATTATGAATAAAAGTAAAACTAATTTCAAATGTTGCAATAGAATAAAACCAAATACAATTCTTTGTTTTTCTTGCTTTGTTCAAGTTAATTAAAAACGTTATACATAGATGTATGGAATATGTTCGGATTAAAAGGATTTAATGTGAACATGAATCAAATGTGGGAAAATTTTACTTAAAAAATATTTATAATAAAAATTATGCTTCTTCATCACCTTCATATGACTTAAAAACATAAGATTAAAGTTAAGCTGTGAAAATATTTAAAAAAAATTTTCTTCTTTAAATGGTTACAAAATAAATTAGAGTTAATTTGATTTATTAAATAGTAAATTATGCCTTGAAAAAAGTAACATTTTTAAGATATTCATCAAGACCAAAAAGAATACGATTATTTTCGGTGAGCCAAACCTTATTGAACAATATTTAAAACTGATTTATAAAAAATTAATTTTTATTTAGAGCAAATATTCAAGGTTATTATTTAAATATAAAAGAATAAAATCGAAAATAAATTAATATTTCACAATGTTTTTTATTCAAAATCAAAGAGATTTTTACAAACATACACCGAACGTCTTAAATACAGCCAAAACCAATCAGTTTTACTTAGTTTTTTTTAAGGTTTACGTGTTTTTAGGACAAATTTTTATAGAAATATTTGATTATTTTCTTTTAATTTCCAATTAAATCAATCGTTGCAAATCTCAAAAGTTAATTAAATGATATTTCTATGAGTTTTGTGAGCCACATTGATTTCAATTAATTTTCGATTCACTTTCAAATGGTAAATTTGAAATTTTGTCAATGAAAAATTTGATTTGGTCAAAATTAAACAAATCTCTAGTTTTGATTTTGGCAATTAATCTCAAAGTGAAAATTACCAAAAAACCGTTGGAAACAAATTAAATTATTCCAAAACTATTGAGCCGAAAATCTTGTCTTTATAATTTATTATAAAATTTTTTAAATTTCTTCACTTGCACGTGAAAGTTTTAGGTGAATTAAAAAAAAAAATTACCGTTAATGTTTCAATCTGTAATACAAATTACTTTTCTTTGAAAAAAATAATTATTTCATAATTTCATCTATTTTACTAAGCGATAAAACCATATTTTATTGTGGCATTAAATTAAAAAATTAGTTTAAGAAAAAAAATCTTGTTAAACTTTCTTCTATTACACGCATATCAAAAAATTAACCAAGAAAATTGTATGGTACGTTCTATTTAGAGAACCACCTGCAATTTTTTGAAAATTTTTTAACACTTTCCCATTAAAATTTCAATTATAGTGATTTTATAGTAAAATTGGCCAATTCGAGTTTTTTTCTTGTTGTTATAATTTGCGAGGTTTAAGTAAATGTTTGGCTAATAAAATAAAAAGTGAGAAATTGAAATGAAAACTTGTTATATTTTTCGTGTTTTCCGTGAAATAGCAACTCATTTATTTAATGAATAGACGTTGCAATTTTGAGAAAATCATCTTGTTGAGTCTCACTTTCTTTTAAGGTAACTGTTAATTTTTTGAGTCAATAAATGGAATTGTAAATTTTGAAATAAGCTGTTTCCAATTCAGGCTAATGGGATTTAAAATAGGCTCAGGTGTTAAAGACTTAATTTACAAATTGTATTTTATGATTATTGGTCATTACTGAATATCTTTCCCGATTTCCACTACAAGATTTACTAGAAAATTCAAACGAGGAACTATCGATTCATAAATATTTATCATCAAGTAGTAAAAACTATAGGAATTTAAGAGGTCTTGTAGGGATCTTGAATTAAAAAATAATTCCTATCTTAAAAATCTTCGCCAATAAAAGTAAGAAGTTGGAACTAGAGGTTTAAATAGTGCTGAAAATTTTCAGCAATAAAAGCCAATAAAACACCGATTTTCAATATGCTAGCTAAAATGAGAGTCAACGATCGACAGTCAATCTCGGAACCTTAAGAACAGGGAGTGAAGATTTTAGTAGAAATTCTGATGAGTTTTTTGAGTTTTGATTCTTAAAATACCATCTATATTTGATTATATTTTGCAATCTATTGAGATAAAATTTCAAAAAAATTCAAAACTGAGTTTTATACAGCAAAAATTGTTCTAAAAATGGTGTTATTTCATGGGTCAACGAAACCTGTAATGAAATTTTCAACAATATACACTCAAAATACTGTCACCATCTCTAATATACTCTTGAAAATAAGTTTTGTTTTTTAAAAATATCCTATAAGAGTTACACGCACTCACGAACTACAAACTAATAATAGAATACTCCCATGACAAGAACAAAGATGAGCATAGTAATAATAATATAGAAAAAAAAAGATGAAGATAGACAAATTGATTTTCGCCTCCTCTCAATTTCATTCATCGTAAGATTTTTTATTATTTTTCATTATATGGAATTTAATTTTTAAGAGACTTCAAAAAGTTGCTAAATCCAATTTTAAAATTGAAATTTTCCAATACAGTCGAACTTGGGCGAAAAAAAACTGAAGAAGCAATAAAACTCTATAAGTAAGAGTAGTAGCCAAGTGTCATAATTTTATTCCTCTATGACCCATACAAGTGAGACCTCTATAAGTGGTTTACTTTTGGACCTCTATAACTAAAACTTCTACACATCTCCACCTTTATAAGGGGCCATCCAAAAATTATGTCACACAAATTTCGTCACACAACGCCCCTCCTGAAGTTTAATTTTGTTGCGTGAGAGATAATCTCATGGCGAGAGTAACAACAAATATAGATCGCGTTCGTCAATTTTTAGTATTTTAAATTTTAACATGTGACGTTACCAAGCTTTTGACCTCCCTCCTACCCCTTGTCACACAATGTCACATTCTGGTGATACCCCCATCCCCTTTTTTGTGACGTTATTTATGGATGACCCTTAATCAAGCTATTTATGAGCCATTTTTATATTGTGCGTACACTTTATAGATAAACTCTATTTCTTAAAAACCTCTATAATTGAAAAAAATAACTCATGTACCTTAATAAGCAAAAATTTGGGTTAGTGAGAATTTTCTTTAACTATTCTTCTTTAAAGTTTATTCTTTTTTTTTTTTCAGACGTTTGAAGATGTTTTTGGAACGAAGTTTACTAGGTTTTGGAATAAGACCATGGAGACCGTAACGTAACGAAAAAGCGACCAAGCGTTCTGCCCTCTGTTATATAAATTCTATTTCAAACTCTTTCTAGTTTTATCTATAGTGAGATTACCAATAGTATTGACTATTGGTAAATTACTATTGGTAATATTCATTAGAACCAATTATAATTGGTGGTGGTTCTGAGTGAGAAAGGAAAAACATAAACATAAAGAGAGAAAGACAAAAATTGATACTAGTGACATGTCAACTTTACTAATTTATAACAATTGTCAAATGATTTTTCTATGTCTGTTTTAGGACACCCAGTCTTTCCTGAATTGCCTTAATTTTTTTCAGAAATTATTTTAGAATTATTCATGGCATTTAAAATTCCTTGATGAAATCTCATAAAACTTAAAATAAGAGAAACATTGAAGTAAGCAATTGCCTAATAAGAATTACGTCCCAATCCCGTATAAATATTTTGCGGTTAAAATCGCACAGGTTAATGCTTTCTTAGAGAATACTATTTCATGGCTCAATAATTATGAATTATTACAAAACTAATACATGCATACACTCGTAAGTAAAACGTGCGAATCTAATTTTTTTAAAAAAACTATATCTGATCTAAAACTCCATAATATTTGATTCGTTCAAATGCACCACTAAAATTTTTCTTTGGAACCTTTAACTCATCAATATTTTGCAAAAAATGAGTTCATTTAACCACAAAATTAGTGGATCAAATTTCAAACGTATAATCGAAAAAATTAGAAAATATCTTTAACTGTTAAACTTATAGAGAAATAAAAAAGTAGAAACAAGTTTCTTGTACTGAACCGATATAAAAATTGCTAAAGAAAATTAATTATATTCATAGTCAAAAGCGAAAAAAATAACCAAGGAAAATTAAACAGGCAAACGAACACGGATAATAGAAAATCAATTCGGATGAAAAAGCAAACATCACTTTTCCACGGAAGTAATCAACATTCGTCATTGTTAACAAATCAGACTAACAAATTCGAGTAAAACTCAGCAAAGATCTCAAATCAAATATACGATTTCTAAGAAAGTCAGAGCCAAATACATATTTTATTCCATAATTTAATTCACTTCCGCAATTTTGTCTTGAGATCACAATTTAATAAACTTGGAAGAAAAATCAACCTAAAGTTCTAATATACCATATTAATTACGTCTAAACGTTCCGACCTGAATACGATTGGTTTGCAATTATAACACATTTTCTTTAAAAAAGTTAATACCAAGCTAATTAGATTAAGAATAAATCTCATTAGTTTGATAAGAGTGAAGATTTAATATGAGTTTATTTTGAGGCAACAAGGAAAATCGCCAATGCGATAATTAGTGTATATAGAAATGCTAAGTGCTTAAAATATACACATAAAAAATTTGCTTGGAAACATTTTATTTGTAATTCAACTGATTGAAACTGGTTTATTTTGTAATATTTTTGCACTTAATCATTTTTTTTTTCATATTAGTGCGGCCGTATGAAAACAAAATATGTTTTGTAAAAAGTATGAGATAAGCATTTTTCCAGTTAACATGTATTTGTAAATAAATTATTTATCAGATATCATATAAAAATTGAATGAAAATAAGATCATTAAATAATCATATTAATGAAGAAAATTACAGATTGGTAAAACTAAATGGGCGATAAAATCTAGAAAAAAATAACTACCATTAATTAATAAAAAATTATGAAATATAAAGACTGGGCAGTGGACATCAATAGCCGGCTATTTAATGCCAAAAAAATTGAGTTGGATCTGAAAAAGCAAGCTAATGTGGCATTGCCAACAACGTAAAAAGCGGGCTAAATGCCATGATCTATAATAATAGTAACTATTAATGTATTAGGTTGTTGGCAATGGCACTTAGCCCATTATTGATCACCAGTCTTCATATTATTTAGTTTTGTCATCGGAGTAATTAGAACAAGCTCAAAATCAGGTTTTTTAGCAGAATCAACAAGTTGCTCTTTGAATATAGCCAATTAGAATCAACATGAAATTAATTCCTACACGAAAAAAAATAGTGGTGTAAAATTTACAACACTAAACTAGTAATTTTTACTGCACTTTGTGTTCACTATAACCACAAATGTCACATTAGAAAACACACTATGTTGTATTCAGCTCTAACGTATAGTATTTTTTACTACCATAGTGTAGTAAACATATGTATCTGTTACAACTGCTGAGTGTTGTACAATTAACAAATTTTGGCTTTTGCGCATGCGACGCGTACAACATAACCAATAACTTTGACAAATAAACGCAAGTGTCAAAAATTCAACTACATTTTTACTAGTTCGTGTTGTAAATAATACTACAGTTTTTTGAAGTTATACTTCTTTAGGCGCGTTATGAAAAAATGATGAGAGTGAAATTTTAAGATGCGCGCGCATTTTCAGCCAAAAATTAACAAAATGAAGTTAGTCGCAAAACCATTGGGTTTCCTGGCGCGCGTAATTTGTTATATTTATTTATTTATTTTTATATTTAAATTAAAAATAATTATATATATACAAATGACACATATTAATAAATAAGTTATTACTTTTCTCGAATTTTGCAGTAGCTGTTATACTATTTGAAATTTAATGATAAAAATGACGTCTGCATTCCATGCATATTCTTAGTTATCACAAAATCTGGGATTCTAAAATGATTCAACCATCTTAGTATAATAATTTAGTAACACAAGATATGAATAAGATTAAGACATTTACTTTGACAAGTAGCTACTTACTTTATTTCGCAATTTCTATGAAGCTTCGTTTTCATGACATGCATAAATTGTTAACCAGAAAAATGATCCTGACAAATTTTATAAACGACTTGCAGCTTTCTTTGGATACAATTTATTGATACAAATTAATTATCCAGCCCAATTATCCATATCCAATTATCCAGAGCTGGGGTTTGAACCTTTTAACCATGAGACCCTCAGAAATGTCTAACATATTTTAATATCTTGTATGGATCTCTTTAAGATAAAACTACAAAAATAACTGTGTATGTACGGATTATTGCATAGATGTACCTATGATGTGCAAGTATACATTCAGAGACCCTTTAAGCTCTCCCTATAGGCCTATTTAATATGGGGAGCCTTAAAAACGGCCAACAAAAAAAAAACACAAAGGCATAATTTACTCTGTTATTCTCTCGTTTACTATAAGGTTGGTAGCCTAATTTTTTCTACAGGAAAAAGATAAGAATAAGATAAATACGATTAGCGGAAGATTTCAACACTGAAAACCATAACAGACTCCTTACAAACGTACAGTTCAGAAATCATAGTTTGGGAACCAGTGCACTAGAAGGAATGGACACAAAAATATTGGGCTGTAGCTTACGATGATCTACATTTTAAGTGAGTTTCTTTTGCTTACCTATGATGAAGTATCGATCAATACTAGCCAGTATAAAATGACTTTCATTAACAACGAAAACCTCAAGCTTATTAGGAAGTTCCTTGGAATTCTCGAGGATGTCAAGATAAAACCTCATATCGTCGATAAAGACAAAATTATGATAGGACTCAAGGAAAATAAAAATAAAATATTTTGGACACAATGTTTGCCTCATTTGGGAAAAAAGATCTCGCACTTTTTCCTTCCACCATCATCAGATTTCAGAAACCTATACCAATTCTACAGAATGGTCCAAAATTCATAACTTCTTGAAAAAAGATTTTCTCTAGTTTGAGAAAATTATATCGTTTGAAGAACCATCATTTTGTTCTTCAAGTTGACGTACGCATTCTGAGGTTTTTGAAACCGATTTACCAACAAAGAAAATATGCGATTCTGAGGAACAGAAAACATAAGAATAGTTCAACGACAAAGTTGCATCCTATAAAAACAACAGCTTATTGTGGTGTAACTGCAAGAAGATTTTTAATTTCAAGCATCCTGAGGTTTTAGAAACACTAAAAGTGTAGTACATGAGACATTATGCTATTACACTTCTTGAAAATGGATTTTATTTAGATTTAACAATCGTATCCTTTAAAGGATACGGCAACTGGCAACTGATGTATCAACAAAGAGAATATGTGATTCTTCGAAGTTGTATTCCATAAAAGTTACAATTTGGAATTAAATAACAAAGATTTTTGTTCGAAGATGGGGTAAAAATATACCAACCATCACTGGTATTTCGAGAATCCTGAGATCTTAGAAATCCTAGATATATGAGCAAAATGATGCTAACACTCATTGCTCCAATTGTTGAGAAAAAAAGTGGTTGCGTGTACTTATGTACGCGCGTGAGAAGTTATACTTCTTTGCTATCATTAAAAATTAGTTTTTATTAATTTTATTCGAATAATCAATTTTAAAAAATTGTAAATTAATATTTAATAATATATATATATATATATATATATATTTAAAGATATAATTATTAAAAATAAAATGAAGAGAACAATATTTTAATTTATATCAATAAATAATATCCAAAGGAAGCTTCCAGACGTTTATAAAATTTGTCAGGATCATTTTTCTGGTTAACAATTCATGCATGTCATGAAAACGAAGCTTCATAGAAATTGCGAAATAAAGTAAGTAGCTACTTTTCAAAATAAATGTCTTAATTACTTTTATCTTGTTTTACTAAATTATTATTCTACGATGGTTGAATCATTTCAGAATCCCAGATTTCGTGATAACTAAGAATATGCATGAAATGCAGACGTCATTTTCATCATAGCTACTGCAAAATTAAAGAAAAGTAATAACTTATTTTTTAATAATATGTGTCATTTGTATATATAATTATTTTTAATTTAAATATAAAAATAAATAAATTAAACAAAAATTCAAAATACGCGCGACAAAAAACCGAGTGTTTTTGCGGCCAAATATGTTGTTAATTTTTGTCTCAAGATGGCCGCCCGTCTAAAAATTTCACTCTCATCATTTTTTCATAACGCGCCTAAAGAAGTATAACTTCAAAAAATAATTTCGTGAAATTAAATCATTTTTGATTTTCACAAACTTTTATAAAATGCCCCTAATTTCTTCATGTAAAAGTATTCGAAAGATAAAGCAAACTATACCCTAACAATCCTTGAATCATTTAACATTTGATCGCCAGTGTTTCTATGTTAAATTATAGGGGATAAAATATCGAATGTTAGATTTCATCGATTCAAACAAACTAGGTAAAAAAAAGCGTGACTAAAACCTATCTAATTGATAATGCTATAATTTGAAGTTTAGACCCCTATTCTATCCAAGTCTTCATTTAAGTCTGTTGTTGAAAATCTCTTTACCTTCTTTATTACATGTAAGAGGATAAAGAAGTTAAATGAGGTTATATCATTAAGACAGGATAGGAAAAAATCCTGATTTACGAACCATGAGAAATTTTATTACCACATTTATTTAATAAAAATCATTAAAAATTATCAAGAGGTCTTCAAACCATTGAAAAACCAGATTTCTACGTGCATATTAAATCTATTTTAACTTACAATTAGAAAAAAGATATAAATAAAGATCAAGTTTTGAGTTAATAATAAAAAAATTCTTTCACAATTTTTTTCAACTCACTTCTTCATCTTTCAACAATAAATTGAATTTTTGAAAAATTCATCATACTATAAATTTTTCAGAAATTTCCTTTTCATATCCTAATAATGAGTAATTCAGCAATTTCCCAACTTGCAAATTGAACTAATTTGGCACAAATTACACCATGCACTTAAAAACGAACAATATCTATCATTAATTTCATCGATTTTCCATTAAAATACTCAATCACTAACATTTGGAAATCTCACCTTGATATTTCAACGGAAAATTAACGAAAATGATAGATCGGTATTTGAGATTTAATTCTTTCCACTCTATTGGTGTGTTTATATTCGTTAATTTTCGACTTTGCGTTTAATTAAAGTTGCAATATACAACCTCATTATCGCAGGTAACACAACAAAGATAAAACTTAAATAAATTTAATAACAAAAAATTGAAATTAAAAATTGCGTAAATATTTGTATGGGTAATCAGAGAATATTAGCTCATTGTATTGGGAAATAGAGTGAAAAAAAAATTTGTTTTACGTCAACTATCCTCAAACAATAGATGATAAAATGGTGATTGGGGGACAATTTTTTAAAAATGATTTTGTTTGTGTTATGAATGAATTAATAAAAATTTCAAGTTCTAAGAGATTGAGGTAAAAATATAATGCCACATATTGTTTTATCGGATCTCAGGTCGAGTACACTTTGAGTTTCCGGAGGGTCGTTGCAAACAAAGCAGCCGAAGTAAAGCTGAAATCCAACATCTCGCCATAATTCCATTTTAATAACCTTATGGACGCAAAGACACACACGCACACACACACACACACATGGATGTTATTAAAAATACAAAACACACCTTTGTCTACGCAAATTCAATACTATTATTTTCCTAACTCCGATTTCTATATGCGGAAATGGAAAATCTTCACCTGTTATAAATCGTGGCTTAGTGGAAATGTTTCAGCGTGTCAACACATAAACCAACTCCAACTAATTAGCTACACTCATATAAATTAAACTGTGCAAAATCTAGATTTAATTTTTTTTTCTCGAATTTTCTATATTGAACATATAGAAAGTTTTTTTTATTATTATCAACAAATTAAAAGATATGAAAGAAATCAATTGAACGGCGTTTAAAGAAAAATTAGAAAGTTTAATAAATAAAAAAAAATATATTCTTCTAATATTCAATAAATAAAAATTTATTTTCGAACCGAGCAATTTATCTTAATTACTTGAACGGTTAAATCAAGACTTATTAGCGGTTTCGATCGTCTTTTTATTTTAACCAAAAGTTTCATAAAATAAAAAGAGTTTAAAAACCATTGATCTGATCGAAACGTTTACTAATTGGCTTTAGATTTTTATTGGTTTTAACCAATCTTTGTTTTAAAATATTATTTCCGTAATGAGAATTTTTTTTTTTTAAGAAATTTGTTTGAATCTGTTTTAGACTTTGGTGTTTATATTTCAAACTTCCGTATTTCTAAGAAGTGGATTTCTTTAAGAACATATCAAACAATTTATATTGATTTTTCTGTGTGTAAATTTGAGGATTGATAAAAAGTAGCTCTTAAACATATTTTTGTACCAAGATAAACATTTTCAGAAATTCTTTTTAATTTGAAGGCTGGACATCAATAACGGGCTAAGTGCCAAAAAAAAATTGAGTTAGACCCGAAAAAGCAAGCTAAATACCATCGCCAAAAACCTAATACATGCATTAACCTGGGCTTGATCGAGCCCCAGGGGTTTGATGACTCAATCTCAGGGGTTCGGCGGACGTCAAGATATATACCCGACTCATAATAAGATAATATAAAAGCCCAGGTCACTGATTCACTCACTCACTCATTCTGTAACGCTCAATGCCTACTATGATTGCCTATACTATGCCTACTACTATTGAGCCAACCCCACAACAAGGACATTTACTCAATGATAATCGTATTTTCACTCGCAATGTTGTGTATCAAAAAATTTTATAAACAAATAAAGCATTCATGAATTAAAAATAAATTATTCATTCTTTTTATTGAACTCATTCATAACTTTTGGTTGTCAAACACACTGATACGAACACATGCAATAACTTTCACGTAAGAAACTTGGGCTATTTTAAAAAAAATAGGGCGCCGTAGGCGCCCCAGAACAACTAGTACAAGGTATATGGAAATATACCTGTGTTTTGAATTTGAAAATATCATATTTTATTTTTCCAATTAAGAAGCAGGGTTTGATGAATGTGCATGCAAAATTGGTGGGGTTCAGTACACGAAAAAAAATAGTGGTGTAAAATTTACAACACTAAACTAGTAATATTTTTACTGCACTTTGTGTTCCCTATAACCACAAATGTAACATAAGATAATAACACTGTGTTGTATTCAGCTGTTACGTATAGTATTTTTAACTACCAAAGTGTAGTAAATATATGTAGCTGTTACAACTGTTGAGTGTTGTACAATTAACAAATTTTGGCGTTTGTGCATGCGGCGCGTACAACATAACCAATAATTTTGACAAACAAATGCAAGTGTCAAAAATTCAACTACATTTTTACTAGTTCGTGTTGTAAATAATACTACAGTTTTTTAATTACACTTGACTGGTAAACTTTACCACACGTGGTGTCATCCTATATAATACTAGTAAATGTAGTAAAATTAACAAGGAATGTTGTTAAAACTACAACACATTTTTTCCGTGTACCTTCAAGAAAGTTAAGAAGCACTGCTTTAACCTAATACATTAATAGTAACTATTAACATTGAATATTAATGATCATGGCATTTAACCCCCTTTTTACTTTGTTGGCAATAGAACATTAGCTTGCCTTTTCAGGTCTAGCTCAATTTTTTATTTTTGGCACTTAGCCCGTTATTGGCGTTTAGTCTTCATTGAATGAATATATTAGAAGAAAACACGTTTAAGTTAGGGATGTTACGAAACTTCGACTCTGGCTTCGATAAGTCGGAACTTCTGATTGTTATTTCATCTTTGGTTTCGATCTCACTCCGACGCTTTTAAATTGGAGAAAATCGCTCCTAACAGATCTTTTAATGTCGATTTCAAATTTTTTTGAATTTGTCGTTTTCAAATTTCAAATTCAAAAACTCCCACTTTGACTTCAGTTCCGATAAAATCACTTCCGCAACATCCCTAGTTTAAGTAACAGTGGTGTCATCTCGAAAAGATGGAAAAGTCACCTAGCAAGATAGCAATGGCAGCCCCTAGGTAGGTGCTAGCTTTCTTTAAAAGCCTTATGCTCCCCTATATAGAACAGGGGGCCAAATTATAAAAATAGATCTCACGAATCGCGCTTATAAAGGGAAGGAAAATCCTGAGATCCATACAGCATAAAAAACAGTGGTTCAAGCCATTTTTTGGGCGAAGCTGAATACAGGACTATGATTAAAATTTGTTAAACTGTTTGTAAAAATAGATAAACAAAACAAAAACTGGGGATGATACATGGGATCTGTTGCTTGATTGATAGGGTGGTATAAGTTAAATTTTTATGGTGTCCAAATTGCATTTAAGTACATTCGTTTTATTGGTAATAAAATTGTTTGATTAACTTTAAACGTAGTGTCTGTAAAGAAAATTGATTTAATTCGGATCTTTACCCTGAGTTGAGACCTTAGCAGCATCTTTAGCAGTACCATTTTATTGCAACAGGTACCTAGTGCATTATATGGTTCCATGCGTTTTGATCCCCGGACAAAATATCCCAGATAAAATACCACAAGACAAATTATACCCATGACAAACTATCCTCAGACAAAAAGTCATCATAGAATAAATGCAAATCGTATTTGCAGCATAATTTAGAAGTTGAAACATTTAGCTTTGTGTAAAACTTCGCGGTCTCCAGAAGTGCACATTTAGGCAATGACTGAAAATCGGGTCAACGAACAATGCCTATAAATTCTTTTCTTGTCAAACGCCCACCGGCGGACTCCCTGGACCCCTTGGCATTAATTAACACAGTTTTTGCGGATTTATCGGATACATGGGGGTCAATTTAACACGTTTTTACTAAAAATTATTAACTATAAAATTTTAGTTATTGAGCTCAAAAAAGTTTTATCAGAAAGTTGTGAGGTTTTAAAATTGCATGAAATATTTTATCGCAAATATTTTTGTCATGAGGATATTTTGTCAGGAATATGACAAAACGCCTAATATCCATTATAGAAAATGACGTCATTGTGGCTTACATTACTGGAAAATTCTTCATAAAAACGAATATAATATAGCTTAAGAAAACTTATACGTTCTAACCGAATTTCGTAATAAAAGAAAAAATTTATTTTTTAAGAAATTTAAAACATTTTTTTTTTGGAACCTTAACTTCGTACTCTCAACAGTTGTAAGCATTTTCATCTTACATCATTTTTAAGTTATCCCAAAATCATTTTCTTGTTTCGTACTTTTTTAAAACGTAACTTTTTGTCAATGAAATATATTTTAATTAGAAACGCATTCACTACATATTCATCATTTAATTAATTACCTAATTTTACAAAAAAAATTTTTGTACCAATCAAAAATTTTTCCTTGTAATTTTCTCTTCCTTTGAATTATTCAAATCACCGCCAAATAAATATTAAAATAATTTACTTTCAATCAAAAAATCAACATTTCCGCTTTAATATTTCTACAATCACAAAGGAAATAATATGCATAGTTACAATATTTAATATTTAAGGAAGTCGCAAAAACTTTCTTCAAATTACTTTACGCCTAATGGCACTTGGACAGTCACTAATTTTGCCTTCAACAAGGTCTTTGATGAATTGGTTCGTGACACGGCTCATCAATAAATATTATAACCTGATTTTTCTACGACCATTTGGAGCAAAGTTTTGCAGCGTTGGTTTTTGAACCTGAAGCGTAGCCCAGAAATTCTCGTAGATAACGCTTATATGTATTCATTACAGCGATAAAATCAACAATTGTTCGTAATTTACACTTGAATTATTGTGTTGGCTATATTATCAATGGAGTTAAAAAACGTTATTTACCAAGTTAAATTGCTGTAAATGCGTTTTTTTAAAACACTTGATAAAATTTTTTTAAATCAAAGCTAAAAGGTTGTTTAAATTTTGAAATAGTCGTCAAAATTTGGTTTTTTTGATTAGTTACAAAAATGAAAAAAAAAATTTCTTGTTAATGATGTCAATTTTAGGTAGGTATTGCATAAGTCTACATCATTTTCTTAAGGTTTTTTTCATTTTCAGTTCTTTTTGTAATCTTTAGCATATACTATATAAGAAAAATGAGTTCAATAAAAAATAACTTAAACTATTTTCCTTTCTAAGGTAACAAAATAGAAAACTGTTCGAGTTTTAGAATTTCTCTAAAAGAAAATCTGCAAAAAGTTTTCACCTTTTCGAATGATTTCTATGACAGCAATAATATGAGAAGACCAAAAATAGTTTTTATCGATCCGGAAAATGGTTGAAACTAGTTACAAAACTTTTAAGAATTGTTTCCTCTAACTACAACTTCTAAACGTTCGAATAATTATCAAAGTCCCTTCACTAATTATATGAATCGACCGAAGGTCGATCAAAATTACCTTACAAACCACAAAACTGAAAATTTCAAATCGCCAAACTCTTCCTCTCACGATCCAATCTTATAACACACAAATTGCCTGACAGCAAATCGATTGCACGCTGCGATAACACAATACAAATTTTCCGTTTAACTCTTTATACAAAATTTTCACGGATAATTATCATATTTATATAAATAAATAATATTTTTCTTAAATTTTCCATTTCGCTCGTTACAAAACTTTAATATGAGACTTGTTACAAGTAATAATTTGTCAACCTAAAATTTTCGTTATGCCCAATTATATCACCTAATTACACTCATTGCTATATAAAGTAACCAGTTTTGATTAAGGTCAATAATTACACATTCCCCAAACAAAAGATCCAAAAAGCCAACCTTCAAATAATTACAACCTGATCGACTGTTAAATTACACAAAAATCAAACTGATCATTGCTATAACCAACAGAAAAATCAATTAAAATAAAATTTTTTCCCAAAAAAAATTATTTCATTTTTATTACTTATTAATTACGTGTAGGTATGTGTACACTAATTGCCTACATTTTGCGCTATTAATTTTTACGGATTGTTAAATATGAGTTTGATCGAATCTAGGTCTTATAATTAGATAATACTTGCACACGTTAAAGCGTGTAATAAGGAATTATAATTTTGGGCTCG
Organism: Sisyra nigra; assembly: GCA_958496155.1. Taxonomy (NCBI): domain Eukaryota; kingdom Metazoa; phylum Arthropoda; class Insecta; order Neuroptera; family Sisyridae; genus Sisyra; species Sisyra nigra. The sequence goes on along the minus strand of OY292313.1, from coordinate 2,021,266 downwards.
ACCTAAAATTTATATTGTGTATTTTTTTTAAAATGCGTACACAATTTGTGTTTAACAAGAAAAAAACATTACTCATACTTAAAATGAGAAAGTTGCACCGTTAGAGATAGAACGTGCGTAAATAATTGATAGCCTCAAGTTCTTTTAATTTTCATGTTTCAAATCGATATTGAATAATGCAGTTATTTGTTGTGAGCTTTAAAAAATTAGACAAATTTTTTTGGAAAAATTAATAAAAAAAACTTCAATTGAAAATGTCTTATTTAAAAGAAAACTTATAACTTGTTTATCATGTTACCAAAGTATCCCTTGTAACATATGTCTGTCTAATTCGATCAGATATTCATCCCTCACTATCATATTTCGTGTCGACAAACCAAAAGGGTAAAAATAAACAATTCAAATCGACCAATCATCAGACACCAAAACATCGTCATTGCTTCCCTCGTGTTCATTTAAATCGAATACAAAACAACAAATGTCTGCAAAAGCAATTATTTCAGTGAATAAAATGAGGGGACTGCCATAAAAATTTTAACGACTTTTTTCACTCAATTTCTAATATTAAACTCTCACGAATTGCGTATGGGAAGATTATTAACCTGCTTCATTTTTTTTTTTCTTTACATGAACGACAAGCAATCAAACCAACTGAAGGCTACCTCTGAAGTCACCAAATGAGAGAACGTTTAAGGTAATTTAATCGGATTACAAATAATTATTAAAACTAATTGCTTTTTAATTTTTTGCTAAGACCCATTATGTATGTAAAAATATATCAAATAGAAACGTTTTTACATCAATTTTCGTCCTTTCAATTACACTTTTAAGGATATGGATATTTTTTGGGTGTTTTAAGTCGCTTTAACGGCTAAGGTCATATCACGACTGTCTAAACACAGAAACTTTCTGTTGGTCAGTTATATTTTAGGTCTAGAATCTTAAATCTAGGATTCAATGGGGATCGAACCCAGAACCACTTGACGCATGAAGTGGAGAGAACTACTCTCTAGCCACTGGGCCAATAGGTGGCCCTGGATATTTAAGGTGGCCCCAACGGATATTTAATGGACATTAAAAGTGTTCTAATTTTGATAAAGTGGCTTATAAGAAATTAGTATTTCATCCCTTAGTTTTCAACCCTTTAGAAGTGGAAAATTTCCTCAAATTAAAACTGGACTTCACGGAAAGCACCAGCTTTCAAATAAAAAAAGAATTATCAAAATCCAGCTATCAAATAAGAAATTAATATGTCATCCCTTAGTGTTCAACCCTTTCGAAGTGAAACATTTTCCTCAAATTAAAATGAGACCACACGAGAAGCACTAGCTTTCAAATAAAAAAAAAATTATCGAAATCGAGCTATCCAATAAGAAGTTAATATTTCATCCCTTAGTTTTCAACCCTTTAAAAGTGAAAAATTTTCCTCAAATTAAAATGAGACCACACGAGAAGCACTAGCTTTCAAATAAAAAAAAAATTATCAAAATCGAGCTATCCAATAAGAAGTTATTATTTTATTCCTTAGTTTTCAACCCTTTAAAAGTGAAAAATTTTCCTCAAATTAAAATGAGACCACACGAGAAGCACTAGCTTTCAAATAAAAAAAAAATTATCGAAATCGAGCTATCCAATAAGAAGTTAGTATTTCATCCCTTAGTTTTCAACCCTTTAGAAGTAGAAGATTTCCCTCAAATTAAAACTGGACCCCACGGAAAGTACCAGCTTTTAAATAAAAAAAGAATTATCAAAATCGAGCTATCCAATAAGAAGTCAATATTTCATACCTTAGTTTTCAACCCTTTCAAAGTGAAACATTTTCCTCAAATTAAAATGAGACCACACGAGAAGCACTAGCTTTCAAATAAAAAAAAAATTATCGAAATCGAGCTATCCAATAAGAAGTTAATATTTCATCCCTTAGTTTTCAACCCTTTAAAAGTGAAAAATTTTCCTCAAATTAAAATGAGACCACACGAGAAGCACTAGCTTTCAAATAAAAAAAGAATTATCAAAATCGAGCTATCCAATAAAAAGTTAGTATTTCAGTTTTCACCCCCTTAGAAGTGAACGATTTCTCTCAAATTAAAATGGGACCATTCGGGAAGCACCAGCTTTCAAATAAAAAAAGAATCATCAAAATCGCTTTACCCAGTCGGAAATGCTGAGGTAACAAATATATAAAAAAAAATACAGTCGAATTGAGAACATCCTTCTCTTTTTGAAGTTGGTTAAAAATACTAACAATACCCTCAAATTTCCAGATTCATCTGATAACTCTTGCACTTATGGAAAAGAAATTATGCTCCACTGTGTTTCTGGAGGTATCACAGGCATTCGATAAGGTGTAGCATCAAGAACTCCGTATGGTATATATATATATAACTCCAAAATGCATTAAGACTTCCCAAAGCATTTCTATGAAATCCTAAGCTTATACATACTTAACATTTTTCTGGCTTAGGAGACCAAAACCAAGACCTCGCACTGGAATAATACTACGGAACATGAACAAGCTAAGAAATTCGTACTCTGAGAAGAGAACTTATGGCATCTTGTCGCTCGGTAAGGCTCCTAACAAGCCTCTATACGGTCTACTGTACCCTGAATTACCATATGCACAAGATCGGTAAATCCGACACTAACATAGGTCGTCTCTGCTGGAAAGCGTCAGAAACGGTGGAACACATTTTGTGCTTATGTTAGGCAGCTTTCAGAAGAAGACTGCAGCATCTCGAAAAGTTGGACATGACGCTTAGCGAGATAGCAATGACAGCCCCTAGGCAGGTGCTGGCTTTCTTTAAAAGCCTGGCGCTCCCCTAGTAAACACAGAAGGTCACATCACAATAGACCTCCTTGGTCACGGTAAAAAAGGGAAGGATTATCCTAGGATCCGTAAATGGAAAAAAGATCATATATAACTGAGCGTTACTTCAGAGTAAAATATGAGGATGAGTTAGAGGCAAAACCTATTGGCGCTGACTTTCCGCAAGGCAGCGTACTCGGACCAGTTCTCTGCTTTCTATACACTAGAGATATTCTCCAGGCAGAAGCAGTTGGCATGGTAACTTTTGCAGACGACTCTGTAATGATATCAGTTGGAGGAACTGTAGAAGAGTCAACGGGTGCCTTGCAGAGGATTTTAAACAAGATAGATCGCTGACTTAAAAAGTAGAGGATTAAGTTTACTGAAATCAACACACTAACTTCACTAAAAAAAAGTGCCACCATATCCCCGTGTACTTCTTCTTCTTCTTATCCAACGCCCACGCTTGACATTTCTGTCATTCGGTGCCGCGCCGTCCAAAAGAGTTTAGAGATTAGTTGGTTTTGGTTGTTTTCGTTGTTCTCTCTGACGTCTGCAAGTGCAGGACAATTGCCAATCCCCGTGCACTTGAATATACAACGTGTTCCTTATCAGGTTTTTTCCATACGACTAGCTATGGTGACGCTCAAACACTAACAGACAGACAAAGAGCAAGCACACATTGACCAACAGACAAGAGTGAGTGAAGAACTGTTTCAACTGGTTTGTTCCATGTGAACATCGAGCCTTATCCAGCAGTCAGTACAGCCATTTTCGTGTCAAGTGCTTATATCGAAACTCATCAACACTGGTTTCGCCATGCTTATGCACTGACTTGTCGCCCTTCGGCTTAGGCTGAAAAAGTTCATCACTCACTTAGTCAATATTGTCTTACTTTTTGTCTGTTTTCGTATCAGTACACCGCCATAGCTGGACGATTGGAACAAACCTATGGTAACACTCCTAAATACTTGGGATTTCACACTAAATTTCGTTGGTCAGCAACACGTAAAGGTCAAGAAGCGGGAACTTAAAAAGAGAAAGAATGCACTGGATGTTTGGAAGACAAGCAGGGACTGAGCACAAACAATAGAGTCCTACTGTATAAGCAAACTTTAAAACTCATCTGAGCATACGGTTGACCAAAGTGGTCAAAGGAAGGCATTGTTTGTACACCCTGGTACTTAAGGAACTCTGACGTAGCAAGAGATTTGAATATCGAAACAATTGAAGAAGAAATCAAGAAAAATGCAGAAAAGCACCAGCAGAGTTTTCAAGTACAGCCAAACCTTGAGGCCCAAAAGTTGCTGAATGAGCCTCATCCTCTTCGAGGACTTAAGAAATCAAAGTCAGCTGATATGATCTACTTGTGCATCTTATCTTATATGGAAACAGCCACTGGCCCATCACAAGATTTTTATCAGAAAGACAAATTACTAAATGAGCCAAGCTCAGGTGTAACAAATTGGTTAAAAAAATCTAATAACTCTAATTATCCATTCATTTTTGATGACATTTCTATACTAAAGAGTCATCAAGTCAAATAATTTGACATTTCATACAATGAATTGGATTTAATATTTCAATTTTGAAATAAAATTACTTTAAATATCAATTCTTTGCTTGACTTGATATTAAGTCTAATTAAAGTCAAGAAGCATAACATTAAGTCAAACAATGAATGCTTATTTTTATCTGCAGTAGGTACAAAGGTAGTACGTTTAAAAATCGGAGGGCCAACTGATTTACAATATCTGACGTCACATTGTTAAAGATAACTTTTAAAAGTCTCCCAATATTTTAATGTATAATCGGGTATATAATTGCACAGAAAATAGTGGAAGTTCAGCTTTCTCTGTACCTAATCGTTTCTAAATTTTCAATAACCATCAACACAAGAAGAGGGTTAAAGCTGTTAAAAGGCACCTCATATATTTTTACTAGTCAATAGCCAACTTTAGATCATTTCAAACATGAAAATTACTTTTAAACTCGAGGAATTTTTCTCTGAAACACTAAAGCAATCACGGTTTATGACCATGAGCTAAACGAATATTTGCATTGCTTTAAATGTTTGGAGCACAAACACTTTGGTCGGTTTAGATCTGTGGTGTTTTCAGAAAAAGTAAAAGGAATCTTCTGCGAATTGTAACCAAGAAAATTTGCATTGGTTGAAACGTGATCCAAATAAAAATACCATTAAAATTAGCATTAATTTCAAATTTAATCTCAAAACAATTTTTATTGTTTCATTAAAAGTTAATGTTTAGATCTAAAGTGTTTCCGTACTAATTTCTATAGAAAACGAATGAGAATTTTATTATGCGTATATTTGGGCTCATAAAATTTGTTTTCTTAGTAAAAATTTAAGAAGTTTTTCCGTCAGTATGACGAAGACTTCAACATCTTCTTACATGATTGCAATTTTATGAATGACTAGGGAAAACAATGTTTAAATAAAATAGAAAGATTCAATAAAATTCTCAGAGGTAATATGAAGTTAATCAAGAATTAAATATATGCTTGTTGTGATTATGTAATTATTTAAGTATTATGGGTAGGAAGATCTTTGTTTGAAACCGCGATCAAACCCACGATTTTATTAATATATGTGAGCAAATATAATTTTAACGAGACAGTCATAAAATTTATTTGACGCAAATATCAACAATTTTTATAGAAAATTACAAAGTTATGATGCCTTGTAAAATATTTTTTTAACTTAAAAAGATTTCAGAATTATTTTTAAAACTGGAAAACTTTTGAGATTTTTCACAAACCACACAAAAATTTTCGCTTGGACGCTTAAAAAAATTTACTAAAACATAAAAATTCGATACAAGTAACTTCGTAACGAGTCATTTAAAAAAAATAGTTACTCAAATTTCCTTTCCTTTCATTAATTACGAACAACTAAATTCAAACAAAGATTTCATCGCCAAACACTTGGTTCATGCAAAAAATTAACTTTTAATTACCCAATTTACAACCTTGAAATAATTAATTTTTGCATTTTCTTTTCACTCGACATTATTTATAATAATTAACTCACGTCTAAATCGGACAACAATTCACTTAAATTTCAATCATTCAAATCGCTTTTTAATTTTTTTTTTTCATTATCCTCATTTACCTCCGTTCACTCGATGAATTTCAATTATGAGAATTGAATTAATCTTACATAATAATAATTGCTTCAATTCGATTCGTTTGCGAGATTAAAGCTATGATTTATGGAATCAAGATGATTTTCCTAGAGAATTTAAAAATAACGGAACGTTTGAAATTTTACATCTATGCAAAAACGTTGCGAATCGATTCGTGGAATTGATTAGTTGATTATGGAATTCTTGGCAAATTTCAGGTTTGCTATGTAAATTTTTAAAAATTCCTTACAAGAATAAACCTAAGAAATTTTTTTGGGTTAAATGAGCCTAAAAAAAAACGAAAGTTTCCTCACTTCATTAGATATTCGATTTAATCAATCGAATCTCGTCTAAATTATTTGACTGTGACTAAACTCGAATAATTCTCCGAATTTAAAGGTTGGTAGTTATCGATAAATTTTTTGCCAATTAAAACCATATAAGACATAATATTTAGATCATTACAGTTTTAGCCTCAATCTGCAAATCGAATTATTTAATCCTCAAATCAAGGATTTCAAGGCAAATACAGAAACTCAACTACCAAATTGTAATTAAAAATAATGAATTTCAAAAAGTCCATAAAATTGATTATTACGTATGTTAAGAGATCTTCATCCATGACACTCTTAATGGTTCTAATTTGAAATAGCTAGATATAACCAAATTATAATCATTAAAACCAATGGTTTGAAAACCTCAAAATTTAACCCTGAAATATTTACACGGCCATTTACATCTAAGTTCTTTAAAATTTGTCTTTAGCTGAAGATTTCAACTCGTTATTGACTCACTAATTGTACGTTTCGATTTATTTTCAGAGCCATAACAATGTGGCTTGTTAAATCTTAGAAAATCGGGCTCCTAATTCAAAAACTAATATTTTTCGTGTGTATCAAGTGGCTGGTAATAATTAGTCGATTATCGTAAACTTTCACTCGAACGTATCATTCGTTACCGCGGTAACGTTAGCCTATTAATCTTATTGGTGAGATGCAGTCAAGATAAATCAGAAATGCAACTGATAAATTTGAGAAATTCGAAATTTGTTGTGCCGGTTGAAATTGTTTGGGTTAAATTGAAGTACCACCCACTTTAAACAAGAAATTCCAATGAAACATGTGAGGAAAATAAAATTTTATGGCTCTATTGCAATTTGGCATAGGTTTAACTTAATTTTGATTTGAACAAAGAGAGCCATAAAACTATTGATAATAATTTAAAAAAAACGAAATTGTATGCTTTAAGTACTTGAAGTGATGATTGTATGAATCATACTTAAATTCAATGCATTTCTAAAAATAAATTACGACTGATTAAATTTTACACTTGAGACTTTAAGAGAAATAAAAAAAAAATGTTTATGTTACTATTTAAGCCTGCGTAAAACGAAATTCACAATTTTCATCGTGAATGAAAATTATCAGCAAAGCATTCGTACTCTTAAGGTCAATCAGTTTATTTTAAAGGTGAGTAGAAATTCTTTTGATTATTTCAAATATCTTCGTTAAAGAAATTCAAATTTTCATCTTACTTTTTCCAGGTTTATAGTTTGTTATAATATCATCGTTTTTAAACTTTCAAAAATGGAAGAAATGAGGCCTTCATGTTATCTATATTTATACTTGTATTTCATTTCATAACATGAGTGAATATTTATTTTTATTTTTGAATTTTCATAACTTTTGAACAATTGATCGTAACGACAATTTGAATAAAAGAATGTATAGGAAATTTTACGCTCTACAAAAAAGGTTCTGATAAAAAAGTTCTTTTGATCAACCATTTCAAAGATATTAAAATTAAAAAAATAACACCACTTAAACATTTTTAATAGTTTTTAATTTTGTTTGAGGGCCCTTTTAAAGCAAAAATTTCCTATAGGTAGATATTTTCTTTAAGATTGTTTTTACAATGAACTGTTCCAAAATTATGCAAATTCAAATATAAACAAATAAAATTTTCTCTGTGTTATTTAAATGGAAAATGGAAAAATGGATTAGAACCTTAATATTGATATTTAGAACTCGTTTTGGCACTGAATTTCAACATTTTGGACAAAATAAGAAAAAAATAATTACTACTATGTATCTCTTAACACGTTGGCCTAAAGGGTAATGAAAAGGTCGACGAAGAAGTCAAAAATGCAACCAAAATTTCTGCTGTGGCCCAAAAACCTTAATTACACGAGGACTTCAAGAAGTACCTCAGCGAAAGAATCTGGATGGTATGCAGCACAGAATAGAAGAGCTAAACATCCAAACTCCACTCCATCATAAAATCGATATTGAATAAACCACCCATAGAAGCCATTCCCCGTACAAAAACAAATCATTGTAACCCGACTGAGGATAGGGCATACAAAATTAACCTATTCATACCTCCTGTAAAGAACTCAACCTACAAACTGCACCAAGTGCTCATCCTCACTCACCGCTGAAAGGATTGAGGAAGGAGATGGGTAGATTACATTCCATCCAGGAGGCGATGGGAGACCCAGAACAGTGGAACAACGCATACTGTTTCCTCCATAAGCTGGGAATTTGGAGTGAGATTTAACGATCTAAAATAACCAAAGAACCAAGCCTTACCCAACTACCATTATGCTAATGACTGTGTAGTTGAAGCATGTTAAAATGAAAAAAAAAATATATTTATAATAAAAGAGTTAACTGATTGACTGACCGACAGGAACAAATGAAGAAAAAAAAATTAAATGTCTTATTCATGAATGCATGCACTTTGATTCCTACTGAGGAAAGATTTTCGAAAGTCCATTTTTAAGTAATTCGAAATGGGAGTTGCAGTTTTCCATTAAATTATCAATTTCTATCAATTCTTTTCTTGCAATAATCAATCAAGATGTAAATACAAAGAAGCTCTGATTTTATAGTTTCTCAATTATCTTAAAAATTCTTTAAATCTTTTATAGTTTTCTCATTGGAAGAGAAGTTTTTAGGATATGGTTTCATTGACTCATTTATTAATATTTATTAATGATATAGTTTAATTTTTAGAATAAAATTCTGGAAAAATGTATTTTAGTAGTAAAGTGGTTTTGGTGTTTTTTCGTAGGCCTACTACTTTTACTTACTATATCTACAACAAATTTTTTTCCGTGTAGCAATTCGGTAATCGATAAGTGGACAAGAATTGAGAGAAATAGTTCACTAACGGTTCGTTACACGACAAAGAAAGAAGATATTACATATAAAGAAAGAGAACATACATTTGACGTTAGGAAGTAGTCTTAAAGAAAGTGACGTATTAACAACGAAACAAAAAGATAAAATGTATTAAATAAGTAGAATATTTTCATGCAAATTTTGTATTTACGATGGTCTATTTCTATAATCCTTTATATAACAGGATAGACCTAGAAAATGATCTATTTATAAGTATCAAATTTGAAGACATTTTGATCAACTTTTCATATTTTTGACTGAAACCTATCAAAAACATCTCAGCATCTCTATGGCTTTACAGCATTTATTCGATGTATGTTTAAAAAGTTGTCTATAGGTACTACATGTCTTCTACAGCTATAAAATAACCTTTCTAATAATAAAACTGCAATTTTTAATCATCTTACATTTAGGTAATAAATAAAATAGCTATGATCAATGTTTTGTAAAGAGAAAGATTTGTGCTTGAACTTGACTTTTATCTCAATTGAAACAGGTAATTGTAAGTTTTTATCTTAATAAGCATCTACCTAATAAATTTCGAATATAAAAAAGAACTGATTAACATTTTTAAATTCAAAACCTATAAATCACCGTATAATAACACCTGACGCATTTGTCAAAATTATGTAAATTAGGTTTATCTTTTGGCAATTTAAAAACCTGAAACATTTTTTAAAGTTAATATAATTGTGACGGAAAAGTCGTAGAAATACAGAAGAACTAATTTTTTAAGGCAATCATTAAGATTTGAACTTAGTTCAAATAATTTTCTTGTCTTAATGATAGATTTTATAACTAAAATCCCAATCACCTTATTTACGCATGAAATGCGTTTTTTTTTTTAAACAGAGATGCATAAAAAATTTACCGTTTTCGGCGAACCAGTTTTAAAGTTTGAAAAAATCACATTTCTTAACGCTTTTTCGATTAAAAAATTTTTAACTAAATTTTTAAGCAAATTACATATGTAAACATTTTAAATCTATTTACAAATCTTGTCAATGGTTTGAAGTAGTTTTATAGTTTATTTAAACAAGCTTTTGAATGCATTTTTATGGAAGAATCTTCGATAAATTTTTCAATGAGGCATTATTTAAAAAAATCATTTTCAATTTGTGCTTATTCAAAGGTTTCATGTGAATTTTCCATTCATTATTTTATTACCCAATGAAAGAGTTTGAATTCAATCAAAAAGATTTCCTTATCGTTACACTAAATCTATAAGACTATAAGCTTCGTTAGTGTGACTTAAGACGTTTAAGCTGAATTTCAAAGAGATGCTCTTTCTAATTTTGCGACATCTTTTCAATTAAGTCAATCTCATTCATCTCGAAACGACTTAAAAATTCAATTGCATGCGACTATTTGCTAATGTTAGAGTAATTTCATTGTTCAAACTTACATTTTTTTTTCCTTGCTGCAATAATGAGTAAGTCCGATTGTTACGATTGGTAAATGCAAGAAAGTTAATGATTGTTAAACACTTAATTAGATGCACAATA
>OY292313.1:1135684-1324572 GCA_958496155.1 Sisyra nigra | reverse complement strand
TTTTGAAAATCTGATAAAACGACTTTACAGTTTACGCCGTCCTCTATCTATATTATGAATTTCATTAAAAAATGTGTCCATGAAATTTAACTTTTTTCTTCGATGGATTCATCAGGGATTAAAAAAATCTGAAAACCGAAAAATTAAAATCTCCCCCTTAAGCTTTTCCGGAACTTTCTTGGTGTCTATCGATAGAGAAATTCACGGTGATTCCAATGATGCTACGATCGATAACGTACGATCGATAGTTAACGAGATATTCGGCGTTAAAGTTGCAAAAAGTGCCAATTTTGCCACTTTTTCAGAAATTTCTCAGATTTTGGTGCGGTTTTGATGCGGCGCCGCATCAAAAAAAAAAGAAAAATGCCCAATCATAATTTGGGGATCGGCTGGAAATTGAAGAGCGATTCAAACCTCAATTTCCCAAAAGTGAAAATTGGAAAAATGACCAAAATTTTCCGACCAAAATTTTTATCAATCTTTTTGATGAGAAAAAAAGAAAACGTAACTTCAATCCATCGACCGTTCTAAGCCACGAAGGCTTGAACGATCGAAGGATCGAATTAAATCGAAGGATAACTGGAAAATTCAAATGAACATTAATATATATTAGTTCAAGCTGTAATACATATAGAAATACATTAACATAAGAAAAAAATCCGGAGTCAGGTGCTGGAATCGAACCGTGGTCTTCTTGGTTGGCTGCCGACGTCTCTATCACCTAGGCTATCAGAGAACTGAGAAAAATTCGAGAAAACTTCTATATAAAGTATCGTTTTATTCTCCATATAATTTCAATGTGTTAACAACTCGAAACTTGCGGTAGGAAAAAGTTCAGTTGACACTTCCCGATTGATTTTCGCGATGAAACTCAGAATATAAATAGTCAAGAGTGAGATCGGAAAAGTTGTCGTTGCCGATTTTTTAAATTTTTTGTCCTTTCCGAGATATTAGGAATTTTCGAATTTACCAAATCTTATTTTGCATTGCATAGACAACCCACATAACAAGTATGTATAGCATGATTGTCTGTGCTATAATGCTATCTGATACATGCATTTTTCTGAAGATCAAAAATCACGAATATCTCGGAATAGAGAAATATCTGAAACAATAATTAAGGATAGTTTTAAGAAAAAAAAAATATTTCACAAATTAAATATTTATTAACTTTTTAATATAGTATACATATAATAGATGTATAAGAATATAAGTAATCATTTATTATTTAGTAAATAATTATAATATAATAAATATAATATAAAAACAAATGCATAATGGCTATTTATAAAAATAATGCAATACAATTATTTCAAGCTTACAATATATTAGAAACAATCTATGAACTAGGAACATATCCAACTTATAATCCATGTGCAGGAATAGTGTTAAAAAGATATTTAATTTATTACAGAGAAAAAATATATATAAAATATAACCGGAAAGAACTAAGCGTGAAACGTTTTTAATTATATGCCAAAAAATTGCTCTTACATCTTGACTTACATCCAATGCAGTAATTGCAATCATTACAAAAAATTACCATTGTTGATACCGGTCCACAATCAACCATACAAGTGAATGTTAAACATCTACCCTCGTAAACACGAGGGAATTTCATGGAAAACCAAAAAAAAAAATAAACCAACCATGAAATCGACCATGGAAACCTCCACCGAAAAACTCCAACTCTGACAACGACTTCTCTACCGACACCAACAATGGTATCCGAAGATATTTCACCGTAAACCACAAACAGAAACGGGATCATGAAACCAACGAAAACGAACCGGCCAAAATCTCAACAAAAACAGGTATAAAATCCTCGCCAACATCGAAAAGGAACATACATCACTATCAAAGCCTCCCCCCATATACATAACAGAAAGGAGCACCAATCCAACCAAACTCAATCTAAACAAGTCCATCAAAAATGATTTTTTCATGGTTGACCTAAAAAGAGGTCAACTACACGAAACCAAACTCCAATTATCCAGCCCAACCGACTATACCGTCAACACTAAATGGCTAGATGAAAAAAGACTACAATACTGAAAACATACCAAGCAAAAAATCTGAAAGAACTGAGGGTAGTCATCAAAGGAATAGATTCCGAGGTGCACACAACAGAAATTAAAGCAGAGCTAGAAGCCCTCTACTTCAAATTCAACTGGGTCCACAACATTCTAAACAAATACAAACAGTCCCAACCTATGTTTAAAGTGGAGTTATCACCCGAATCCGCCCAACCTCCCAAAGAAAAACCACACCAAATCTACGAGGTACAATAAACAAAAATCTTCAAAGTACATACTCTCCAGAAGAGTATCAATCGAAGAGCCCCACAAACGTTCGGGCCCTGTCCAATGCCTAAACTGCCAGGAATACGGGCACACCAAGGCCTACTGCAAGCAAGAAATCAACCTGTGTAGCCTGTGGAGGAAACTACTGCACCGAGAAATATCCAAGCGACAAGCTGGACCCCACAACAAAGAGATGCAGCAACTGCGGCCAAAACCACACGACCAACTACAAAGGTTGCCCCCCGGTCTACCTTGCAATCAACAAGAACATACAAAGCAAGCTATTCCCACCAGGTCCCCAATACAAACGACCCTATCCCAATAACGACAAACCAACACAACCGCTCAATCCACCCCCTAACCTAAACCCACCCAGAAAAATCCACTCCTACGCAGACGCATTAAAACAAAACCACTCGCCCGCGCAAGAACCCACAATGGACAACCTGCCTCTCCCCAGATGATTATGATACTGATGATCAATAGTATGCAACAAATAACCGCAATCCTCTAACAACTACAAGACACCCACAAACAACAGGCCGAGCTCATCGCAAAACTACTCAAGCCATGAAGCACCTAAAAATCTCACAATGGAATGCCAACGAATTACCAAACCATAAAACCGAACTATTCCTATCCCTGAAAACATACAACATCCACATGCTCAGCAAGGGAAATATTGATAAATAAATATTATAAAAAAAATGAAAAACCGACTTCAAAATATATAAAAATTCTTAAACAAAAAATGTTCTAAAAATTAACAAAATAATGGCGTATCCTTGCAGTATCTACAACTTACAAATTATTAGGATGATACAATGTACAACTATTGTTATTTTTGGAGTTGGTGTCAGCCAAAGAAATACGATTATATTGGTACTTAGCAAAAAACGAGAATACCTTATGAAAATTATTTTTCAAATGAACTTTTAAACAATATACTCGAACTGTAACAATCTCTAGCGACCTTTAAACTACAAAATACCAATTATCAACTAAACTTTTTTACAACTTTTACAAATTAACATTAATATTTATTTTCTTGACCGACACCAACTCCAAAAATAACAATAGTTGTACATTGTACCATCCTAATAATTTGTAAGTTGTAGATACTGCAAGGATACGCCATTATTTTGTTACTTTTTAGTGCATTTCTTGTTTAAGAATTTTTATATATTTTGAAGTCGGTTTTTCATTTTTTTATAATATTTATTTATTTCTCGCGTTTTAGTGATCTGAAGTTTGATAACTGATTTTATTTTCTTGAAAATGGTTAACCTTCCAAACGCGCTGCTCATATGAGGCAGCGCCGTTTAATATTAAAAGTTACTACATCATCCCTTTTTGCCCTTAAGGGTTGAAATTTTTTGCTTTCTAAATGTAATAACAAAACTAAGTGGAATACTCTTTCCAATAGAAAAAAAATTATCAAAATTCGGTTAAATGTCACTATTTCATCCCCTATTTTCATCCTTATGGGGTGGATTTTTTTCTTCAAATTGAAATGTGAACAATTTAAAGGTACGTTGTACGTAATAGAAACAAAATTATCAAAATCGAGCTATCCAATAAGAAGTTAATATTTCATCCCTTAGTTTTCAACCCTTTAGAAGTGGAAGATTTCCCTCAAATTTAAACTAGACCCCACGAAAAGCACCAGCTTTCAAATAAAAAAAGAATTTTTAAAAATCGAGCCATCCAATAAGAAGTTAGTATTTCATCCCTTAGTTTTCAACCCCTTAGAAGTAAACGATTTCCTTCAAATTAAAATGGGACCATTCGGGAAGCATCAGCTTTCAGATAAAAAAAGAATCATCAAAATCGCTTCACCCAATCGGAAATGCTGAGGTAACAAACATTAAAAAAAAAAATACAGTCGAATTGAGAACCTCCTCCTTTTTTTGAAGTCGGTTAAAAACAAAAAGAAGACATACACGAGGCTAAAACGTAACAACATAATTCCTACACCTGTCCAAACACGTCGTCATTTCCACTGACTCAGCACCTCAGCACAACGAACTCACAGTCTAGTCAGCAATCTCACCGGAAACAAATCCAAAATACCCCAGCAAATCTAAAGAGTAGGAAAAAATTAAAGCTAACCAAAATGGAGCCGAACTCCTACTAATAATTACCGCCAGGCTAATTGGAACATCCCTGGCCTACTCTCTCTCAAAGGACTACATGAGAGGACGTAAAAAGAGGATCATCCAAACAATCTAAAACGCCTAACACCATATTCCAGTCCATTCTTACAATTAGTTCATGATAACTCGATCCCACGCTCACAATTACTCGCAATTCGATATGCTACCATGACACACCCACCGCAAACTTATCAAGCCAGGAGGCCGCCAACGGACTTGCCCCCAGATGGGACACTCAGCCCAACCGGGACTCCAACTGGAACAATCCAGCCAACGCAAGGGCGCCAACTGGAAAAACCACCTATCCTAAAATGTATACAAACTTTGCTAGAGTTACTTGTAACTAATCCAAAGAATAAATACAGAGATATATTACAAAAAAAAAATTAATACTGCAAAAAATTTGATCAAGTATTTGCGTAATGAAAACAGCAGATAGACAGCTTTAAAAAAATCAATTAAAAATTATTTTCAGTTTTATAGCTATTTTAATTCTTTGAAATTTTTTTAAAAATTTGATTTTTAATTAATTATTCACCTGGAGCAATTGCTAATACGGAAAGAGCATTTAAAGCAATTTTTAAAAACAAAACTCAAAAAAGTGACTTCTTTGTATTTTACAGCAATTTTAATTTGTAGTTTGCAAATTTTTGAAAAATTAATTATTAATCAATTAATAACTATACACTTGGAGAAATTCCGGATTCTGAAGGAGAAATTTTTGGGCATATAGAATAAAAAAAAATTTTCTCGCCAACTTAACTCTTTCTGGTTAAAAAATACATGCAATAATAAAAAGGGAGTGTTGAAATGAAATTTGATTATTGTAACGGTTGTACCTTAAAAATGTATTTGAATTTGTATTTTCAGTAAAATATAAAAAAATGCTAATAAAGAATTTTAAAAAAAGCTACAAAAATATTTTAAAAACTGCTACACAAATAGAAAAAGAATTCAAAAACTCTTTATTAACCTATTATCTTTCTGAGCTGCATTAAGTCTACGTTTAAATATGAAATAATCATAAGGCAGTAGAAAAAAAAAACATATTCTCCCCAGACCATGCGTATTAGATCGTTTGCCCCACTCTATCAAAGCGACGAAAAATACACCGCTTCATGCGTTTTTCTGGTAAAAATCGCATTTTTTAAAACTTTAATTATATTGCTTTTTAAGTAAGATATCGTGATAATTCTTTTTTTAGATAAGGACCAAGTATATAAGAAGTAAAACAAAACAAAAAAATTGGTTGTCTGTAAAGTCGGTTTACGGACGATAGTTTTACGTGATAACGTCATAAAGAACACCTGATTGATGAAAAATTGCGTACTTTTACGAATTGAATTATTATCACTGAATTATCATTACTTTGTTTAATACAAAGGAGTTAATTGAAAATTAACAATTTTTTTAAAATAAAATCAGACTGAAAATTATGAAGGAATAAATCAATTAAATCTTATTAAGTAAATTGTAAAAGAAAAACACAAAACACGTTGTCCTAGAGAAGACCTAAGACATATTATATATCAAACTATGTAATACATCACTTATATATCAAAATATCGATAGTTGATATTTATTTCCGAATATCAAATTCGATATTTTTTAAGAGCTTTATTATATTTTATAATAATTATAATTTATTCCACTTATAGTTATTGACAATTTTTCAAGTAATCGCGTTTTGAGATGAAAATATCGATATATCGAAGTATCGATATTGCTTGTAAATATCGATACGATATATATCGATATATTTGATACATTTGCCCATCCCTACGTTGCCTAGGATTCAACAACAATATCGTGCCTCTCTATCACTTGTATCGCGGTCTCGCTTGCACGCACAGGTTCAAATGTAGGTAACGTGACAAAATGGCCGAACTTTTTCAGACTTGTTGTCGTAGTTCATCAATTTATAAGACATTATCACGTCAAAAAAAAAATTGATCAAAATCTATCTAGTAGTTTTTGAGTTGAAAGCGAACACAGGAAAACGACTATCATTTTATTTATATAGGAGATAGATAAATATTAAATATACCTAGTATTAAAAAAGTGCATAAAATAATGCAGTGTAAATTATTTCTAGCTTAAAATATATTCGAAACAATCTATAAACTATGAAGATATTCGAGATGTAATCCATGTGCACGAACAGTATGAACGAACAATTGTAAAAAAAAACTAGAGATGCAACGAATAGTGATTATTTTCTATTAAAAAAAAAGAAAAATTTAACGGCAACCGAAATTTATTTTTATTTACAAAGTATTCGCCTAGATTGGACACTAGATTCATATAAGTAGTGGTTTCTAAACTCAAACCACTCAAACCAAGTTCCTACCCGAGGAAACTTTACTCAATGCATAAACAATTGTTTTGATTCATCATAATTAATTCTCTAATTACCTACTGATTTTCAATTTTATTTTGTAATTTAAATTAATATAATTTCGAATTAAACATTTATTTTCTTATGCGTTAGTATTTGGTATTCGGCCAAATACCGAATTGTAGCCGAATATTCGTTGCATCTCTATTAAAAATAATAGTTCATGGATTTTTCGGAAATATCGATAAATTTTAAGTTTTCCTTTTTTCGATTGAAAATGCATTAGGGATGTTTCCTATTGTCAGTGCGTTGAAAATTTCACATTTATCTAGAATCGATTTTTGAGCAACTTAAAATCTCAAAGAAAACTTTTGTAACGCACAAATTGTCAAGTTTTTAAATGATTTTTTTTAGAAATTATAACTATCAATTACTATCCATTAAGAGGCCCTCAATGTGTGGGTAATGTTTAATCGAAATCTGTGCGAAAATATTTCTTCGTAGAAAAACTACATTGACTATAGTTCAATGATTTTCGGAAAAATCGTTAAAACGTAATGTTGCCATTTTACGATTGCACATGCATTGGGGATGGTTCCCAATGCCATTGCATCGAAAATTTCACATTGAAACCGCTTCTGTAAACAATTCTTACGAAAATAATTAATAGTTTCTAAAGATATTACCTTAAGTAAAGCACTTAACATAAATAATAAGTAATATAGAGTAACTAAGCCAATTTCACCTTAACAATTTGACACACACTGCACTTTATGGTAAATAATAATTTTCAGAGTTCAAAGAACTATTGCACATTAAACTGTATGATTTAAGTAACATATAACAGAAACACATTTCAATAAAAACCTTGGAAAATCTCACAAAATCCATCAAAAACAGCATAATTTTGTAAAAGAAAATTACAAGTTGTTCATTTAGATATCTGTCAAACACTGTAAGTTTTCTTATTTTAGTACAACCATCGCCATCTATCCACAATACAGTGAACTCGGTGGTTAGTAAGTTCTTTATTACCGACTTCCAATTGACAGATTATATTTGAAATTTTTTGAAAAACATACAATTTTCTTTTGCAATTCACGGTGTTTTTATAAGATTTTCCAAGTTTTTCTCCATTGAAATATGTTGTTAAATTCATAATATTTAATACCCAATAAGTTTTTGAGCGCTAAATAAACAATTAATTATAATAAAATTCAGTTATTTGTTTCGACTTTTACAGGTGAAATTGATTTATTTACCCTATATAACTTATTTTAAATGCTTAACGGAAGATAATACGTTGAAAAATTATTAATTAGTAATGTTTCTTTAGTTTAATTGTTCTTAAAACCGTAAATATAATGAAAATGACTGTTATGTCGATTGACTTTGGGCACTAGAAAATTTCTTTTATATCGTTTTGTTAACCATTCTAGCGCTTAAAATCTGATTGCATTCAATTCTTTGCACCTTTATCTGTAGGTACTCAAAAATTTATTCAGTTTTTTAGAGATTTACTATGAAATTTTGATGTTTCCGGAAACATTAAACCTACCATATGAAATGCATTATAAGAAGACGCGCTTTTACTAAAATATATTGTTTGTAATTTTCGTATATCATATTTTCTGAATAAATTTCATTAACTTTATATTTCCAACGTTTTATTTGTCCTGGAACCTTGAAAACTACGGGAAATTAGTGTTAGTTTAATTTACATAAGAGATTCATATTATAAACTTGCGAACCCTATGTATAATTTTAACAAATTTATAATTATTAACAAACATTTAGCGAACTACTGTAATTCGTCCTGATTTTTCCGGTTTGATAATCCTATTCTTCTTTGTATAGTTTAAAAGTGAATCAAACAACTCAGGACCATTTTCAATTTTATTTTTATATAATTTTGGCACCGGCCCATAACCATTAACATCATTGAGAAAGAATTCAGGAGCGACGATTCGATAGGTTTTTTGCATCGAAAGCGTTTCAAACTCATTTTCGCATCGAATTTTCACAGACTCCACTCGATTACCGTTTGGTTTTGATGCGTTTATTACATACTCGATACCTGAAGTGCAAAGCCACGTTAATTTCATGTTACAAAATTTATTTGATGTTCTCGAATTCATACCGCTAACTTGTAACAAGTCGTTGGCGAAGAAAATCGTGTCGTTTTCCTTTGTCGTCGATGCATATTCTAACGTTTTGTGCAAATCGTCGCCTTGAATTTCAAAAGCAGCCAATTTGTCCTCGAATGGCATCGCTCCGATCAAATCCATGTATAAAATGTCTATGTACAAATAAAGACAACAGGTGTTAAAAGCTTTTCATTATTTAGTCTAATGAAGAAGGAAAAACGTTTCAAATAATATTTGAAATAATATTTAAAAAAAAATTATTTTCAGTTAATAAAGATAGGTAATTATCAATGCTTTTCTTTTGTTTCCTATTACTTCTATAATTGGGGAACATGATATTATAGTTAAAATAAGGGTAGAACAAACAAAAATTAATTCATCCTAATATGCTGATTACAGTCCGAAGGTTCAGTCAACTTTTATACCCAAGGCCCTCGGACGATAAAAGGATAAAAAAAAAAGTTTAAGTCAAAATGTCCATAGAAAATGATTTCAAAATATTAAATACGCAAAGCACAAGGCCCGAGATATAAAAATTTCAAAATAATCGTTTACTTCTAGCAATAATCAATCAGCTATTATTAAGTTGACTTATCATTTTAATCGACATAAAGAAATGGAATCAAAACGATAAAATATTCGACTCAAAAAAAAAACCGTGAACTAACCATGTTGAATTTTTTTTAAAAATTATTTCATTGAAAAATTTACGAAAATTTAAGGACATAATTAAATCTTATCTTTTTCGAAAAAAAATTAATATTAACCCTGAGGATATCACATTTAAAACGAAATCAAAAATATGAAATTTGCAGGCGAAAACTAAACATCGTTGGAATTTTCTTCGAAGTTTTTTCGATCAACCATCAACCAAATCATACATTTTAGGTCGAATTAAAAAGTTATCCACTTTGAAAAATAGCTTCACACCAATCCTTCATGAACCTTATACATCTATAGCACAACTCTTTCTAAACGAAATCCCTGAACACCTGAACTAACGATTCCAAATTTTTTCGATGAAAAATAGACCAAATCATTCGTTTTCGGGACAACATTAAAAGTTAACCTTTTCGAAAACAAACTTGATATTAGTCCTGAGAGATCCTTCTACATCTAAGGTATCAAAATTTCAACTAAATCAAAAGGATACACTTTTCAAGACAGAAAACCGTGAACTTACCATCATTGAATTTTTGTTCAAGATACCTAATTTCGTTGAAAAGTAGATCCAAACATGCATTTTCAGGAAAAAATCAAATGTTATCATTCTCGAAAAGAACTTGGTAACGACCCTCAAGGATCTCTTCTTATCCAAGATATCACATTTCAAGCGATATCAAAAGGTAAGAATGAATTTTAAAGTGACCAAAAAAAAATATTTTTTAGAAAAACTTCAAAGTTATTGTTTTCGAAAAAAAACCTTAATCGATTACCAAGAATCCTTTATCATCCAGGATATGTATTGTAAAACTAAATCGAAAAGATTACTTTTTAAGGCCAATATACAATCATGAAATTACCATCGCAGATTTTTCATCGAGATTTTTTCGTTGAAATATTGACCAAACATTTTAGGAAAAAATTGACCGAAACAGGAGAAATAAAAATTTTCCTTTTCAAAAGAAAACTTTCAAAGATTCTTTTTATCAAGGATATGGATAATGTAGAGGATATTTAAGAGTCGATAATATTAATTTTTTTCAAAAGAAAACCTTTAGTTTGGTTCTGTAAATGCAAAATTTGGTCGATTTTTGAGCAAAAAAACCTCGAAAAAAAAACTCAACAATAGGAAGTTGATGGTATTTTTGGAAAGTTTTTCCAGGAGGTATTGTCATGATCACTTAAATGCAAATCATTGCTGTTTTAACTATACAAGAAAGAAAAGTTTATATAGAAATAAACACCCTTGAAAATAAATGTCTACTAACTGACCTGGCTCAGGGACTATTAAATAAAGTTTGTTCTAATTTTAACTAAAAAAAAATCTTTATAATTTGTATTAGAATAACGTACCTCCAATGTTAATATCTCCTCGTACAGCACCTCCATTTATAATAGAAATGTTCACCAATGCTCTGTCGCCATTATTCCACTGAAATCAATAGGCTTTTAAATAAAACGGCGAAAATAAATAAGATCTAAAAATACCCCGTCAAGCATAGCATCAGCAAAATAACTTCCAAGCTTGCATTCACCCAATTTGCAATCGAGAAACGTTAGATTTGTCTCCGCTTTTCCAACGACAGCAAACGCAATGTCATCAATCTTTTTCTTCCACTCGCTCAAAAGGTTATCAATTACTGGATCTTTTGGTTGATTTCGACCCATATATTCAGAATTTCCTTCCCAATTAACAACTTCATTGTTCTCGTCGAACATAACGGTGAGATGACCTACGAATTTTGAAGCATAGCGAGACTGAACCACTAAAACTTTTCGTCCGTTTTCTTGAGTGATTACAGCCGGATATCCGGACGATGGATTTTTAATACCTATTTATTAAAAATCTCAAATAATTACTTTTAAAACATATGAAATTATAGTATTTACCTTTTGGGCTATCGCCGTTATAGTATAAGTCATGTGAGTGCCCTCCAACTACCACATTTATATAAGGTCCTCCGTCTTTAGCGATTTTTTCATCAACTTCTTTTCCACAGTGGGACATCACGATTATAATGTCGCAATGTTTTTCATTGTGTAAATACCTCGCCTCCTTTCGCGTTGAAATCACTTCATCGAGCAACTGTAACTTTCCAACTCTAGATGTTTCCATCGTTTGTGTTCGTAAAATAGCCATGATGCCAATCCGTTTGCCATTGCGATTAAGAACAACACTTCTTACATTTGATTTTTCAAAGTTTGGTTCTGCACTTGCATTTACGTTCGAAAGCACGAATGGAGCTTTCATGGCTTGCATAAACGACACCAATCCTTGAATTCCATTAGCAAAATCGTGATTTCCTACCGTCTAACAAATTTAAAATAGTATTAAAAATTTTGTATTGAATACTTAAACTTACAACTGCATCAAAATTTAATAAATTCATAAACGTTTGTGTGACATTCCATTGATAGTACTTATACCAAAGTGTACCGACAAAATTATCACCGGCATTTAACACAATTGGATTTGGTAGTGTTGATCGTAAATGGGATAAGGCTGCAAAAGTTCGGGAGAATCCTCCAATACAATTGGTCATATTTGGACGACATGGCGTTGAGGCCAAAGTAATTTCATCGAATCTACAATATGAAACTTTTAAATTTTATTACTTTAACCAGTTAACCAGTTAGAACCTGTCATGGAAATCGTTGATATGTACCACGGAAAGCACATAGGGTTGGCTTTTTCGAAAATACAAATTATTAACCACTATTAGTAAAAAGATGAGATTCATCAAAGAACATATCCAAAGACACTTAATATTAACAGTATAACTATGTTTTAAATTTAACATTTTAATAATCCACTTGGAACTAACTAAATGAAAATTTACGGCTAAACGAATTCAAATATCTAGTCAGTTCTTATCAGAATTATTTGAATTAATTATTGGACTAATTAGACAGGAATATGTTGAAGTAACGATATAAGTTGAAGTTTTTATTATAGTGCAATAAACTTACAAAGAATGTTTAAAAATTTAATTTTTTATGGTTTGATAAAACTTTTTCGTAAAAAAAAAATTTTAATTGCAAGAATGTTTTTTAATTTCAATTTAAGTTAAATGGGGAATTAAATAAAAATGTCGGTTCTCTTAAAAATAGTTTTGGGAAAAAAAGGGGGCTATTGATAGTAAAAGAGTTATATTTATAGACATTGGTAACAAAGCTTATAAAGGGGGTGCTGTAAGATTGACACTTAATGGTATAATATAGTTACATTTTCAGGATAAAATCTCTCTTTCCAAAAAAAAACTTGATATCAACCCTTAGAGATCCATTTCATCATCCAGTATATCTCATTTAAACAAAATGGAAAGGATAAAAATTTTTAGGTCCAAAATACTGTAAATTGATCATTGTAGATTTTTCTGATAAAAAATTAATCAAAATACACATTTTCAGGACAAAATTAAAAGTTATCCTTTACGAAAAAAAACTTGATGACAACCTGCAGGAATTCTAACACTTCCAGGATATTCTATTTTAAACCAAATCGAAAAGATCAAATTTTCAATCCAAAATAAAACCGTAAACGTCGTTGATTTTTTCTTTGAGATTATTTCGATGAATAGTTGAACAAAACATTCATTTTAAGGACAAAATTAAAATTTATCCTATGGTATCTTTGTTTAATGGTGCTTTAACATAAAGGATAATCGAAAAAATAAATTTTCAAGCCAAAAACCGTGAGCTAACCATCGTTGATTTTTTCTTCGAGATTTTTAAAACTTACATTTTCAGGACAAAATTAAATTCATTATTGAAAAAAAAAATGATGTCTATGTTCATTAGTCCTTTAAAATCCGGGATATCAGATTTAAAAATCGAAAGGATAAAATTTTCAGGCCAAAAAAACCATGAACTAACCATCGTTGATTTTTTTTTTATATTTTTTCGTTGGGCAATAAAAATATAATAAAAACATTTGATTTTGATCTCCAGAAATCCTTACTTGTCCTGGATATCTTATATTTTAAACGAAATCGGTAGAATGAAAATTTATTCTTCGAGATTTTTTCAATGAAATATTGACGAAAAAAAATTTCAAGAAAAAATTAAAAACTATCCTTTTCCAAAAGAAATACTTTATATCGACCTTCAAAGATCCTTCCACATTAAGAATATCATATTTTCAACGAATTGGAAAGGATAAAATTTAAGACCAAAACCGTGAGATAATCGTTGATTTTTTTCGATATATTGTCGATAAAAAATTGACCAAAGCACATTTTCAGGACAAAATTTAAAGATTGCTTTTTAATAAAAATATTTGATATATACCATTAAGGATCCTTCCACATTTAGGATATCTTATTTTAAACAAAATCGAAAGGATAAAATTTTTTTTTCTTTGATATGTTTCGACGAACGCTTCACCAAAATTTATAAAGTACCTATGTACTTTGACCTAGAGGACGACTGATTTTTAATGAAAAATTAAAGGTTTTTGAATTCTTTTCCTAGGTTAGAAATTTTTATAATTTTCTTATAATGAATCTACCTTCAAATAAAATACAACGAAACTCTGTGTTGGTGGGTTTTTCATTCGTTCTTTCGTCAAAAAATTGAAAAAAAAACTTGTCGTAAATTTGACATGTAATGCAGTCAAACTCAAGTCAATTTTAAAATTTCAATATCAAATCAAGCCAAGTATAAACCTCACAGGTTTATTTAAAAATCAAATGTTAAGCACAAAAAATGTCCAACTTATTTAAAGGAAAACGATGTGCCACAATCAAACTATTTGACTTGATAAATCCCAACTAGACCAGGGTCGATAATTTTTGAACCCAAAAAAATTATAGTAGGATGAAACCCAATAGAAAAGGAAGAGAATATAACAAAATTGAAAGGAATAATAAATTACGGTTGGTTTGAGGTCGGGAAGTGAAAAAGGGGGGTGTTTTTAAGGGTAGAAACGGTTTATCTCAATTTCCGACAAAACTACAAGTCCTATGGAAAAAAGTTAAATAGCAAAGTTGTAGGCAATAAGAATATCTACGACTGTTGTACAACACTTTTTTCAGAAAACCTCAAAATTTATGTCAAAAATTCCAATAACCAAGTTTTTGGTTTTTTATTTTACAAAAAAAAAAAAAAAAATTCATGAAATTTGGTAAAAACTTTTATTTTAATGTCCCAAACACACTGTAATTTTTTTGATTTAAAATATTAATTTTTTCACCTTATTTTGACTTAATATTGAAAAAGCACCCTAATTTTCAATCAAAAATTCTAAAGTCAAAAGATCTGAATTTTTAAAAAAATCGGTGAGCTTTTTATTTATTGAAATCTCTATTTTCTGATGTTGTAAAAAACAATATACATTACAATATTAAATATTCCCGAAAATGCAATAATTAAATTGACATTTTAATAAATTGCTCAAAGTTGTATTTGTACTATAGGACTTATAGTTTTCTCGGAAATCGATATAAACCGTTTCTAACCTTAAAACCCCTCCTCTTTTTCCACTTCCCGACCTCAGATCGACCGTAATTTAATTTTCCTTTCATTTTTGTTTTATTCTTTTACTTTTCTAATGGGTTTCATCCTAGTACTCCAATAATTTTTTTTCACTCTTTACCATTTTCTAAGGCTTCAGCTCAGGTCTATACTGCTAGAATAATAAAATGATTTTTTTAAATTCTCTTTTCATAGACAAAATTTTGCATGGCCTAGTTGCATTATGAGCTATACATACATATTATATCATTAACAAAATATAGCCCCAGACCTGAAAAATCTAGAAAAACCTGGAATGATCATGGAAAGTAATGAAACCCTTAATCTATAGTATATTTGTAAATACACTCAACATAGTAATTGTGATTGATAAAATTAAATACTTGAAAATTGTCCTGAAGGTGCTTTGGTAATCTCTCTCACGGTCAGAGATTTATTTTCCTTAGCATGATCTGTGTTTACTAAATTTGTTAAATTTTATATTAACGAAATCATGAATATATTCACTGCTTAGTATAATATATATATAAGTTAAACGAAAATCGACCAAACTTTTTGGTAACATTTTACAAGACTTATTAAAATATTACCATTCTTGTTATCATATTTGATCCATTTAATCAAAGAAACTTTAAAACTTAACTATTGTAGAGCTCAAAAAATTTTTTTTCTTATCTTTAAAGCAATACTAAATGGTTAAATACTAGGAAACATTTGTGGTTTTGCGTATCTTTATAGTCATTTAGTAATAAAAATTCTTACTGAAGAAAATTAAATTAGAATTATCAATACGTTGACCTAGTAAAATAAATTTTTTAAATTTGCGAGTACAAATTTTAAATTTGTAATAAGTACAAATTTTAAGTTTGTAATAATGAACTTGTCGAGTCACAAAAAGTTTTATGGTTCAAAATGATTGGGGCACTTTTAGTCAAATTAAAATAAGACTGTGTCATGAGTCCGTTATCAGTTTGCGGTGAATGTTTAACATCATCCTGATAAGCTTCGTTTATATCTATAGTAAGAATTACTAAATTTACATTATGTGAGTATATTGGAAGATTGTCCCAGTTCGAATTGGTTTACCTTGAGATGAAGTGATGAGTTAAATGTGACTAGGGTGTCATTTGTAAGGGTGAATCATGTGGTTTTCAACGGATCTCACAGTTTCATCGAGAAAGCATCATGTCATTGTGGCGACGAGAGCTTATTAGCAATAAGTGATGGGATGGCTTTTAATTAGTAGAACTTTTCATGCCCCCATTTTGAACAATTAATCAAATAAAACTTTGGTTTAGGTGGTGTGTTTATTATCCAAATTAAAAACTTTATTAGGTACTTTAAAATCGAAAGTTTAGTTCTAATATTTGGAGGTGGGTATTGACACTTCTTTTATTTCCGAAGAAATTATTTTAAAAATTTTCTAGAATAAACGATTAAACGAATTACAATAAATTTTATATGAATAATTATAGACGAGATTTAAAAAAAAATCACATAGAATCCATTTACTAATTGTAAGACGCATCTAGTCTTCAACGACTTTTGAAATTTAAAGTCAAAAAAATTAAAAAAAAAGTACAAGGCTCAATTTGGAGCTTCCTTAGTTTATATTTATAATTTATATTAATTTAAGTTGATATACTTTTGATAGTTAATTAAGAGCACAGAGAGGATATCACGGTCATTGCCATATGTTCCAGAGAAAATCTAGATACCTATGGGCTATCGAAATAGGAATATACAAATTCTCTCCGATAGGCAACCTAGATGGCATGTGAGTTCACTATTTGTCTAACATTCAAAAAATAATAAAGCCTATTTTTATTCTTTTTCTGGTTATCACCTACTTTTATGACGGTCGCCGTTTGGACTATTATCTAAATGTAAGAATAATGTTTGAACAAAATCCAAGAAGTTTAAGTTTTCTTCAAGGTTTTCCCAATACAAATGCATCGAACGTTTCGCTATTAGATGCAACTAGATGTCCAGGAAAGGCATTTGAAATGCACAATTTGATGAATTATTTGAAAATGTTTTAAATCAATTATTTTTCATCTAAACAAATCCGTGAAGATTTAAAAAAAAAAAAAAACTATTTCATGCATTTTAGTGAAAATCAACAAACCTTAAATGTGTTGATTTTCAATGGTAGATCCTCTAGTTTCTGTCCTGGAGTATTCTTCCAAAAAGAATCCTTGAATGTTTAATAATTTTATTTTTTGCCTCTCAACGAAAAGGTTCTGATTCCATAAGGTGCATTGAAATGTCCTTTTTTTAGCCAATACCTTTGACTCTTCATTATTCTTTTATAGAATAAATATTATTGAAGTCAAAAGCTGCTTGTGGACTTTTTTAAGTCATTAAGCTTAGACCGGAATGTTTTAGAGAACTCTGATTGGCTATCGCTTGTAAAATTAATGTGTGTTGGCCATTTAGATCTTGAAAGAATTCTTGCACATTCTTTTTTGGCAAACTTTTCAGCTTGAAAATGGGTAGTGCATGTCCCAGAGCTTGTTTAATTTGACCATCTTGGGGTTCATAAAAGCCCACTGCTGCTTTTCAATTAATAAATGAACCATCTTGAAGACTAGCGTTTCAGCCTACAAGTAAAATTTTGGTACAAATTAATATACGTTTAAACAGGTCCATTTTGCAATATTTAACACATTAAATATGAAAAAAAATTCTCACAATTGCTGAATATATAATTTTATATAAAAAAAAAATACAAATAATTTAATTATTTAATCTACGTTATAAATAATATCTTTAAAAGTATTTACATTTTCGATTAGTATTGAACAATAATTCGTCTTGTCTTTGGCAGTCTTATAATCTTATCCTTTTTAATGTAGTTTAAGAAAGAATCAAACAAGTTTGGTCCGTTTCTAATAACATTCTTACTAACTTTTGGCAACTCTCCGAATCCGTCGATGTCTTTGAGAAACGATTCGGGAGCCACAATTCGATAGGTCTTTTCCATTGAGAGTACCTCAAATTCTTTTTCTTTGCAACCCTCGCATCGAATTCTAGCAAACATGACTCGATGGTGATTTGGATTTGTTACGTTTATTACATACTGGATACCTAAATAATAACCGTAAAAATGTAATAAACTTAAAAATATGGAAAACTAATATAAGAAAAGCAGTGTAACTTCATTTTTTATAATTTTTTGATTTTTGTGCTAATTATTTGCTTGGAAAAGCGAAGCGAATAACGTTAATGTTACTGAAGAAAAACAATTCAAAAATTAATTTTTACAATAAAAAAAAAAAAAAGGTTTTTGCAATACTGGAACAAATTTTAAAACTATTTGCCTTAAATTTCGTTTAAAATCAGGTCAAAGTTAAACTATAAAGCCTAATTTTTCTCACAAAATGTCTAAATACTTGACCTAATGAATCTCCAAATTTGATAATAAAGACCACACAAATTTGGCACATTTTATTGAAGTGAATCTTTTGAGAAAATTTTGTTCACTCTACCGAATCTTTTGAAAAATGAAGTCGTACTGTTTTACCATAAGTTCTTCAACATTTTAATATTTTTGGAACATACCGCTAACTTGTAGCAAATTGTTAGTGAAATATATTGGTTGTTTGCCCTCCCTTGAAGTGCAAGCGAATTCTAAAGTCTTTAATAAATCCTTGCCTAGAATTTCAAATGAAACCAATTGGTCTTTGAGTGGCATCGCTTCTATCAGGTCCATGTAAAAAATTTCTATTGAAAAAAAAAAGTTTACAAGAACAAATGTTTGCAAGCTTAATGGTAGAAAGACAAAATTTTTGAAGGGATTAAAATTTTTTTTTATACCTTTTGCCTTATCAGTTCAACATAAAAATCTTAGTTATATCCAAGTAAATGTAAGTTAAATATTTTTATGATTTTGGGACTCTAAACATTCAATTGAATAAATGTTTATATCTCTGTCCATTTTTTAAACGATTGTTAAAAAATGGTAGCTACAATATTCATAATCATATATCTAAATATTAACAAGCAGGTGTACGAACTTGAATTTTCAACTACTTAATCCGAACAAAATTGTACATTGTAAAAATGTTCAAAAATAAAATTTTTATGATCACTTTTATCATAATTTGATAATAGCTGTAGTGAATATTGGCTCGAAAAAATTTAATGTACTTAATGTTTTGAGCTAACTTCAGATATTGTAAGAGACAATGGTATGTATCAATGGTATAAGGAAATTTTCTAAGTATCTCATTATGCTAATGAGAGTTTTAGATATTGATGTGGGAAGATATTTCTTTAATATTTTTTTTAGATTAATTTTCTAGGACAAGTAGTTTTATCATCGCCCATGATGAACTTAGATAATATAGGACAAACCTTTAGAACCGTTCATTTGAACAACAATCTGATAGAAAAGATTTTAAGGAAATTTCACGCCCTACAAATATCAGCTGCGAAGCGTCACAGCACTTTCGTTTACTTTCTCTTATGAAACTCACTCTTGGTTAAAAGAACATGAATAAAAAACTTGATTGGTTTAAAAAATTATAAATAGAATACGTTATACACGTTATTCACGTTATACGTGAAGCAAAAATTTGTGGTACCTTTTTACCGAATATTACACGAACGGAGGAGTATGAAATTTGGCACAATTGAAGTTTATATTGGGAAGTTGCGTATTTAGATAATATTTTTTTATAATAATTCTTCAAAATACCTTAAATTAATGAAAAACGACGTCACACACACTACCATACATTTGACACACACAGACACACAACACACATAAATATGTAGATTTTTAAATCTCAGTTGTTCTTCACAGACTTCAGCCATATTCCAAATGTCATTATTTAAACAAAATATTGTGAGAGGAATTCAAATTTTGAAATTTTAATTATTGAAATTGAAGGAAACAAATTTAACCGATTATTTGATTATTGAGTAATATTATTAAAAATTGTATATTTTTACATAATATACTATAACATATTTTTAAATATTATGTTTATTTATTACAATATTTCAACGATATTTCGCAGAAAGGAATCTATCCTCCGTTGATTGAGCTTAATTCAAAGTTTTAAACCGGACTTATGCAGCCTATTTCCAATTTTTTATCTTTGGCTTTTAAATGAAAAAATCAAAAAATACAGTAATTTGAATTGACCTACAACATTATAAAAAGAAAAATATCTGCTGCGTGGCGTCACAGTACTTTCTTTTACTTTCATTTATGAAACTCGCTGTTGGTTAAAAAAAATATATAAGCACCTTATAACTATACCTACGTAGCAGAACTATATGCATATACAAGTATACAACATAATATATGTATTTACCGTCCTTAATCAAATTTTCCCAGGAAATAGTTTCAAATAAAAAACGTAGCCATTAATGAGTCTAAGAATCATAGTAAGTTTAAAAAAAATCTTTGCAGCTGTTTTCGAAAAAAATTGAAAAAGCTCAAAATCTCCTAGAATAAAGTAGAGCTTTCGGTTAACCGATTTCAACCAAAAGCTTCACGGCAAAACAAGATATAATATGAAGGAAAATTTCCAAATTTGGTGAAATTCGGAAAAGTGTTCGATACGATATGGCTGTCACACACCAGACATGTTTCTAAAAACTACTTTTTTTGGACTTAGGGAACCTCAAAACATATATTTCCGGTGAAAGCTCGAATTAGAAAATTCGATCCTATTACAAGACTTCCTTTACTATACAGTAGTAAGAGAATGTAAATATGTGCCAAGCGTGCCAAATTTGAAAGTGATTGAGGAAAAACCTTTTGAGCTAGAGTGTACACAAATTAGAAAAAAGTAATTTCAGGAAAACGCGTTATGCTTACCTATAACTTGGGAACAAATTGATATTTAGTATTGAAATTTTCAGAGAATATTCTGAAATACTACCCTTAACCCCATAACTGGTCTTATTTGAATTTTCAAAGGAAAAAGTTTCTAATAAAATTTGTAGACATCAATGAGTCTATATCAGGTTTAAAGAAAATCGTTTGAGTCGTTTTCGAAAAAAAAAATTGAAAAATCTCCAAGCCCCATAGATTAAAGTGGAGCTTCCGGTCAACCAATTTTAACCAAAAGCTTCGCGACAAAACTAGACATAAAATAGGGACAAAATAATTCAAAGTTTGGTGAAATTCGGATAAAGCTTTCGATACGATCTCACTGTCCCACACAGACTTAAAACTACTGCTATATGGATTTAGGAGACCTCAAAACATTTATTTCCGTTAAAAACTCGAAATCGAAAATTCGACACGATTACAATACTTTCTTAAGTACTAGCGTAATTTTTGAACTCTGATACTTTTGAAACGGTTGACCCATAAGATCTTTTTTTGTCGGTAGAGCGTGAAATTTTCTTTAAATCTTTTCATTCAGATTGTTGTTCAATAAACTATTCTAAAGTTATGAAAATTTAAAACAAAAAAAAAATTTTCTTGTTATTAAAAAATTTAATAAATTAAGGCTAACCTTAGTATTATTGTAAGGGGGTCGTTTTGGTAGCACAATTTTTGGTTTAAACCATCAATTTTTAGGCACCATAAGATTTTTTTTCAAACATGTTATATAGGCCTTTTTTATGTCTCAAAAAAATGTCAACTGGTATAAGGTTTCAAGGGTGATTAATCGGTGCAATCTAACCAATACTAACATCCTACGAAATATCGTACAATAAAATTGGTAACATGATTGAATATAGAACTTCAAAATTTGAGCTAACTTTTGGAAAGCTTTAGTCAAAAAGCGTTTTAAAATAACTATTAAAAATTGAAATAACGAACCTCCACTTTTTATATCATCTCGAAAAGCGCCTCCATTGACTATCGCAATGTTCACCAATGGTCTTCCTTCACTATTCCACTGAAAATACAAAAACACAATTTAGTATTTAACGCCTAAAAAGAGTTAATAAGGTCTTATAGTACCCCATCAAGCATCGAATCGGCAAGATAACTTCCAAGTTTACATTCACCCGACTTGCACTCAATAGTCGACAGGTAACTCTCGGTTTTCCCAACGACAGCAAACATGTCAACCTCTTCAACTCTTGGCTTCTCTTCAAACAAGTCGTCAAATGGATCAACCTTTTGAGTTAAATTCATCGATGTGAAATTATTCTTGGTTTGAAAACTATCCTTCCAAACAACAACTTCATTGTTGCCATCAAACTGAACGGTTAAGTGATTCAGGAATTTCGTAGGATCTAGAGATTGAATCACTAACACCTTATGTCCGTCTTCTTGGGTGATTACCGACGAAAATTCGGTGGTTGCCTCATTAACACCTTCAATATATATAATGAAAATTTTGATTTATATAAAAAAATATCGGTGGTACCTTTTGACTTATTTTCGTTATTGTTTACGTTGTGTGAATGTCCTCCAACCACTATACTTATATATGGTCCTCCTTCTTTCGCGATTCTTTCGTTCACCTCTTTTCCGCAGTGGGACATCACGATTATAATATCACAGTGCTTTTCATTTTTCAAATAGTTGGCCTCTCGTCGAACTGATCTCACTTCATCGAGTAACTGTAACTTGCCTAGGTCCGACATCTGCATCGTTTCCTTTTGTAAAATTGACATAATACCGATCAGTTTGTCTTGACGAGAAAGCACAACACTTTTTAAATGTGTGCTTTCAAAGTTCGACTCAGCAATGGCATTCACATTTGACAACACAAATGGAGCTTTTAGAGCTCGCATAAACGGCACCAATCCTTGAACTCCATTCACAAAATTATGACTCCCTACAGTCTAATAGAAATTATTATGTTTAATATAACTACACTTAATATAAATGAAGGATGTTAAGGGAAAAAGCTCGTCCCAGTATAATGAAAAATATGGAAAAAAGCTCTTCGAACCGCGATCTGATTTTTTTCCCTTATATCCTTAAAATGTAATACAACTTACGACTGCATCGAAGTTCATTGAATTCATGAAATTTTTTATAACGTTCCATTGACTACTTTTATGATCCAGCTTCCCGATAAAATCTCCATCGGCATTTAAAATAATAGGGTTTGGTAATGCAGATCGTAAATATTCTACATCTGCATAAGTTTTGGACAGCCCTTCGATACAACTGGTCATATTTGAACGACATGGCGTTGTATCCACATTTATTTTATTGAATCTACAAAATGAAACTATTAGAATTCAATTACAGAAACAACTAAAAACGATCCGAACCCCTTATGAAAATCATCAATTTGTACTAGTGAAAGAGTGTACGGTGAATTTTTTTGGGAAATTAAATGTACTACTACAAGTAAAGCGAAAAAGTTGGCCAAACAACACAGCCAAAGACTGGCTATATATCCAAATTTTTCAATTTTAAAATACGAGACAGACATTTTAATACAGCCTAGTTTCGACTAATTGAACGACTAGGCAAATTGACTCGCTTAAATACTCGAAAAAGTAGAGATATCTAAATTATATCTATTATAAAAATTAAATGGCAGTAATAATTTTTATTTTACTTATTCTAAGAGGTAATAAAACATTTTTATATGTTAAATATCTATTTTTATACTCATATTTATTAATAACTAGCTGATACCCGCTCGCTTCGCTGAGTGTATCTAAATTTAACTGATTGATTAAAAGATTCCCTAAGTTCATAGTGAAATATAAAAATTAATAGATAAGAAAAAAAAGTATAGATACTTTCAGACTTTAGATCCAAAGAAAGTTCATCAAAATTCGTAAAACTACTTTTCAAGAAAGAGATGTTAGTTGTCTCACATCAGCTTCTATACAATTTTTAGTAAAAAACTACCTGTACTCCTTCCTTTAGGACTTGAAAATCTTTCATACCAAATGTCATTTAAAACCGTACAGCTATTTTAGGGGGCATCCATTAATTGCGAGAGGCGTTTTTTGCGATTTTTAAAATCCCATCCCCTTCCCTCTGGTAAGATTTTATGAGATTTGGCATATTTTTGAAAACAAAAAAATACGTGATATTTGGGAAACCTTCCCTTTGCCCAAAGTAAGATTAGATGAGATTCGACCCGACCCCATCGGCCACCGAACGCCTCACGTAATAATTAATGGATGTTCCTTTAAAAGAATAGATTAGTAGCTATCCTACAGGATCTTTAGCAAAACTTCATGAAAATTCCTTCCGTTAAGTAATTGTTAAATTTTGAAATTTTTAGTGTATTATTTTAATATGTTTATTTCTAACTAATATCTCCGACAATGAACAATGAAAAAATTCAAATATTTGAAACAATTTCATTATTAATTTTATCGGGTGTTAAATTAAAATTCATATTTATTTTCCAGTAAAAATTGTCAATTTTTACTTTCTTTTACTACTATATAGATAGTTAAGGAAGTATTGTAATCGGGTCGAATTTTCGAATTCGAGCTTTCGCCGGAAATACATGTTTTGAGGTCCCCTAAGTCCAAAAAAGTGGTTTTCAAAAAAAAGTGTGTGTGTGTGTGACAGCCATATCATATCGAAGGCTTTATCTGAATTTCACTAAACTTAGAATCGGGCCTCCGTATTACTCCTAGTTGTGCCACGAAGCTTTTGGTTGAAATCGGTTAACCGAAAGCTCTACTTTACTCTTGGCGTTTTTGAGCTTTTTCAATTTTTTTTTGAAAACGGCTCCGACGATTTTCTTTAAACTTTCTATAGTTCTTAGACTCATTAGTGGCTACAACTTTTATTTGAAACTTTTTCCTGGGAAAATTCGAACAAGGGTGGTTCTGGGGTGAAGGTTGGAAATTCGTATATACATATAGCCCTATAGGTTGGATGCATATAGTTTTAGCTGTTTATATGTATAATGACAAAGTGCTTATATTTCTTTTAACTAACAGCGAGCATTTTCATGAATGAAAGTAAAAGAAAGTAGTGTGACGCCTCGCACCAGATATTTTAATTTCAACTTTGTAGAGATTTCTTTCGTTATTGTGTAAAATTGGTCTGGCCTTCTTGAGGAAAATGTGTTAAAATTCTATTTCATGAACTTTACCGAAACTTTTTTAAAGTACGGTTCCTGTAGGATATAATTGTTTTGTCATCCCATGAGAACTATGCATTATTTTTACCTTAAAAGTGTCATTCTCCCCCAAACTACCACATTGAAAAAATCATATCATCAACTATGTGGTAAACAAAAAACATATCTATCCCACAGGAATAGTACATCTCTCCTGAGTAAAAAGTAGATCAACTTTTCTTAAGGAAAATGAGTTAAGACTCTATTTCGTGGATTTTAATGAAACTGCTTTTAAATACACGGTTGTTCTTATAGAATACATACTTGTTTTGCTATCCCATGGGAACCGTTTATTATTCCGTTATGAGAAGTAATCTATATCATTTTGTGGCCCCTAAACTACCACATTACAAAAAAAAAAGTTAATCTTTTGCTCTGTAAAAAACAGAAAAATATCTATCCCACGGGAACCGTACCTTTTTTCTGGATATAAAGTATACTTTATGTTAAACCGGATTGTAATCTATATCTATGCCAAAGTTCATTCAGTACTTTTTGGGTGAAAGAGCACCAAAAATCCAAACTCACAAACTTTCACGTTTATAATATAAGTAAGATGATTTTTTCAGGTTGAACGCCTCAGAAATTTTATTAAACTTCATAATATGCACTTCTTGACGACAAAGTATTATTAATGATAATATTAGGTACTTTTCTGTCAACAAACGACCGACACGAGGAAATTTTCAAACGTCTATGCCAAGCGATTTGTTACTATCAATAACTATTTCAGCAGAAGGAAAATGAAAGTTGTTAAGCAATCGTAAATTAAATTATACGTGATACGTTTTTACTTTTTAAGTATTTTATTGTTCGTTAAAAATTACTTCTTCAAAAAATACTTAACGATTTATATCAGTCCTAATATTATATTCCACGTAGGTTATTTTAGTATTTCAAGTCTTTTAAGTTCCTTTTTTAGTTTAACTTAAATTATATATAAAATAACTGATGACGCATTTAAGAATTTTTTTTTCAAACTTTTATCATGATATTTATAGTGATTGCCGTTATTCTACAGATAACTTTTTGAAAATGAAATTTTGTTTTATTACTACCTTAAAATTGTAATGATACAAATTATTATACCATGCTCTATCCGCATGATAATAGCTGATATGACTTAATATGATCACGTGATAATAGTTTGAACATAAATGAACAATTTTTAATAAAATTTGCGAAATAGTGAAAAGTTAAGAATATTACTGTTAGTTTTTGTAATGATAGAACCTTAGTGAGAGCTATAAATGTTGATATATTAGGTATATCTTATTGATAATTAAGCTCTACGCAGGGTCTTCCAATAATAGGTTTCATTTTGATATTTTTAAAAAACGAATATTTTTAAGGGAAATAATCGATTGTTTATTTCATTGTAAAGAGGGGGGTATGCCATTAATAACAATATCAGCCAAATGACCATCATGGCTACGCTTGCAAGACCACATTTTTCTCATGAAATTTTCCATCACCAATTCGCACGATAACGGCAATTCACATAGAGCTAATCTTTCACGTGATCCCAAAGAACAAAAGTGTAAAGGTGTTAAATCACAAGAGTTCACTGGTTAATTGTGATCGCTTTTTCGAGAAATCACACGGTCAGGAAACTTATCATGCAAAGGAGCCATGGTATCGTTGCTTATGTGGCATGAAGCGCCGTCTTTTCCAGTCTCATTTTTGAAAATGTAAGGTCCAATGACTCCACCAGACCAAAAACTGCACCAAACTGTCACAAGTTAAGGACAGAGAGACTTTTCAACAATAACTCTTGGGTTTTACGAGGTCCCAATGTGTCGTTAACGTAGCCTTTGAGGTGAAAATGGGCCTCACCATTTAAGATGATTATTCGATCAAATTTCTAATCAGTTTGATGCATTTCAAGGACTCAATCAGCAATAGCACAACGTTTTTTGGTGGTCGATAGGCATGAGTTCTTGTGTTAACTAAACTTTAAAAACTTTTGAAGCTTAGTTCGCCAGAAGAATTTGGTGTTATAAGTCGTTTATGGAATGTCCAAATCCAAAGATCGACTAGATAAGGAGAAACTTTTCTCGACATTATGGGCTTCAACAGCAATATTTTCAGTTGTTCTTGGGTGCCCTGCACGACCTCGATTCTCCAAATTAATAATTAATCCCAACAGCTCAAAATTTCCACCACTTTTACAATTGCTGGCCGAGAAGGTGCTTGCGAACAGTGATCACGAAATTTTCAAAATTTTTGTAATGAATTTTGATGACATCTTGGTAAGTGGCGATAGCTTATCATGAATTTACCGAATGCCAAATGTAAAAAAATAGTTCTGTAACCCGTCACAGGAAGTAAGAAGTGTATTGTAAAATTATTATAATGCAAAATAAAAATAAATTATGAAAGGAAATATTTTGTCTCTTTGTGAGATAGGAATTTTTTCAAACCACCCTCTAAGTTTCTCTAGAAATTTCAAAACTAAAACATTCAATAAAGCATCGCTGTGCTTTCAAGGGTAAATTAAATTATTTCAACCATTCATAAAATTGGTTATCTTTTAGATAAGAATCTTTGGTGTTTCAAGTAGCTATAAAAACCTCTATCAACACTATCTTATAGTTAATATTTTATAACCCATTTAGCCTTGGGTTATTATTAAATTAATTGGCTAGAATTTAACTACTTGTTCTATTGAAAATATAAGATATTTAAAAATAGCTTTATCTATTGACTCTAGTTTATAATTTTTTATATAAAAGTTATTAAAATTATCTCTAAGACAAGGTTAAAACTGGTCGCTTATCTTGTAAGAATATCCCTTATAATTTTTAGGAAAGTTTAACAATGAATTAATGAATTACGAGCACATACATAAGTGAGAAATTTATAAGTTTTCTTCCAATCAACTATTTACTAATTTAGATAAAACTCTAAAAATCTAAATATCTTAGTACTTTCAAAGATACCTACATGAACGTACCCAGCTTTTGATATAGAAGAGGGTGAATCCGAAAAATCAATAAAAACTCCATCTACCCTGATACCTTTCCTCCATTACTTTAAGATCCTAGAAATAAATCCTATCTGAAAACATGGCCAACTACTGTTGGCCATACAGCATAAGACGATTATAAATTACGGATGTAACGTTGAATTTTCTTATTTTAAAGGATAATTTGAAAGTCCTTACACTTGACTATAGAGGTATAAATTATGAAAATGTGGGGAATTATAAGAAAACCCAAACAAAGTGGTGCCATTCAAAAAAATTGATATTTTGCACAATTCAGCACGTGTTACTTTACGATACACTTTGAGATACTTAGAAACCACAACTGATTGTTTTTGATAATTTCGAGTGTAACTGCATCTTTGAGCTCTCAAACGAGCCCATATTGGACTTCCTACACAATTTAATGTGAAAGTTACGGACCTTTTACAAGACGTCCGTTTGATGCAAAATTTCCAATAAAAGTTTTTTTGTCTCGAAAACCATAAGGATTAAATGAGGTCTTGTTATTATTAAAAATTCTCAGAATAATTAATTCAGTCGGGATATAAAAAAATAACTAGGGTATGCTATTTGAAATAACGATTTTAGTGTCGACTTCCGGTATAGCCAGAAGTGTCAGGAAACTAAATATATTTAAGGAAAGTAGCTCCAATCCAGTTAGGCCATAATTCCAATTTTCAGATTTCTATTATTTCAGGTTCTCCGGAAATAGCTGGTCTAGCTAGTACATCCTGTATTCGTAAACGAATATCTATTCTGTTCCGAGAACCGACTCTTGGGCTGCATTTCTAGTCAGTTAATTTCTGTGCTTGCCATCCGGACAGTGGCGGAACTACCATACCGCTAGACCCCGCGACGCGGGGGGGGAGGCTTCTGGAGGCCCAAAAATTTTGAGAAATTAGTTGCATTTTATACTTTAGTGTACAAAAAATTTAACATTTTTTTAATATTACGTTTAGTAAGATCTCAAAAATCAATAACGCGATTGTTTTTTTTTTCCCATTTATTTAAGGTCGCATCAACTATGGTCATTAGCGACCATCGAATCCGAAAACCCAGAAAAAAAAATCTGGGCTTTAATCGGGATTCGAACCCCAGGACCACTGGCGTATAAGGCAACTGTCTAGTCCACCACTAAGTGAACTCAATTGTTTATCCATATTCAAAATAGTAATTCAATTCAACAAATACCATATTACATAACAAATAATAATTTAATAAATTTGTAATAAATATTATTATAACGTGATTGAAGGAAGCCTACGAGAATAGCGCAACGATGTTTTTTAAATACGAAAAATATGTTAAACAGTGCTGATTGTTGAAACATGAAATTTTTTAATTGAACAACGGTGTGAATTTTTAATAATAAGAAAAGAACAGTTTCAATAATCGATTCAAATATGTCTCTTGTTTAATATTCAAAAGTTATTGTAACGAAAAACCGAAGTCATTAGAACTCTTTTTTTTTTACTATATCGCAGTGTTTAAGTACTTATATACGAGTATACATTAATTTCTTATTTTTCATATTTGTTTTAGTTTTAGTGAATAGCTAAATTATTCGTTTAGAATTTTTAGGCCTTTAGGTTAGAGAAGTGAAGATTTGAAAAGGAATTTATTTTCATCAGAAGCAGAGATAAACATTCGGTATTAGGCAAGTAGAATAAAATTTATTTTATAAAAATAATCTTTATATTAGCCAATACTCAAAAATATATACTTATTTACGTATTTTAAAGTAATAAGTATTTTGTTTTCAAATAAATCAAGGAGCTGAAAAATGGAAAAAAAACTAAGCAGTACTAGTGGGGGAGCAACAAAGAGAAAATTGAAAAAGGAACAGGATCGTTTAGCATAACTACCAAAATTATATAGGACACAAAATACGAAAAGCAAAACATTCATATAAGGTTGGAGGGCCGATCTAATTTTTTTGCGGGGGGGGCCAAAATTTGTAGTTCCGCTACTGCATCCGGAATATCACAGATCACGACACGATTACGGTAATAAACATCAATGTCCTATGATCATTATGAAGTACAAACTGCTCATCGAATTTCAGAAGCGCTTTCATAATACTCTCTCAGTTCGCAGAATAAAAAACAATTTTGGGTTTATGTTATTCCGAAACGAAAACAAATTGATAAAACAGGCATAAAGATTTTGTTGAGTAAATATCAAAATTGAAATGGAACTGGACTGGACATTTGGCGACAGATAACAAAAATAAATAAACATCAAAAATAACTTGTTGGTGATTCAGACAAACAGCTCGAGGATAAGTAAGACCACCAATACGATGTGTATAGACGATATTCGTTGAGTGGATGGAGAGTAAATTGGTTTTG
The DNA here is from genome assembly GCA_958496155.1 of Sisyra nigra. Taxonomy (NCBI): domain Eukaryota; kingdom Metazoa; phylum Arthropoda; class Insecta; order Neuroptera; family Sisyridae; genus Sisyra; species Sisyra nigra. Next base: position 1,294,113 of record OY292313.1, on the reverse strand, counting down.
GAAAGCTTAAAATTGAGACGTAAGAAGAGATTTACTTAAGGCCTAAACTCGTGCTTATAAGAGAACGAAAAATGGTTAATGAAAACAAAGTACACAAAATGGAAACTCAATAAACCCCCTCTATTAAATTAGTATTAAATATTAATACTAAATGAAAAACTCATAAAACTTTGTTACTTCAATCAGTAAAAGTAAAAGTTGGAAATATTCTACCACTGGAAAAATTGTGCCTTTTCGGATTTTTTGTCTTTATTATTATTCTAAAATAACGATAGAAATGTAACGGATTTATTTATTTGTTTTTTTTTTTTTAGTTTACTCTAAGAGTTTAACTTCATCCACAAAAAAAAAATAATTTAGCTTCATTTGCAAAATTATATCTTTATGATTCATTGAAAATCTACCGCATTGAAATACGAATTAGTTTCAAGATGCAAGATTATTTTTCTACATATATTGAGGTAAAAACAATTTCCCGAGACCAAAGATTAATTTCTGAAGCTATGTATTTTTCAGATTAGATCATAGCAATATAACTGTATTACAATAGAAACATATTAATGCCTCTTTAGTATAGAAACGTTCATGTGAGGGACATCGAAGTTTATATTTGTTCTTTTAATATATTTTTGTTGAATTTTTTATTTTTGGATCATCTTTTTTTTGGCTTTGAAAATATAACGTATATTGTTGCAGGTCATTTAAACCATTACGACGTCTACTATAAGTTGTCGTGCCGGCCAGACACGGATCGAAAAGTAACATGTGTTGGAAATCAGAATTTATAATAACTAGCGTGGAAAGGATGCATTTACAAGGGCATCATCAAAATAATGCTACATTCCATTAACAAGTTAACAATGATATGAAGGAATAAATAAATATTGCTTAAAAATTAAGCCTACAAAAATGGAAGTTTAGTTATTGGAAAAAATATATCAAACGTATATATCAAATTAAGGTCATATTAAGATTGTAACATAAAATTTAAGTAAAGCACTAATTGTAAGAAAATCTAATGTCACCGAAAATTGAACAAAACAGTCAGCACTGATGCATAGGGCGGAGATCTTTAAGACCTAACCATTAAGTTATTGAGTGAATTTATTTGATTGAGATCTACTAATTTTCCTTCTCCAATACTATATTCGTGCATCCGGTTCTTTGCCCCGAACTGGACTTTTTTTGGAAGGAGTCTTCTCCCAAACAAATGCCTATTTTGGAGATTTTCCGAAATCATTTTTTTCGAACGAAATATGAATCTTAGGAAAACGCCTGGAAAAATTTTTAGAGCTAGAAGGAGATATTGTTGAAAAAAAAGTGGTTGCGTGTACTTATGTACGCGCGTAAGAAGTTATACTTCTTTGGTATCATTGAAAATTACTTTTTATTAATTTTATTCAAATAATCAATTTTAAAAAACTGCAATTTAATATTTAATAATAATAATATATATATATTTAAAGATATAATTATTAAAAATAAAATTAAGAGAATAATATTTTAATTTGTATCAATAAATAATATCCAAAGAAAGCTGCAAGAGGTTCATAAATTTTGTCAGGATCATTTTTCTGGTTAACAATTCATGCATTTCATGAAAACGAAGCTTCATAGAAATTGCAAAACAAAGTAAGTAGCTACTTGTCAAAGTAAATGTCTTAATCTTATTCATATCTTGTGTTACTAAATTATTATTCTGAGATGGTTGAATCATTTCAAAATCCCAGATTTCGTGATAACTAAGAATATGCATGGAATGCAGACGTCATTTTCATCGTTAAGCTTCAAAAAGTAATTATAACAACTACTGCAAAATTCGAGAAAAGTAATAACTTATTTATTAATAATAAGGTCATTTGTATATATAATTATTTTTAATTTAAATATAAAAATAAATAAATTAGAAAATAAATACAACAAAAATTTAAATTACGCGCGCCAGGAGACCCAGTGGTTTTGCGACTAACTTCATTTTGTTAATTTTCATCTTAAAATGCGCGCGCATCTTCAAATTTTACTCTCATAATTTTTCATAACGCGCCTAAAGAAGTATAACTTTAAAAATTTATTCAAAATACTTTGTTGTTCTTTCTTTTTCTATTGACTTACTATCTTCGTACAATTTTTTTTAATATGTACTGAATATGGTAAAGATTTATTATGCGCAAGTATGCAATCAGAAACATATAAAAGGCTTATTTTAAATAAGAAGCTTTAAGAACTGCCAATTGGATTGATGCTAGTTGTCATTGCAGTAAAATAGCGTTTAAACAGTAGTAGTATTTTCTCCTCAAGACAATGACGGGGTTAGGGTGAATATGTTGAGTGGCAGATTTCAACACTGGGATCTCCAACGCGGACCCCTTAGTACAGCTTTGGAGATCCTCAGAGGTTCATGAACCATAGGTTGGGAACCCCTGATGTACAAGAATATTCTTGTTTTTATGGCCATTTACGTCGTTTTAAGTTACTTGACTTGTGTGTGTGTGACAGCCATATCGCATCGAAAGCTTTATTCGAATTTCACCAAACTTGGAATTTGGCTTCCTTATTATAACTAGTTGTGCCGCGAAGCTTTTGGTTGAAATCGGTTAAGCGAAAGCTCCACTTTATTCTAGGAATATCTGAGCTATTTCAATTTTTTTTGAAAACGGCTCTAACGATTTTCTCTAAACTTTCTATAGTACTTAGACTCATTGATGCCTACAACTTTCAATTGAAACTTTTATCTGGGAAAATTCAAATAAGGATGGTTCTGGGGTGAAGCTTGGGGTTAGCTCCTGTTTTTATGTACAGTTATAAAGTGCTTATACTTCTTTTAACTAACAGCGAGTTTCATAAATGAAAGTAAAAGAAAGTATTGTGACGCCTCGCAGCACATTTTGGAGGGACACATTTTGATGAAAACTTCAATATGATTGCTATTTTTGTAATATGCATAGTGAAAAGTTTTATCCGTTTATAATTTTGTCCATAAATTATTTTGAAACGCTTCATGTTGTGTTGTTTTTGATTCAAAATTCTCCGAGTGAGTGTTATGAAAAATAAAATAAAAGTTATTGTCCAGTATATAGAACATGGAAGATTTGCAGTTTATCATGAAAGTCTTGATGGAGATTCAAAGGGAAGGATAAAGGTATAAAAATAAATATTCAGGAGTCTATGGGTTTTGTGCAAATTGATCTAACGACCATCTTTTAATTCGATAGACTCATTTTTATGGTATTACAACACCCGAAGCCTATTGGTCTGGTCCGATGATCATCGGAGTTATTACATTGTTAGTTGGACGAAAAATTTTCTGTGTATCTCATAGTTCAATTCTATGTTGACATTTTTGTGCCTTATTTTTTGATCGTTAGAAAATTTTTTTTAAAAAAAATTAATTCGTATCTCAATGTATGACTGTACATTAAAACTATCTTTAAATCCGTGCCTGGTTGTCGGCTTACTACAGTAAGTTACGTTGAAGCCGAGGCGACATCGTCTTCGACACCTCAGCCTTGATTAAAGTCTCTTCTTTACGATATTCAACACAAAGAGTGAACAAATAACCAATACAAGTAAATATTGAAATTCCAATTAACAACTGTTAACATTTAGTTGAAAAAAAAAATTCTTTACATTCCCACGAGGAAAATGCTAAAGTGTCGCGATCTAATGCAAGCGCAAGCGTCGCTTTTATCGTCGGCGTCGTTATCTCGTCGAATAAACGCTGCCAGAAATTCCGTTTAGTTTGGTGAAAACCGTTTGGGGCGACGATCGACTCGTTTACTCATTCGTTCTATGTGATACTCTTATCTACCCACATCCTCACATACATACATACACACACACACACACACACACACAAACCACGACGTATATTCACCGCGTCGCGACGCCCTGTTCATCGTCTGTCTCTGATTTCGTAAATGTGTGTTAGTGGGTGCACAGTTTGACACATTCAATGCAAATTTGGTCGGCGCAAAAATTCACATCATCTCAACAGAACAGAATTCAAAACGAAAAAAAAAATGATTTAACAAGTGTCGATTAAAACTGCATTCGAAATATCAACGAACAATCAACGATGTGCTTTCATTCTTCCAAATGCATTTACCAATTAAAGACTTAACACTTTTAAGAATTACATCTGACAACAAATAATTGGGAAATGGTAAGATTTCCTTTTAAATCTTCTCATTGTTTACAAACAGTTTAATCATTGCATTCATTTTTCCTACTAACTTATGATTATTAAACTTTAAAAAAAAAATCTTTCCAAGAAAAACCGTTAAAAATGTTCTATTCTATATTTTTATCTTCTTCCTTGTCTCTTACTGTGTATTTACGCTCCTTTATCATCAAATATTTGTTACCCTTAAATTCATAATGAGGAAAACCTATTTCGATATTGACATGCAGTTGATGAAGGTAACGATTTTGAATTAAACGTTGGAAGTGTGTTAGCTTAGAATTGTGTCATTGTTGGTTACAACAATAAGAATCATCATGAAGGCTTGTAAATATTTTAAAATTTATTTGAATTTGAAATCTTTGACCTAAAGACTAAAATAAATATTAAGAATTCAATGTTTTTAGATGTAAGTACACATTTCAAAGGTTTCATCTGTTAATTGGATAACTTACGTTAAAGGTGAGAAATAAAAAAAATAGTTCACATATTTATAAACCTGATTCGTTGGTATATCTATAGAGGTCTTGACCTTCGTGAATTTATAATAGAAAATGAATTGATTGACTACGAATTTTTAAGCAGAAAAATCTAAAGGTATTCATTAAACTTTTAGAACATTGGTGCTTCCATTTTTTACTCTATAGGTATGTAAGAAGTTTGAAAAGGATACTTTGAATTGGAAAAGTCAAATAAATAAAATTTTTATTTTTATGAAACTTAGAAACTTTGTTTTAAGTTTTTGAAGGAATAAAACGAAAAAAAAAATGGAAAATAATGAAAGTTACTTGTGAAGTCAATCTTTGACTCGAGTTTTACTTGACTTGAAGTCTTTAGGTAAAAAAAGTAGCTTTTAAATCAAGTCAAGTAATGAATTCTTAAAAACGCTACATCAAAGGCCCCCATCAATTACTGAGAATGCACGTTAATTGGGAAAGGAGTGCAAAGATCATCTTTTAAGGTTGTCCTTAATTATTTTGAAGGTGTACCTTTTATTGGAAAATATGTTCAAAATTAAAGTAAAATATTTTTCTCTCAAAATAAGATTTTTATTTTTGGATCAATACTTTACGAGATAAGTGGATGGAAATTTTAAGAATTTAAAAATTGGTAAAGCTTGTTTCAATACGTGCTTAAAATGCAGTCTAAGGAATTTAATACGGAACCTCGAATGGTTGAACATAAATCATGAATTGATCAGTTTTTCTACAAGCTTTGTATCTTAAGAATCGTGGCTCTCAAGAACCACTAAATTAGATGACTAATGCAAATCTTACAAATAACCGAATGGAAACAAAGTTTTTAATCATTAATGTTTTTTCTCCCCTTGCTATTCCTTACAATTAGTGCATGGTACCAAATGCTATTGTTTACGTTTTTATAAAGCAGCTCTACATTGTACATTGTCACAGTACTTTCTTTTAAAAATTTATAAATAGAATAATGTATAAAACCGAACTGTATATATACAGACTCTTTGTATATACAAACTTCCACCGTTTAGCCCAGAACCCCTTTATTTAAATTTTCCTAGAAAAAAAATTCAAATACAAGTTCTAGGTATTAATGAGTCTAAAACCTGTAGTAAGTTTAAATAAAATCGTTGGAGCTGTGTTCGAAAAAAAAAAATTGGAAAAGCTCAAAAAGCCATGGAATAAAGTGGAACTTTCGGTCAACCGATTCCAACCAAAAACTTCGCGGCACAACTAGATGTTTTATGAAGGTTAATTTCAAGTTTGGTGAAATTTGGATAAGGTCTTCGATACGATATGGCTGTCACACACACACATGTTTCTAAAAACTTTAATTTTTGGACTCAGGGTATAGAGCTCATCATTAGTGAGGTTTTGAACCCGACTATTTTTAAAATTTAAAATTATTAATTAAATACATAGTAGGCTTTGTAATATAAATAAATAATAATTGTTTTAATTGTTTAGTAAATGGAATCAATAATTAGATTCATAGTTGTTTTGTAAGATAAATGAATCAGTCTTGATTTATAATTATTAGAAAAAAGATGTAAATTGACTCATTAAAGATAATATATTTAAAAAAAAGTTGTAGTGATTTGATGGTAAAAATACTTTCATAGAAAAAAATATCAAAATCACCTACAAAGGGACCCCAAAACATGTATTTCCGTTGAAAACTCGAAATCGAAAACTCGACCCGATTACAATACTTCTTTTACTATACACCCGTTGTTGTAAAAGAAACTAAAAACAGACTAAAACAAGTAGATTCTCGTATTTATCACATTCTTTGGGTGTCATTGACTGAATCATGAAGAATATAGTACTAAGATATACCATCTTTGCCTTAGAGAAGCAAAACCGAATATTACTATAATCAAATCTGAGTAAATACGAAATGGGTAAGCGACAATACTCTATAAAATAAATATTATAAAAAAATGAAAAACCGACTTCAAAATATGTAAAAATTCTTAAACAAGAAATGCACTAAAAAGGAACAAAATAATGGCGTATCCTTGCAGTATCTACAACTTACAAGTTATTAGGATGATACAATGTACAACTAGTGTTATTTTTGGAGTTGGTGTCAGCCAAGGAAATACGACTATATTGGTACTTAGCAAAAAACGAGAATACCTTATGAAAATTATTTTTCAAATGAACTTTTAAACAATATACTTGAACTGTAACAATATCTAGCGACCTTTAAACTACAAAATACCAATTACCAACTAAACCTTTTTACAAATTACCATTAATATTTATTTTCTTGACTGACACCGACTCCAAAAATAACAATAGTTGTACATTGTATCATCCTAATAATTTGTAAGTTGTAGATACTGCAAGGATACGCCATTATTTTGTTCCTTTTTAGTGCATTTCTTGTTTAAGAATTTTTACATATTTTGAAGTCGGTTTTTCATTTTTTTATAATATTTATTTATTTCTCGCGTTTTAGTGATCTGAAGTTTGACAACTGATTTTATTTTTTTGAAAATAGTTAACCTTCCAAACGCGCTGCTCATATGAGCCAGCGCCGTTTAATATTAAAAGTTACTACATCATCCCTTTTTGCCCTTAAGGGTTGAAATATTTTGCTTTTAAATGTAATAACAAAACTAAGTGGATTACTCTTTCCAACAGAAAAAAAATTATCAAAATTCGGTTAAATGTCACTATTTCATCCCCTATTTTCATCCTTAAGGGGTGGATTTGTTTCTTCAAATTAAAATGTGAACAATTTAAAGGTACGTTGAACGTAATAGAAACAAAATTATCAAAATCGGGTAGGCCAGGAAAAATTTATAATATTATTTCATCTCTAATTTTTAACCCCTTATGATTGGAGTTTTTTTTTTTTTAAATGGATAGGAGATTTATTTAAAATTGTGTTCTACAAATAAAAAAAGAATTATCAAAATCGAGCTATCCAATAAAAAGTTAATATTTCATCCCTTAGTTTTCAACCCCTTAGAAGTGGAAATTTTCCTGCAATTAAAACTGGACCCCAAGAAAAGCACCAGCTTTCAAATAAAAAAAGAACTATCAAAATCGAGCTATCCAATAAGAAGTTAATATTTCATCCCTTAGTTTTCAACTCTTTAGAAGTGAACGATTTCCTTCAAATTAAAATGGGACTATTCGGGAAGCACCAGCTTTCAAATAAAAAAAGAATTACCAAAATCGCTTCACCCAGTCGGAAATGCTGAGGTAACAAACAGGTAACAAAAAACAAAAAAATACAGTTAAATTGAGAACCTCCTCCTTTTTTTGAAGTCGGTTAAAAAGTGAAAGTAATTACCAGCTCCCGTCATTTTATCCTGTATTTGTGAGAAACAGAAACCCTTATAAGAGAAAGTTGTTCTATACTTGGAACCACATTACCACTGAAACTTCTAGTTGCTTGTTCCTTTTTAAGTGATATTAGAGCGTAATAACACCTACGTAATTTCGCCTAAGATATTGTGGGTATACTAATAACATTGTTTTTGTCTCATATTCAATTAGAATAGTGAAATGTGCTTGGGTGCCAACTACCTTATAAATTTCTATAGTTAAAAAAAACCTGTACCTTTATAAGTTGAAAATTCAGCTTAATGAACATTTTTTATAAGTGAAACAGAGATTGCGGTTCCTTGAACTGTCACTAATCCAAGTTCAGTAGTAAATAGATGAAAGATGTACCGGATTTGTTTGAGGAGGAATCTGAAACATAAAACACTCTTAGAAACTTTTCAAGCTCATAGTTTCCTGAAGAAATGCCATTGCTTAAAAAGAAATAAAACAGTTTTTCAAAGATAGTAACAAAGAAAACATTTTTTCCTGAAGAACTATTGTAAACGTTTCAAGGAACCCTAGAGATTCTAAGAATACTCTTTAAAATCAAGACAAGTAGTGAATATTTTTAACTACATGGTAGGATTCACAAGTAATAAGCCTCAGTTAATTTTGACGCGATTGCACTTCGCCACAAGTTCCGCTTGGCATCGATGATGGAAAAGGGGATTGGCTATCCAATGCAAAGGATTCCAACTACCTAAGCTTTCTAAGAGGCAGAGTCTGCGTTGATCTGAGCCTCTATGTGGTAGAGTGTGACACGACGAAATGTAAATTTCGTTAGAGCAACGGTACCTGATCAAGTTCTGTTTTTGACTGGGCAAATCGCCTTCCGAAATGTTTGCAAGATGCTTTTGGGACTAAATGCTTACCGTTTTCTGAAGTGAAAAATTGGCATAAGGCTTTTAGGGACGACCAAAGAGACCTGTCGAAATCTCGAACTGGTGATAATGTATAACGAGTAGGTGGGTTTTTGAATACAAACTGGCGTTTAAGTCTCTTCCAATTAGCCCAGGTTCTGGACTTATCGGAATACTAAAAAGGCTTAGAAGAAGGAGCGTCGCATGAAGGCGACGTGATATAAAAGAAAGTTGGCGGGTTCATCACTAAAACCCGCGACCCCACACCGCCATCGTGAATGAATACCTGGCCCAGTTAACGGTTCTGGTGGTTCCTACAGTTCAGACCTGTCGCGCTTAAAATAAGTATTGATTGAGGAAACCCAGACAAGTGTCATAGTAACCCTTAGAGCCATCCCGGAAAGGGCCTGTTTCGACATTTTTAAATCCTGGAAAACCCGCCTAAAAAGTAGTACTTTGATAATTACTAATTATTTGTGTCGATTTGCGTAATAAATCTGTTTAATTTGAACAAAGACTCATTACTTTTGAACTCCCCATGTAATTTTGTCTATTTTTTTTCTGGTTATTTCAAAACGATATCCCCATCTTAACTATGGTAATTTGAAAAAGGGAAATTATCGAATTCTTTCGTTCGTATCTTTAGTGGAAAACTCATATTGAAAATCACGTTTTTTGCATCATAAAACCAATACATTTATGAAATTATATGGATATCATGCTTGAAAGCCTTAAGAAAAGAAATTAAGAAGCAAACCAAGATAAAAACCGGGAATACAAAGGACAATAGGGATAGGCTGTACACTGTACGTATGCTCTCATCGGTACAATCGTTTATATTTACAATTTACGCAGTTATCTTTTTAAAGAGGACTTAGACTTTCATTTACAAAAGTGACCTTTTATCTTTCATGTTATCCTATTAAAGAAAATTAAAGTCGTAAGACTGAACTTTATACTCGCATAAAAATGGGTATATATATATAATATAAAGTATTTTCACTCCTCTTCCTCATCATTCGCGTTTTTATGTGTTTTTCTTCGTTCCCACGTTAGTCACTCGATGTGATGGAATTTTATTTTATTTGCTTTATGAACATCCATTCATAAACATTATGTAAAACATTAGGATATACTTGTTGAAAACTTGGAAAATTTTGTTAAAAATAAAAAAAAAATCGAGCAATTGCAAGGAAAATTTAAAAGAAAATAAAAAAAATATAAAACCATATATGCTTTAGAAAATCGAATCCAACATTTTTCTTTTCATCCAAGAAATTTTTCTCGTTTCGAATCTCGACAATATTGATATTTATTTTTTTCAATGTGCTGACCTTTTTTCTTCTCGTTCTTGTATGTTTTTTAACTCAAACAAAAAATAGATGAAATAAATAAATGAGACTGGGAACGTTTTCGTGCTTCGAAAAAAAAAAAAAAAAAAACGGAAATTCGTCCATCGTTAACGTGTGCCCATAAAATAACTCTACCTACACGCGGTGTATTAGGTCATTAATCACAATGAGTTGATTTATGTTAACAAGGATTAAACAAAACAAAATATAACAGGGAATTAAGGGTGAAAAAATTTGTACAATTTATGTGTTAACACTAGCAATCGGTTGGTGGCTAAAATTAAATTAATAGTAACGCTATTTATATCTGTGCACAGTCCGAAATAGCAAAGGTCTTTCATTAAAAGCTTCAAGTGCATAGCATTATTCGGGGGTGGCTGGGCGGGGGTTGAATAGCACACTCGCGTTTATAAAATCACATTTTTCCATTTAAAAATCTCCAAATATAAATGGTCACGTATTTAATACAATGTGTTTTATGATAGTTATAGTTTTAACGCGAATCAATACACAATATTTCTCACTCTCTCGAAACAAGGAATATTCATATATACATATAGGTCCTTGAATTAATAACCTCGATTTTCTAGGAAATGGCGTTGCTTGTGTTTTTGGTGTTGCACGAACCCAAATATCATTTTTTATCGAAATTTCTAAGTGTAAATAAAAGAAAACTTAAGGGTTTGAAAACATAGATTTCTACTTAAGAGTCCCATTTTTTCATTTAAAAAATTAGTTGGTTTTATTACTAAGAAAACATTGAAATATTGGGTCTAAGATGGAAATGGGTTATATATTGTAATATAAGAGATTGATCGTGTTGGAAATTGAGCAATGCAGTGAAGGAAAAGCGGCCGGAAAATGCTCGAAGGTATACGATTAATTGTATGTAAGTCGTATTCCTGCATGACAATGCTTGACCTCATGTCTCTGACTATCTGTAAACGTTTTACTGGATTATTACATCCCATCCCATTGTTGTTTCCGGATGATGCATTGTCTGACTACCACTTGTTAAGATCGATGACCTACGCCTTGTCCCTGTGACGTTCCCGTTTTCCTAGTAGAATATTTTCTCCTCATTATTTCGTGGATAAGTTAAATTTATTAGGGACGAAGAATTGAATGTTAACATAACAAGTATAAAATATGTTAACTACTAGTTAACAGGTGTATTGAAAAAAAAGTTTAATAGCTGATTGACTTTCACCTGACTAATTATTTTATCAGCTGTAGTCATAAACTAAAGCTGGTCAGATTTTCGAGGATTTTTGAAGTTATACTTCTTTAGGCGCGTTATGAAAAAAATGATGAGAGTCAAATTTTAAGATGCGCGCGCATTTTAAGATACAAATTAACAAAATGAAGTTAGTCGCAAAACCACTGGGTCTCCTGGCGCGCGTAATTTGAATTTTTGTTGTATTTATTTTCTAATTTATTTATTTTTATATTTAAATTAAAAATAATTATATATACAAATGACACATATTATTAATAAATAAATTGTTACTTTTTTCGAATTTTGCAGTAGCTGTTATACTATTTGAAATTTAATGATGAAAATGACGTCTGCATTCCATGCATATTCTTAGTTATCACGAAATCTAGGATTCTGAAATGATTCAACCATCTTAGAATAATAATTTAGTAACACAAGATAAGAATAATATTAAGACATTTACTTTGAAAAGTAGATACTTACTTTATTTCGCACTTTTTTTAAGCTTCGTTTTCATGACATGCATGAATTGTTAACCAGAAATATGATCCTGACGAATTTTATAAACGTCTTGCAGCTTTCTTTGGATATTATTTATTGATATAAATTAAAATATTATTATCTTAATTTTATTTTTAATAATTATATCTTTAAATATATATATTATTAAATATTAAATTACAGCTTTTTAAAATTGATTATTTGAATAAAATTAATAAAAACTAATTTTTAATGATACCAAAGAAGTTTGACTTCTCACGCGCGTACATAAGTACACGCCAACCATTTTTTTTATTGTAGAGGTTAAAAAAATCTTCGAAAGACACCAACGGGAATGAAATTGAAGATGGTGTTCGTAGTGTGGGATTTTTTGGAACCACATTTTATTTGGTTTCTGCTTTCAAGGATTTAGATCTGATTAATTATAAGCTTAATTTTCTGTCAAGTTGATATACGTTTTTTTTTATAAATCATTCATTATTGAAACCGTACCGTGATTGATTGATAGACAAGCAGGAGATAAATCACTGAAGATAAAAATTGAAAGTATTATTTCCATGAGGACTGTGACTTCCACTAAAAAAGGCTTTTTCTCAGCCTTAAAAAACTCAAAAGAGAGGCTGCAATTTTTTAAGGCCTGTTCCCAAAATCAACTTTTTAATACTAATTTTGCCATATTAAATCGAAATTCCCATTGAAGCCAAATAATTATTCTTTAGCACATTGAATGGGTTGATTTAAATATCCCTGGTCTATACAGAATTGAAATTTTATAAGCAAAACAATGAGAATATCAAGCCATAAAAGTGTTTGAAATTAAAAGCTCATGTTATCCACCTTGAAAATAAATCTAATTAAATTTCTTTTCATTGATCAATCTATTAAGTTGCGATCGGTTCAAAGGTAAGAAGCATTTGAAATCGGATGGAAAATCAGTGAACTAATAATATCAATATGAATTCATTTTGTTGCACTCTTCATTTATCTCTTTCTCTATAACCATATTTGATGTTTTACGAATATAACCTTGTTATTGTTAGTTGAAAAAAGCTCATTATTTTTTCAATAAAACTTGCTGAACCACCTATTGGCGCTGTGGTTAGAGAACTTGCTCTTTCCGTTTCATGCGTCAAGTGGTTCTGGGTTCGATCCCCGTTGAATCCTAAATTTAAAATCCTAGGCCTAAGATATAATTGACCAACAGAACTTCTCTTTGTTTAGACAGTCGTGATATGACCTTAGATGTTAAAGCAACTTAAAACACCAAAAAAAAAAAAACTATAATAATAATATAACACTATATATAATTTTAAATATACCTCTTCGTTAGTTGATAATTGATGTTTAGTATAACAACATTAGAGTTTTATATAGAGTTTTCATTAAACAAAGAATAAAAAACTAATTTTATAAATAAAATATTGTAAACAGTAATATGGAACAGTTAGTAAACACATGCTAGGCAATTACAACTAACAAATGAGCACATATCTATGAATCCCATTGTGTATACAAAATATTTAAGATTCTATATTAGTATTGTGTTTGAAATTCAGTGATTTTATCGAGGTCTTAAAAATAACGTATTGATTCAAACAAAATTTCAACAACAATTTTTAAGAGTTTTTCGTTAAAGAGAATTTTGCTATATAGAGTTAAAATTATTTCAATAATAAGTAAGACATTTAAATTTAACTAAAAATTATCTGTCAATACAAAACAGATCCAAATCTATTTTTAATTTATCTCTATATTTTTACGCCTTTGATTTGCTGTCTATTGGTAATTTTTGCCGTCCCTTAAATTATGGCGCCCTTGGCCAGGGCCTCACGGACCTAGGCGTAAATCCAACACTAAATCCAATTAATAAGACGGACAAAATCTGCAAAAAGGTAACGTCTGATTTTTTGTTACAAAAATTGAAGATTGGATTCAATAATGGACTAAGTGCAAAAAAAATTGAGTTAAACTAGAATGAGCAAGCTAACAATGTAAAAAGCTAATAGTAATTATTAATGATCATGGCATTAAGTCATGAGGTAAATAGGCAAAAAATAAGTAAAAGTAAGGTTTCTTAAAGCACAAACCTACATTTCTTAAGCTAAAAACTTGGAAGATAAAATAAAGACTCAGCTCCAATTTTTTTCTGGGTCTAGTCATTACAGTAAGTATACTATTTTCCTAGAAAATTTCAAGTTTGAGAATGAATTTTCACCTTTATCCCTAGAACTTCTTTAATTTGAATTTTTTCAGGAAAAATGTCAATTTAAAGTTGTAGGCTTTTATGAGTAACTAACATAAGAACTGTACCAAGTTTAAAGAAAATCGTTGATGTCATTTTCTAAAAAAAAAAAATCAAAAACCTTTAGGATGAAATAGAATTTCCTATTAACAGATTTCAACAAAAAGTTTCGCGCCAAAACTGGATGAAATATGAAGGCAAAATTTCAAGTTTTATAAATTTCGAATAAAGACTTCGATACGAAGTTGCTATCACACATAGACACACACACACACACAGCCATTTTTTAAAATTCAATTTTTTAGGATTTAGGGGACCTCAAAATATTTAAAAACTCTAAATCGAAAATTCGACCCGTTTACTAGTAACCAGTAGTAAGAGAAACTATAAATAGTTTTTCTCGTTAAAAAGTTTTTTAAAAATCTTTTTTCTAGCATCTGTATTTAACATGATATAGGGGATGAAAATCTCAATAATTGAAATATGCGTACACATATTCAGATTACTTAATGTATACGAAAATGTGGTCTTAATAATTTAATAAGAGATAATACAACATCTAAAATACCTACAGGACAATATCGTTAACCTATCAGTTATAAATTTTCTGACAAATCTCCTGAGTCCTGAGAGTCCTATAATCCATTTCTTGAAAACCACTGGATTAAACTACTAATATTACTAGTCATTGATTGAAACTCGGAAACCACATTTATCAAAGTCCATAACTTAAGAAAAAATTCATCCCTTGTTATTTATTACAATTAGTACCTACCTACACTAATTATTTGTTTACATGGGGAAGAAGAATACAAACTTTAGTTTACTAACATTACATTTTCATCTTATATATACTCCCTGGTTAAGAGTTGAGATGAGAATTCATCAAATCAAATGTTAAGACCTGTTTAAAAATGATTGGTGCTTCACGTTTAAACTTATAATTAACTTGTAAATTCAACAATCTATGAAGTTAATGCTTGACTTGATTTAATATGTAAATAAATATTCATATTTGAGTCAAATTTGATTTGATTTCAGGTCAAATTTAAGCTAAATGTCTAGAAAATTAGGTCATGTAGTGAATTTCTATTTGAGATGAAACTTTCGCTTGTCTTTCAAATATTTTCTCTAGTCTTTTGGATTTTAAAACCCTTTTTATTATAACAACTAGCTGATACCCGTTCGCTTCGCTGAGCGTATCTAAATTAATCTGATTGAATAATAGAAAACTTTACCCAAAATAAGAAATTCAGCTATTTTAACAAAAAAAGATAATTCGGTATTTCTAGATCTTTATTTCATAGAAGGTTCATGAAAATCCTTTAAACTACTTTTCCAGGAACAGATATAAGCTATCTTATAGGTAGGATCTTGACGTTTTTTTGAATATTGTAAAATATTAAGAACATTTTAAGCCTTGAGAACCTTTCACACCAAATGTCATATGAAATCATTTATTAATTTTAGTAGAATGGATTAGTAGCTATCCTTTAGGAAGTGTACCTTTTTTAGGATCAATAATATTTAATGTGTTATCTTAAGATCTGGGGTATTAGGTTTGGTTGCCTTAGATTCATAATTCTAGGATATAGTATTAAGGCCATTATGTCTTATCGGCAAGTCTGCTATTTCCCGGGGTCCAAAATTAGACAACGAATTCTTATAGATCTTGCTAAAATAAATTGAAAATTAAGAATATAGATTTTTGGTAAAAAAACAACGCGATGGTCACATCTAAGTTGCTATTTTCTCTTGAAAAATAAGTTGGGCTGGATTTCTTTTTGTTCTGAGGGCTCTGCCTAACGGCATCACCTCTCTTAGTCAAACTCCTAATTGGGATCACTTAAGTCGAACTGTCTGTTTTTGTTATTTATTCTTACGGATCTCATTTTTGAACAAAGATATTTCTTTTTATGAATGAAATCATATTTACTGCAGAGGATTTCCTTCTCCTCCCGCGACAATTTAAACGTTTACTCAGCCGAACTATTAATAATATATTAACTACCCGTTAATTCATAATGGGTTTATGGTTTCTAGGAATTTAACCTATCGCTATATTTCTATCATGGTTATAATTTTCAAATTTATAATAACAAATTACATAGTTTAAAATCATATCGTCTCTACGATATGTTAGTTTATGTACATTGTATCACAACTGCCTGCCGATGTATGTTTTTCGTTGCGCAGTTTTTAATGTTTTTATTTTTTTGCTCAAAAAATCAACATTTTTTTCGGAATACAAAGTATTTTAAAGCACTTTTTGTAATATTTACTACTTGTAGTGAAAATCTCGTCCAAATCGGACCAGCCGTTTTCAAGTTTGCCAAGAACAAACAAACAGACAGGCAAACGTATTCGAAATAAAAAGTAGCCTATAATGTAAGTTACAATATTTAATAACTTTTTGTGAAAATTCCATTGAAATCGGCTCAGCTGTTTTCAAGTTTACCCTGGACAAACCCTGTTATTACCCTGTTTTTTTGGGGAAAATGACAATGCCAATGGCATTTATTTTTTTGTATTAAATATATGAAAATGTAGGCAATAAAGAATATTCAACAAAACACCTTAAATTTTTTAGATAAGATAAAAATCTTAGCTGAAAAAAATGATTCCGTTTTTCGTTCTCTCGCGAAAGAGAGATGGAACGTTTTTATTATATAGGTATTCAAGTAGTAAATTTCTTAAAATCTTATTATTGGTATAGATATATTAATTAATTTTTAAGATACTTGAGGTTGATCTTATTAACATTTCTTGTGGTGTTTTTAATGGTTTAAATAACTAAGATTCTCAAAATGTAGTCTTTTATATTATTTATAATTTTCTTTTGTTGAGTTTTTAATAAAAAATAGCTCCATATGATTTTTAATTATTCGTAATTGCTTTTATGTTAAGTATTGAACATTTTGTGAGAAGCATCCGTGGTTTTAATTCTATATTAATGAATTATTTGAATCTTTAAATCCATTTCTAAATGTTAAGTGCTAGGATATGAATAATAAATTCGTCATAGGGGTATAGAAATTAAATAATTTAAATATGCTAAACCCATATAAATGTAGGTACATCTGCCAACAGAGAATAATGTGCATACATATTTAACACATCCATCTTTGTTCACATTTAGTTAATAGATAATACTGCACTAGGTTTTAGTTATTAAGTTATATATAGAACTTTATCCCTTGAACATTTCTTTAATACAGCAGCTTAAGTTTTACTCTTCATATAACTAAGTTTATTTCAACATTTCTTTTTTATACAAATCAAAATTGCTTTAGGAAAACACCCACGCCAATACTCAAGTTTACTATTGTCGAGTTGGTGTCAGTAACAATAACATAGATTTCATAGTTTACACAGTAACGGAAACTTAGTTTCTGCTATTCGTTCAACACAACGAGTAGATAAAGTAAAAGTAAACTTTGATGAAATTAATATTTTTCTGACGTACCAACTTCAGTAGTTTATATATAAATAATCCTTGATTCAAAATACGTCATGTTGACCTGAGTTACTTATTGAGAGGAATGGACTTTAGTATTATGAAACGAATGAGGAATTGGTAACCAGGAAATTTCAATTCGCTTCAGCGAGGAAACAATTTGGAAAATCTCAAGAATATTTTCATGTAAAATTCAATTTTCTACTTGAAGTTTTTGCTGTTTTTTTTTTCAATTTTCATTTTCTCGAGGAAAATTTTTATATTTTTATATTCGACCGAGAGCTATAGCTACATATTTTAAATAATCGTAAAAATTGTACACTAAACCATATACTGTTATCCAACAATGAAAGCCAATTAACCATTCTAAAGTTTAAAATGAATTTATAAAATAATGTTTTTCTTATGGTGTTCAAAAATTGAAATACGAGAGTCCATAATTTTTTTTTTTTAATTAAAAGTATCATAATGCAATAGAAAGTTGTTAAATTTTTAAATTTATCGATCGTGTGATTTAAATTTTATCATCGACTAACGATTCCTACAACGAAAACGAATCGGGGCAAACGAGAGAGTCATCTCCCAAACAGATTTTTATTTTGAGGACCTTCCGAAATCTTACTTTTTGAACGGGTTAAGAATCTTTGGCAAACGTCTGGAAAAATGTATAGAGCTAAACGGAGCTTATGTTTAAAAAAAAAGTCTTAGAATCCGAAGAAACAGAGAAATGTGTTGGCGAACCATTGTTAAAGATAATTAAATTTTTCTTGATTGATCCAATAGCTCGAATTGAATCAGTGTGTTGGGATCCCCAAACTATACTATGACTGTTGAAGTCTCCAAGAAATATTGTCAGGTGTTTTATCTGGCGTGATACGCTAATTAGCTCAGTTGGTGATAATTTGTGGTTGTAAGCGATGCAGACGTTACATATCGTGATTTCGTAAGGTATTTTAATATGCACAGCGACTATTTCCAACTCACTAGTCAGATTAATTTAATGAGCTGGTATGTTTGAACGATTACCTATTGCTACCCTTCCGCTAGCATGGTTTTGTATTCTATTTTTATTAAAGAAGTTGAACCTATTTATTTGTATTATATAATTAAAAAAGACCAATTATTTCGGGTTTGGTTTTGTCCATTAAAGCTTCAGATATTCTCTTCTAGACCAGAGCTAAAGCCTTTGAAAATGGTAAGAGGGGAAAAAAAATTATAGTAGGATGAAACTCATTAGAAAAGGAAGAGAATATAACAAAAATGAAAGGAAAAATAAATTACGGTTGATCTGAGGTGGGAAAGTGGAAAATGGATGTGTTTTTGAGGGTAGAAACGCTTTATCTCAATTTCCAACAAAACTAAAAGTCCTATGGAAAAAAGTTAAATAGCAAAATTGTAGATAATAAGGCACATAGATAATAAGGGAGATTAAAAAGTAAGTTTTACCAATTTTTACCAAATTTCATGAAAACATTTTTTTGTTTGTAAAAGATAAAAATAAAAAAACCAACAATTTGGTTATTGGAATTTTTTACGTAAATTTTGAGGTTATGTAAAAAAGTGTTAGCACAAAAGTTAGAGATCTTCTTATTATCTACAACTTTGCTACGGAAGTTTTTTCCATAGGACTTGTAGTTTTGTCGGAAATACAGATAAACCGTTTCTCCCTTAAACCCTTCCCCATTTTCCATTTCCCCACCTCAGATCAACCGTAATTTATGTAAAAAACCAACAACTTGGTTATTGGAATTTTTCACGTAAATTTTGAGGTTATGTGAAAAAAGTGTTAGCACAAAAGTTAGAGATCTTCTTATTATCTACAACTATGCTACGGAACTTTTTTCCATAGGACTTGTAGTTTTGTCGGAAATACAGATAAACCGTTTCTCCCTTAAACCCTTCCCCATTTTCCATTTCCCCACCTCAGATCAACCATTATTTATGTAAAAAACCAATAATTTGGTTATTGGAATTTTTTACGTAAATTTTGAGGTTATGTAAAAAAGTGTTAGCACAAAAGTTAGAGATCTTCTTATTATCTACAACTATGCTACGGAACTTTTTTCCATAGGACTTGTAGTTTTGTCGGAAATACAGATAAACCGTTTCTCCCTTAAACCCTTCCCCATTTTCCATTTCCCCACCTCAGATCAACCGTTATTTATGTAAAAAACCAACAATTTGGTTATTGGAATTTTTTACGTAAATTTTGAGGTTATGTAAAAAAGTGTTAGCACAAAAGTTAGAGATCTTCTTATTATCTACAACTTTGCTATTGAACTTTTTTTCCATTCATTTTTGTTATATTCTCTTCGTTTTCTAATGGGTTTCATCCTATTTTGGTTTTTCTTAAGCCTTTTCTACACTTACTGATCGCTATGTGTAATGTGCAATGTATGTTTGTCGTCGCCACAAATTTCATAGACTTCAATAGACTTCTATAGACTTCAATAGACTTCTAAAGACTTCAATAGATCTAATAAAATTAGTAATAAAAAAAGTAAAAAAAATTATTGATGATGCACAGATGTGAAGCTTAAAAGGCTTAAGATGCTGTAAAAAGTATTTTTTACGATTGACTTGTTTGTGTTTGAAAATTATCGACCCTGGTTTACTCTCTTTAAGCCTGTTAATGATCCAATAGAAAATATGTATTAGAGTTTGATGGGGATATCATTGTATATTACATGGCTAATTAAAGTAACTAAGTGTTTTATTTTGTGGATCTTATGGATTTTATGGATCTCGAGGACATTAGGAACTCATTGAGGCTTCTGGATGTCCTATATTCATATTCTATTAAAATTTCCAGACTTTTAAAATAACAAAAGTAAACGTTTTTAGTTTACATTTAAAACGGTCTGTTACAAGTTGGTGGAGCAAGAGGCAATATTCACGTACAATTTATATTTTTATTTTATGATTCATACTAAAACCAAAATAGTCATCATTATTTTTAATAACTTTGGCCGGCCACATTGGCTCTCCAGCTTTCATTGTTGTTATTGTACAAATTTACATAACCAAGCAAATTACGTCGGTTTATTCTATAGATACCTTCTAGAAGTTTTCACAAGGAAGAATCATTTTTTAAACTCTGACATTTCTTAATGGAAATAAAAAAAAAAACAACATGTCAAAACCACACAATGCTTATTTATAGAATCGAAATGAATAATCTAAGAATCCAATAACAAGAAACAATGACTAATAAATCCTTCACTTAATTTCATTTCGTTGCTATTTTTCCCTGAATTTCGGCGAAGAGGCTTACAATTAAAGGCCATGGGAGGAGAATAACAACGCTTTTATTGGATTTAAGCTTATATATGATTACGAACGAAGGACGCACAAACAAAACGAATGACTTGATACAGTGTCATTATATATATATAACGAATGATGGATGAAAACTAAATTAAATCGTGACAAAACACCTAAATGACTTTAGCTTAAGCCAATTTAATTTAACATTGAGCAAAAGCACAGACAGACATTTTAATTCCGCAGACTTGTAACAGCTAAATAAATTAATAACGATTTTCCTTTTTGTAACGCGAATACTTTTTTATGCAATTTGATGATGAAATATATCTGAAGGCTGTCATTTCAAATCAAACAGAGGAAAAAAATCAGAAAGTTTTGGAAAAAAATTCCCGATGATTCGATCAACCAAATTGACGTCAACCGGTCGAGTTTTCCGACATTCTAGTGGTGCGGGGTGACGGATAAAGGGACGTATTACAACATTATTGATACGAGTGATTGTGGTGTTGCGAGTGAGGCACGCACATAACGTTCAATCGAGTGAATCGAAAAAAGGCTGAGCTTGTAACGTTGAACTTTTCGAATCACATCGCCTGAAACCCACTGATTATAGGTGACTCGAAAAAATGTTGCAGTTAAAAAATACCCATACACGACTGTACATTTTCATGTTGATTTATTTTTAATTGGTTTTAATTTTCATGCAGTTGATAAATTTTTTAATAAGTTTGATATTTTTCTGTTCCGTCACAAGTAACTGAACTATCCCTAATCTGCAATGCGATATATTTTTTATGTTAAGTCTAAATCCTAACATATAGTTTTCCACATTTAACATCTACTCAGCAATCTATCTATAAAGGTATAAAACAATTTAGGTTTCGTTTGTTTGTGACTACATACACCCAGAGAAAAGCACGCAACAATCAAACAATATCATAGGATAGTGAACTTAATCAGAGGAATTTCTATAAGGTATAGCACGAGGTGCTTCTCTACAAAATAAAAAGAATCTTACTTGATCAAATATATCATAGTATGAGGATAGATTCAGGGTAGATTCTCACCTTTTCCGACCAGTTAAAGCTAAGGGAGCGATGTCAAATTTAATTCCCATCAAATCTGGAGTGCCACAAAGAAATGTACTAGGACCATATCTTTATTTAATATATCCGATATGCCGGAAATAAATCAAACACTGATAGCCATCTTCGCTGACGACACAGCGATATTTGCTGTCGACCAGTCACAAAACGAACAAACGCAAAAGGCAAATTGGTTGCACCAATGGAAAATAGAGGTTAACACTAAAAAGTCTGTTCAGGTAACGTTCACCACCATGAAAAAACATGTCCTCAGCTAACTATAAACACCACCCCGATCCCAATGAACAATGAGGTGAAATACTTGGGAATAATACTGAACAGACGCTTAACGTGGAAACCTCACACCTTAGGCAAACGACAACAAATAAACGCAAAAGATAAAAGAATGTAATTGCTCCTGAGAAGAGGATCTGAATTGTCATTGGAGTCAAAACTGAATATATTTATACGCACATAATAAAACCAATCTGATTGTACGAAATAGAATTGTGGGGATGTGCTAAAGCATGCAACATTAAAATAATCCAGACAACCCAGTCCAAAACACTCAGGATGCTGGTAAAAGGACCATGGTACGCGTCGAACCAAACCCTGCATGAAGACCTATAGGAAGTAATCGTGAAGAGGCCCTAACGTTACAGACACCGGTGTGACAGCCATCCAAATGCCCTGATATCGATCCTTCCAACTGGTTCGTTTACCATCAGAAGACTGACACGAACATCGCCTGACGACCTATAGTAAAGGTTAACTGATGATCACACATCAATGAACCTTACCTTATCCAATCAATCCCAATTCCTCCCTTTCTTTTCTCCTATCCAATATCAACTTCCCCCTCCCGTCCCCCATCCCATAATCGTATCCAAATCCATCACATTTACATGATGCTCTAAAAGCAGATTGTAGAAAATACAAATTTAAAAAAAAAATAGAAAAATTAACTTGATAAAATAATGAAATTCGAACATGCAGTAATACCTCTCGCAACTGCCCTGACGAAACGACGTTATGTACCTTAAGGGGGTATTCTAGTCTAGAGGCCCGAATTTTGAGCGTTTTTTGGCAATTGATAAAAAAAAGCATTTGATATTTTTAATATCCATATTCAGAGAGTACACAAAATTAATTTCAAAACAAAAAAAATTGTTTTCATTGAGTTATGCGTCTTTCAAGTAGAGGGGGAAAAAAAAAGACCGTGTCCTCGTCGCCATGATTTCTACTCTTGTGGTCATTTGAAAAATTAAACAATGATGGATTCTTGATAAGTACAAATGTTGCTATCGCATAAACCTCCAAAACCGAAAAAAAATTTTTTTTCATAAAATGGCGGCTACTCAAAAATAAAGGTCGATTTTTTCATTCATTTTTTAACTTTGTCGAATTTTTAAAAATTATAACAAATTTAAAATTTTCATTTTTTGTTGGTTCATGCGATAGAGAGATATTTAAAGAATATGCATGACAAATTTCAAGTAAATCGGCTGATTAGAACTTGAGATATTATGGCGACCGCACCGAAAAAAGTAGTTTCGAGAAAAACGCATTTAAAGTTTTACGTTAAGTCTCAACCGGTCCAGTTAACACGACACTAAAACTTCGGAAATAATTTGAATTTTGAAAAATTTTTTTAGGGAGATATTTTTGAATATATAAATTATCGGATTATGAAAAAAAAATTTTTTCGATTTTTTCAAAATCCTAGACTAGAATACCCCCCCCCCCCCCCCCCTTAAGCAATTCAATTTGTTTAGGGCCAGTGCTGGTCACTGTAATTGTAAATATTATATATTATTTGATTATTGATATTATATATATATATATATATATATATGTGTGTAAATAAATGTGGGTATCCACCCCCACCTTACACTGGAATGGTCATACTCGTTGTAGAAAAAGCTTTCGATACCGTTTAGCACAAGGAGCTGTGGGCTAGTGAGCCATGATCGTCACTAAGCGAGTGCAAGTGAGCCATGGACGTAACCAAAAATAAATAACAAAACAATATAATATCAATAACAACTATTATAAATAAATTAATAAAAACCCGATGTAATATTCTAAAATAAAAATTAACATTAAAATAATAACAAATAAAAATATTATCAACTACATAATTCTCCAGATCAGAAGGTTGCGTGTTCAAATCACGTCGTCACCAATTATGTAGTTGTTAATATTTTTATTTGTAATTATTTTAATGTTAATTTTTATTTTAGAATATTACATCGGGTTTTTATTAATTTATTTATAATGGTTGTTATTGATATTATATTGTTTTATTATTTATTTTTGGTTACGTCCATGGCTCAGTTGCACTCGCTTAGTGACGATCATGGCTCACTAGCCCACAGAGCTTTTCTACAACATGGTAGTAATAGAGTTTCCGGAATACTTAGTTAAATTAATTGATTTTTATCTCGAGGACGGATTCTTGCAGGTAAAACTGGGAGGAGAAGTTTCTGAGAGAAAGACCCCAACAGCGGAAGTTCCACTAGGTCCTGTGTTAGATCCAGGTTTATTTACGATATTTTTAAATAACTTGCCAATGAAGAAAGATATTACGGTGTCTCATTTCGCTGATCATACGGCACTAGCTATATCATCGTGGAGAATAGGCACTATTACAAGTAGGCTGAGCCAGGGACTGTCCAGAATAATTAAATATTTTACTAGGTGGAAAACTAGATTAAATATTTCCTAAACAAAGGTAATAGGATTTAATAAAAGATGATCATTGCTACTACACAAAGTCCAACTAGAACGAAAAGGTCTTCCTCTGTTAAGTATCTGGGAGTTTTGGATCGCTCTTTGACGTTTACCCCTCTTATAAACGAGCTTGTTCGAAAAGGAAAGGAAATAATTGTCTCCTTATTCCCGCCGTTAAATCTAAAATCTGTTCTTAACACAAACAATAAAATATTGCTTTACAAATCAATTGTATAAGACCTATGCTAATCTACGTAACTACCTGCTGGAGCTTTACTAAGGAAAGTAATTATAAAAAGATCCAGATTACACAAAACAAACACTTGAGATTTTCCTTGAACAAACCTCGCTATACTCTAGTAAGGGAGATGCATAAAACAGGGTTGCCCTTAATAAAGGATTATGTGAAAGGGATAACAAGGAAATTTCTTAATGACTGTCAGTACCAAGAGAATGTGTAAATAACTGGAAGAGCCACATATAGTGATAGTTGATACCGAGGTTTTAAAGCACAAAACACAATACATCTTAAATGTAAATAAATATTAGGATAATGAGATAATACATTAGTATAAAGTCAAGTAAATTAATATTTAAGTTTAAACTTAACTAAGGTGACAAATGTTGCAGGGTTTTTAAGAAAAAAAGAGAATTTTATTTGATTTATTTTAAGAATAGCTTTAAGAGATAAAGGATTTTAACTCTGGTAATCTTTTGGGGTATTCTTATTATAAAAACTTTACAATACAGCTATAGGACCTTAAATAAAACTCTCTTATATAGAACGTGTTACAAGACCCCTGAAACGCACAATTCTGAACACTTAAGGTTTGTTCCAGACGTTGAAGCCAAACACGTCCACGTAAGACAAAGAGCACAAGCTCTCAGGCGTTTGGCCGCACCAGGCCGAGAGCCGAGCTATGAACGTACGTTTTCGTGACAATAGCTTGTTTCGACACGGATTTGGAGGTGTTTAAACACCGCAAAACTGGTTTAAAATTAATGGGGAAGTTCTTGCATTATGATTTTTACGCACTCTTGTCTCTTGGTCAATGTGTCATTCTCTTTGTCATTCGGTGGACGTGTTTGAACATCATCAAATGAACAAGTGGAACAAATCTGTAGTACCACTATTTAAGACCTCTGTGTGACGCATTTACCATAGCCAAATAAACTATTTGAGAAAAACTCAAAAATAACACTATATAATTATAAAGCGTTCGTTAATTTCATCTGATAGTCAATGAATTACGACAACATTTATATTTATCGAATTTAACACTTTTTAAGAGATCATATCTCTTGATTAAAATAAGAAGTACGAACAATATCGTTGATATAAAATATTTTTCATTAAACATTTAAGACGTTAAAGTTTTTATCACCTACAAGTCATTAATTCTATTTTATTACAACACAAATATTACATATTTCCAGTGTTAATTTCGAAAATAACAGTTTCTGAATGAATTATAATCGTCATTATGCTTTTATTGTTACACTATTATCTTTCAGCACAAAACACAATGTCTATTGTACATTACAGTACATGTCTCGCATAAAAATCAACATCACGAAATCTTAAAATGTTGAATTTAAAAAATCCTTTTAACTTTTATTACTTACGTAAATCGTACGTGCTCAATTCAAGAAACGAATGTAATGAAGGGTTTACCTAACAACATTGTAGTACACTAAATTTTTATTCGTATATATAGCAGAGGTAAACTAACAAAAATAATTTTGACCATTTTTAACGTGATAGTATAAAAGTAATGCATCAAATACGACTCACCTAAATATATTTGAACCTGATCGATAAAAACTTGGAACAAGAAAATCGCTAAAGTTTCAACTTATTAAATTAAGCTTTAGAAGGTTATATTTTCACGTTGTTCGTTCTTCATCAACTTATAAATTAATCGACATTGATAAAATGACGAAGGATAAACGTCTCAACTAATTAAAGACAAATAAGATTTGAATTAGCAAGCTAACATTGATCGAAGGATTAAAGGAGCACGAGAAACGTCTGGCTGTTCTCAAAAATGAGATTATTTATTCCCGAATATAATTTTATGTTGTGCACGCAAGAAAATGATGATGTTACATAAATGAAGAAAGTTAGTTACACGGAGAAGGTGAGAAGGTGGTTTGATGGATGCAAATTAATTGTATTAAAACTTAAAGTTACGATATAATGTAGGTATATTAGATTGGAAAACAAGAGGTAAACTTTTGATCAATCACAAGTTTGCAAGTGAGTTGAAGCCACTTCAAAGGTGCGGGCCTAAGAGGCTTTTAAATTTACATTTATAACGTACCGTAAACGTGGAATTACTTTGGGCCAAAGTGTTTTTATTTGTTTTTAGGATCCACTTTCCCACGGTCGTTTCAGATAAGAGGCATTACCTAGATAATACCTAACTTTTATCAGTCCTTTGTTAAAAGCCTATTAATAACAACATTTATTGATTTAATACTTAGAGATAAACGATTTTTAAGTTCTCAATCGTTCAACCGAGGAAACTGATAAGGGTTTGGATAAGTACTTTGGAAAATGTAAAATTTGGTACTTTTATCTGACTGATCAGTAATTGATAATGTAACTGGATGGTAACCATGAAAACTATCCCAAATCTAATCTTTCTACTCCTATAGTTTAAATACCTTGTGAAAAATTTTTACAATGCATTTCAGAAACTGCGTTTTGAAGATAGGATAAACATAAAAGTGAATTTACCTTGGTTAATCTTCGATCTCTTCAAACTCCAACTTTCCATCTCGAATATTTGATGATCCAGATGAATAACACACACACACACATACACACATTACACCTGGAAAAAGAAACCAAATTAAAAATTTTATAATAATTATGTATGGGTAAAAATTGGAAATAAGAAGCTGTCATAAGAAAAACAATTTACGCAGTCAATTTCGATGCGCGATAAAATGCGTTATAGGGTCAAAAACGGCATCTTTTGACGTTCACCTAATTACCTATTCTAGATTTTTCTTTAATTAAAAAAACATAACTTGCAGTTTGTAATTGTATTATTGATATTTTTAAAGTAATTTTCCTTACGTGAAAGATGCAATCGTTCAAAAAGAAAACTTTAACGATTAAATAACCAATTAAAAGCTTTTCAATAAGTTTTAGGATAAAACTTTATTACCTGAAGATGTTTTAAGACAAATGAATTAACTTCGGAAAAACGAACCCAGGTCGGTAAAGTTCGAATGACACACGAAAATTCTGATGGCTTGATTAAAATAATTACAAAAATATTGGAACAAACTACAAGATAATATACTTGAAAAAAACTCAAATTTTAATCCTTATTTTAAAAGATTTTATTTTATACTATCAATGACTATAAAAAACTATCAAAACTGATTGATTTATAATAAAAATCTTTATATGAAAATAAATAAGTACATATTCCAGATTAATAAATATCTTGATAGAATTACCAGACCTTAAATCTATAGCAAAGGTTCGACTAAATTCCTTAAAATTTTTTTCAGGATTAGGCGTTAACTACCCCACATGCTCTGTATACTTTTTTCAAGATAAACTGTATTTGTGTTACTGTAAGACTCAAAAACCTTTTATACCAAATATTATTATAATATTTTAAGCAATTATCAGATGAAAAGACCACTGTTTTTTATTTTCACAATTTATTTTCTTTTTATACAACGTTTCGTCGGTGTTATTACGACTTCTTAAGGTTTTTAGAAAAAAAAAATTAACTATAATTTAGACATAATATAAAATTAGTAAATAATAAGAAACTGTTTCGTAATAAAATAGGGTATAACAATTTTAACAGACTTTTCAAGATACCTGATGAAGTCGGAATAACACCGACGAAACGTTGTGTAAAAAGAAAATAAACTGTTAAAATAAAAAACAGTAGTCTTTTCACCTGATAATTGCTTAAAATATTAAACTATTAAAACCTGAAAATTAGTATTATTATTATAATCCGCTCCACTATTTAACCAAAAATAGATTAAGAGTTATCCTACAGGAATCATATGATCTTCCGGGATTAATAATATTCCATGTTATTCAGTGTATCCTTAAAATTATTTTATTTTTGTATGCTCAGTACATGACAATATTATTTGAGAAAATATCCAATCTCCAGTTCCTTTAGAACTTTCGACCAAAGCCTGTCAAACCCCTCTGTAATAAAATTTTTAATTAATAAATCTCACTTAAAAAAAAGCTCCCGGCCATAACCTCATATCAGCAAAAATTCTTCACAATCTCAACTGGTTTGCTTAACCACCATCTTTAACACAATCCTTCGTACCACACATTTCTCCAAACAATTGAAACACTCCATTGTTATCCTTGTGCCAAAACCTTATAATGGTACAGATCCATCATGCTAAAGGCCAATAAGTTTGCGTCTTATTTTTTCCATAATTCTCGAAAAACTTCTCTTAAAATGAATCACTCCGTTACTAATGGAAAAGAATCGATTTTAATTAAAAAAAAATTTGATTTTTCTATTATTTAAAATTCTACTTACTCCAATAATGATGAAATCTAAGAGATTCATACTAACAATTTATCAGATTAAAATTAACCAATTCAAAACTAAAAATTAAAGCGACTCTTCCATTAAACTTTCAAGGTAAAGAATAAGGCAAATATGATTATTGATACACAATTTCAGTATCATTAAACGTTTTATTATAATAAAAATGAAATGATCAGCGTCCTAACAAAATTACAACCTTATTGCCTCAAAAACTATTTTCGATTTCAATCTTTTAATAATGAATTTTAAATTTAACAATCAAATATTTGAATGAATGCCTATTATATTTGAATGACAAGAATGAAAAAAACCGTAAAAAAAACAGCTAGTTTGCATTGAAGTTTGCGCTGTTTATGAATAATAATCGATTTAAATAAAAATCGATTATTTTTTAACGTCCCTAGTTTCAGACCATCTCACTCAACTACAAAAGTCTAACTCTAACTAATAAATAAAAGTAATTGGGTTAATGTAACCTTTACTTTAAACAGACAAAAAATTGGGTTGTCGGAATGGGGTCGAAACAAGAGACCATGGAGCTCTTTCTGTTGAACCCTTTTCATGTGATTTTCATAGATTTTGAGCTTAAAAGAGTAAATAGGTATCATCTAAATCAGGGATTCCCAACCTTTTTGTACCTAGAGCGCATTCTAAAATATCAGTAGAGCGGTGGGCATCACCTATTTTATCGAAGGATATTTATAATTGAACATATTTACATCAACAGTAATAAAAAATTAACAAACAAAGAAATTCTGTTTTATAATACTTAGTTCATGAAAAATTGGATTGCGGTCGAATAGTGGCGGGTGCATATCAATTGGTCCGCGGGCGTTATGGTGCCCGCGGGCACGAGGTTGGGAATCCCGGATCTAAATCATACTTATTTCTATAAGGAAAGGTTCAATCATTTTAAGCTTGGTGGCTTTCTGTTAATTGATTTCGACCATCTTTTTGCTCCTCTAGTTGTTGTTAACATGCATTCGGCTTTTTCCTCTAGAAGTCCTTAATATCCTAGTTGGGCTCTACTCATATAGAGTCGGTTGACATTACTGGCATGTCTGTATATTTTTGATCATATCTATATAGGAAAACTCAAACTTGCAGATCTATCTCTAAGTGGCGCAACGAGGTAGTTGAAAGTTTTTACACTTTTTGAGTTTTTCCATAAATTACCAACTTTTTTTACAGGTACAAGTCGGCATGCAAGGAACTTTCGCTTTTTTTAATTTTACCTGAACCATGTCATAGGTAGGTAGCCACTTGTTTCAGTATTTTAACGATGTAAATATTCAGACAATGTGTCTTAGAAGTGAAATTGCATTATCTACTATGAGATGAGATGATGATACACTCTCGCATCAAATCGTCGTCGTCGTCATTATTATCGTTACATACTCCCGAAATAGAAATTGTCACCCGTAATATTAAGACTCGACACACGAATTATTTATTTTTCGCTTCAGCTAAAGGAGAAGACGATGACGAAAATTTGTTGGTTGGACACGGCGCGAATCTCGTCGTCGCCAACTGTTCCTCTATTTTTCTCGACGCCTACACGTGTATGGGTGTCTATATGTGTTAACAAACAAGAGGAAAAAACACACATACAACAAAGTAAAAAAAAAAAATAATAAAAATAATAAAAGAGTTGGTTTTAAAAAAAGCACACATTGCGATCGTGAGATAATTAGCACAGTGGCTAAACTGCAAAAATATCGGTCACAATGATATGATATATCTTATACATATGTACCAATGTATGCAAATAACAACTTTCATTTTCCTCCTGCTGAAATATTGATAGTAACAAATCGCTTGACATAGACGTTTGAAAATTTCCTCGTGTCAGTCGTTTGTCGACAGAAAAGTAATATTATTTTAAATTTCTGAGAAATCATTAATAATACTTTGTCGTCAAGAAGTGCGTATCATGAGGTTCAGTAAAATTTCTGAGGTGTTCAGTCTGGAAAAATCATTTTTCATAAATGTTCTACACGGCAACAATTCACAAAAATTAGTTAACGTTAATTTCACGTCATTCTAAACCAATGGTTCTCAATCTTTCATACGCGTGTCTTTGGAAGTCCGCAAAGCTATCGTTAAAAGTCCGCGATGGAATTTTGGAATGTTGGGGTATGGCCAACGTATTTATTCATTTCTTTTCTTTATCCTGGAGAGAAAATCAAGCTATCAACGTTTATATCTTCCTGTAGTGACAACTAAATGGAATTGCGCAATAACGTCTTAATCAACAATAATAAATTTTATTAATTAATTAATATAAGGGCTTTAATTGGGCTTAATTTTGAACTCTGATATCTTTGAAACGATTGCTCTGAGAACCTTTATTTCGAGGACATTTTTTGTAAAAATTTCCTATAAATTCTTTCTTTTAGATTGTTACAATAAACTCTTCCGGATGTTGTTGAAAAAAAACTTCTCCTGTTTCATTTTAAATGGAAAATGAAAATATGGATCGAGCCAAACCTTAATATTGATATTAAGAGCTTATTTTGTCGCCAAACATATTGTTTTATATTTACTATCAGCTTTTGAATACCATACATTATGCTTCTGTTTAGTTCTTTCTGTTAATAAGTCGTAAAGCTCCTAATTTCAAATAAGTTTACGAGGAGAGCTCAACATGTCGAGCCCCGAGCTATAGAGCCGAGAGTATATTGTATACAAACTTCCATAAGTGGGCAATTTCCATTTAACAGTTTTATCTTAAAGGGGAGCTAAATATTTTTTGTAGTTTTTGAAGGTTCATTGTGATAGAAAAGTTGGAAACTAGTGTCCTTAACACTTAGAATTACTACTAGTATTCAGAATTTTATATGTATATGAAAGAAACATTTAAAGACTCTGTGGTGGTACAGATAGACTAATTGTTGTTGAATATATAAAATACCCGAGTCGATATTTTAGACCTCTCTTGGCCTGAAATGGATCTTTTACCCTCTTTTGAACCTACAAAGAATAAAATTAACCTTTTTTGAACCTCCAAAGAGTAAAATAAACCTCATATAGACCTAAACGATATTCCATCGTCTTCATTTTAATCTACATGAAATTTTTATTGTATTTTGGGAACATATTGTCTCGTCCTAAAAAAGATTTATGATCATAAAACATAAAATATGGTTGTAAATTTCCTTTTTTTTACAATACCTATTGCAAATATTATTTACTAATAACCCACATTTTTGATCTCTTTCTTTCCTATACTTAGATGCTTAATATAATATTGTGTATTCTGGTATCCATTACTGGTTTGTCCCTTAATCCTGTTCACTCTGGTTCGTTTTTACTCAGCTTTAGTCTCTTGTTAACCGTTCGAGTGCTTCACGAGTTATTATACAACAATTGAATAAACTTATTTCACTATTTGATTATTTTTCAATATTGTCTATATCAAAAGGCCCAAAAGTGTAGGTAAATGTAAAAAAGCCGAGTTTAAAAACAAACGTGTGAAGAAATTTGCTTTAATTTATTATCTTGAAAGTAATCAGAGAGATGTTATAGAATTAAATAAAATTTTTAAAGAAATGCACATGGTTGGGTATATTGTGGATTATAATAAAAGGAGATCCTGGAAAAAAATGATGGCAATGGCGACAATAAAGGAGCTAGTAAATAAGGACAAGGAAATTAAGAACTTAGAACTGGTATTTGTAATATTTTTATTAATTTTTAATTTATCGCTAATTTTAATGAAACTTGTATATTTAATGAATTAAAAAAACAAAATATTAAAATAAATATCTGCTGCGAGGCGTCACAGTACTTTCTTTTACTTTCGTTATGAAACTCGCTGTTGGTGAAAAAAACTAAGTACTTTATAACTATACATATACATATAAACAGAACTATTATATATGCATATGGATATACGAATTCCGAACCTTCACCCCAGAACCGCCCTTATTCGAATTTTCTCAGGAAAAAGTTTCAAATAAAAATTGTAGCCACTTATGAGTCTAAGAACAATAGAAATTTTAAAGAAAATCGTTGGAGCCATTTTCAAAAAAAATTGAAAAAGCTTAAAAACCCCTAGAATAAAGTGGAGCTTTCGGTTACCCGATTTCAACCAAAAGCATCGCGGCACAACTAGGTATAATAGGGAGGTCAAATAAATAAGAGAGAAAGAAAAAATAAAAGAGAGTGACAAAGAGAGAGAGAGAGAGAGAGAGAGAGAGAGAGAGAGAGCAAATAAAAAAAATTGTGGGCAGGTTGAAAAAGGTCTATTGGAGGGTTTTTCTGTAAACCTCTTTTGAGCCTAAACATGGTGTTTTGTCCGATAAATGCCACTTGTAGGTTCAAAAGAGATAATTCAAATGCAAATGGTCATGTTTCAATCTATTTGAACCTCTCATAGTCCAGATTTTGATGTCGAAAAGAGGGGGTAAAATTTGGACTCGGGTATAATAATAAAATAAAATTATACTTAAAAATGTATTTTTGACTCTTGTATTCGGCCGAAATATGAATTTTTAATTAAAAACGAAAGCAGTGCAAAATATTAACCTGGCTTTGAATAAACTTGTCTCCCAAAAATTTCTTGCAAAAAGCTTGTTCCAATTACTTATTATCAAGAGAAAAGTTCAGATACTTATCAATTAATTTGGATCTGTAAAATATTCTGAAAATTCTGAAAGTCGTTTCAAAAGAAGTAAAATAGTGAAAACTAAAATACAACAAACATACAGTGGGAAGAATTAATTAAAACTGACACTAGAATATACTAATCTAAAAAACTTTATATAAACTTTATAATAAACTATGTTTCTTTATAAAATAGACTTTTCTTATTTGATTGTGTTATTCTTTTAGCTTACTTTAAGTTACTTTAAGCTTTAAGTTTTGCAATACAATAAGCAAAAATAGAAATCATCAAAACCAAAATTAAGTATAAAAAGGAAATAAAAACAGATTAAAAAAATTGGGCGCTGTTAAATTCGTTTAAATGTTTGTTTAATAGTCCAAGTATACGTCTTTGTAGTTAATAAAAAAAAAATTTTGACGTCTTTCACTCATTTCAAGTATACAAATAAGAAATAGTTTTTATTAGAGCAAGGCAATAGCTGTTATAGACTGTTTTAGTATTTTCAAATAATGAAGCTTGATCCCGTGGGATATGTTAACATTGATTAAGCTATAGAAAAAAAGCTTCACAGCTTAACAGTTACGAAATAAAGCTTAAAGAAAATGTGTCTGAAAATTGTGCCTCTGGGTAGTCTGAGTTAATAAATTAGAAAAAAAAGAAGATAAAATAAACATTTAAGTATGTACTGTATTGTTAAAAAAAAAAAAAAACTTTTTCTGAGCGCTAACATAAAAGGATTAAGTACTCCAATCTAACCGTAATAAAAAGACAAAGTCGAAACTAGTTCAGTATCAAATTAAGCGTTTGATATTATATGAAAAGTAAACAGTCTTAAGGTGGATTTTATGTTTTAATTACGTCTTATATTTTACATATTTTAACACAAATATTAAAAAACAATTTTCTCGAAACTGTATTAGTCGCTTGTCAAGCTTTCTTGAACCGATCTTGATGCAATCTTACACACGTCTTTGAGATATTATTGACAAGGACTTGGTCGAGAGAAATTTCTAATTTTTGGGAAAAAGTCTACCAAAAATGCACTTTTCACTTTTTCCTTCGTACAAATTCTAATTTATTGTAAATTAAACTAAAAGATGTAATTTGATCTCAGATGATCATATCATGAGTTCTGTTTTCCAACGCACAAGCACCTTATTTCCGAGGGGTCAGCGGAAATGACGTCACAATGGCAGAGTTTTAAATATTTTTCTATAAAAATTTCTGAAATTTTTATATTAAAAATATCTGCTGCGAGGCGTCACAGTACTTTCTTTTACTTTCATTTATGAAATTCGCTGTTAGTTAAAAAAAATATTAACACTTTAAAACTATACATAACATAAACAGAACTATATGCATATAACTTAACTGGCTAAACATAATATGTATATGTAGGAAACGGTCAACCACAATCCTGGACGATCCCCCAAAATTATGTATTTAGACGTTACCTACAATTTATATAAAGTTCAATTGCAGTGTCGTTTCAACGTAATTTATTGAAAGCTTCTAATTCTTTACGTTTACATTTATTACTTCCAAAAATCAACAACAACAACTGCCCATCATAATTTTACCAGCCTTCGTAATCCGAATATAACTTAAAATTAACAATAACAACAAAATTAAGATATCCATGCCAAATAACAAGTCTATCAAGATATCCATGAACACTAACAATCCTATCCCGATATCCCGATACAACATATATATACAAATTCCCAAGCTTCACCCTAGAACCGTCTTTATTCGAATTTTCCCAGGAACAAGTTTCAAATAAAACTTGTAAGCATCAATGAGTCTAAAAACTATAAAAAGTTTAAAAAAACCGTTGGAGCCGTTTTCGAAAGAAAAAAAAAAGCTCATAAACTCCTGGAATAAAGTGGAGCTTTCGGTTGACCGATTTCAACCAAAAACTTCGCGGCACAACTAAGGACAAAATGGAGGCCAAATTCCAAGTTTGTTGAAATTCGGATAAAGCTTTCGATACGACATGGCTGTCACACACACACAGACATGTTTCTAAAAACCACTTTTTTGGACTCAGGGGACCTCAAAACATGTATTTCCGGTGAAAGCTCGAATTCAAAAATTCGACCCGATTACAATACTTCCTTTACTATCTATATAGTAGTAAAAGAAAGTAAAAAGTTGTTAAAAATAAGCCGTTTTTTAACCGAGGAAACCCTTAATGAAAGGTTTTTCTCAAATTGTGGTACGCGTAGGTACTCCCAGGGGCACGGGAAGAGTTTGATGGGGGTACTTTTGCAAAGGTCTTTGGTGAGTTTTATGCTGTATGCCCATAAGGAGTGGGCCAAGTTTTCAGATAGTTTTCTTTTTTAGTCGAAACGATAATTATCATAAGATTGTTTGAAATCCAAATAGGTTAATTAAAATTATTAATAAACAAAAAACACAACAATACACACTGTAATTAAATAAATAACCTACCTGAAAACATGGCCAACTACTCTTGGCCATACAACATAAAACTTAGTTATAAATTACAGATGTAACGTTGAATTTTGTTATTTTAAACGATAACTCGAAAAACCTATACACTTGGCTATAGGGATATGAATTATGAAATTATGGGGAATTTTCACTTTGAGATATTTAGTAACAACAACTGATTGTTTTTTAGTCTAACTGCGTCTTTGAGCTCTCAAACGAGCCTATGTCGAGCTTCCTACACAATTTAATGTGAGAGTTACGGACCTTTTACAAGACGCCTCGAAAACCGTAAGAATTAAATGAGGTTTTGTTATTATGAAAGATGCTGATAATTATTATTTTAATCGCGATATGGAAAAATAAATAGGGCATGCTATTAAGTAAGTATACCAGAAAACTAAATATATTTAAGGAAGGTACCTTCAATCTAGTTAGGCCATATTTCCAATTTTTAGATTTCTATTATTTCAGGTTCTCCGGAAATTTCTAATAGCTGGTCATGCTGGGACACCCTGTATAGTAATGGAAGTTCTGGGATGAAAGTTGGGGATTGATTTAGAGACAGCGCTTTTCTATTTTCTAAGAAACCTACATAACTGGGAATCCATTGTATTGACAGGTGTTTAAAATTTTGGGAAGACTATTATTAGCTTCCAATCTTCGAAAAGATTATCGCAAAGAATTGGGAAGACTTAATAAAGCTTTAATAAAGTCTTTTAATTTCTAATATTCTTGATAACAATATTCAAATAGATTATTACATAAGTAATTACGGCCCTAGAAACTCCTAAATTATTATATTTTTATAATTATTATTTAACTCGAGTCCGACTGTAAACAACTGCATTGAATGCATCTTAACTTAAGAGTGACCTCATCATTGTTGACGAGAAAAGTCCACTGGTACATATTGTAATATTTTACCACTAATTTACAACGATTCAATTTTCTGTTTCTTTTGTGTTTACATTTTTATTTCTCTCTTACACTATCTTGAAAATCCAATTTTAAAAGTGCATTTCTTCATCGACAAACGAAAAAAAAAACGTTGGCGTTTTTTCTATTTTTGTAAAAACAGACGTGGTGTGCTTGAAAAATTTGCATGTCACACACCGCGTACTGATGCTATATAACTAGTGGTACGTTCTATGTGCCATAACTTCTCCACCCTCCATACTGTCGTCATCAAGGAATCAATTTAATCAAATAAAATTTGCATATCAATTCAAAGCTGTTTGAATTCAGATTTAATATAAAAGCTCTCTCATAAGTACTAACCAACATTTAGAGCGTTGACAAGCTTTTCCGTTCGTTCTCTCTTTCTGCTGACTTTCACATCACAGCTGGTTTTGTGAGGGTGTAACAGAGACGAATGCTAATGTTAATATAGGCGAACCCAAAGGACGGCTTGAGGATTTTACACTATCCTGTTTCGTCTTCAAAACGAATGGAATGTCCTTATTTAAATTCGTTGACGCGTGGAACGAAGACAATGAATCACATATACATATACACAGAGGGAAAACTCGTAGAAAACTTATTTTCCATAACACTCTCAGAAAAAAAAAATATCAAACGCAAATTTGCAAGCTTTTAACAATGCTTTGACATGAGAGTAACATAAAGATTTTTCTCGATGAAAAGATTCGGCTCGAGGTTTTTCTCGTTCATTATACGTTCAGTTTTTATTGGCTTTAAATCAATAAAAATTGATATCTATATATATGATAGGTATATAAAATATCGCATTTGCAATAAAAACTGACATAGAACCATACTTTAAAAATCCTCGAGACAACGATTGGAAAATCCAAATAATTTAAGCTGGAAATCTTAATTAGCCGAGAAAACTCGCTTCGTATAGTCATTTAATATTAAATCAAAGTTGACGCAAAAAAGTGGCGCTTATACTTAAAACTTTACGAGCACTTGATAACTTTTATCTTTCCGTTCTTCTTAAGTTTTTTTTTTTCGTTCTCGTTTACCTAAGGAATTAGTTTTTTCCATCGTTTTCTCGACTGCTAATTTATTGTTGTCTTCTTTTTCGGTCGTTCAGTCATCGTTCCACGTGTCATATAGGTATTATTTAATTCTTAAACAAAAGCTGACTGAGAAGATAAAAACAAAATTTATGTGACAAAAGGAAAATCATTTTCAATGGCTCTGTGTCAGAACAAACGAGGCAACATTTTCTTGGTCGTTTTTTTTTTTCGTTCGTTTGCCCCTTTGTATAAGAAGTAGGCGCCCAGGGAATATGGCAAAGGTCAAGAAAATAATTTCGAACAATAGCGAACAGGGAATGGTTAAAGAATCGGGAGGATTAGGAGAATAAAGATCTAGTGGGAGGACATCGGGGAAATCGGGGATTAATAGATTAATCAAAGTTGTCTTTTAATCTTTGAGAAAGAATATCGACGTTTTGCTATTAATTTTGTTTGGAAGATTGTAAAAGAAAAATCGGCTATAATATTTTTAAGTCGCGACATTCCTCGATAATATTCTTTGTTAGATTGAGACGTTTTCTATCATCAATTTTCGTCGTGTATTATTTCTTAAAAAATTTTAAGCTTTTTTATTTAGTCGAGATCTTTAAATAAGGTACCAATTTAAAGGAAATAATTGCCACTTCCAGTTAAATACTACTTCTATCTGCAAACTTTAATCAAGTGTATCGAAAATTTACGATTCACTCTAAATAATAAAAATACGTTTTTTAAAGCATTTAGTAAGATTTTATGTCGTTTTATACGCATTACACAAAATAGTCGTAAACATCCACATTCTAATCCATTTAATGATTTATTGCAACAACCCCAAAGGCTCTTTGATAAAATTTTCATTTATTATTTTGTTCATCAATTTTAAATGACAATTTTAAGATTTTTGAAAAATTTACTATCAGAAAATACAATTATAAGGCTACTAATACACATAGAGCAGGCTCGATAATTTTTGAACCCAAAAAAATGATAGTATGATGAAACCCATTTAAAAAGGAAAAGAATATAACAAAAATGAAAGTGAAAATAAATTACGGTCGATCTGAGGTTGGGAATCGGAAAAGGGGGAGGTTTATAAGAGTAGAAACACTTTATCTCGATTTCCGACAAAACTACTAGTCCTATGGAAAAAGTTAAAAGGCAAAGTTGTGGGTAATAAGAAAGTCTACAACTTTTGTGCTAACACTTTTTTCACATAACCTCAAAATTTATGTGAAAAATTTCAATAACCAAATTGTTGATTTTTTATTTTTATCTATTACAAAGAAAAAAAATTTCATGAAATTTGGTAAAATCTTACCGTTTATGTTTCAAATGCAGTATAATTATTTTGATTTAAAATATTAATTTTTTCACCTTATTTTGACTTAATATTTGAAAAAGTACCCTAATTTTTACGACAATTATCGACAATTATCACGTCAAAAAAACTACTTTTTTAAAAAATTTGGTGGGCTTTTTGTTCGTTGAAATCTCTACTTTTTGATGCTGTAAAAACAAAGTTTTAATTAATTGGTCAATCTTGGATTTTATTTAATTTACACTTTAATTATGTCATTTCTGGGCACATTTAACAATGCAATGTATTTTTTTGCACCATCAGAAAGTAGAGGTTTCAACGAACAAAAAACTTACAGACTTGTTAAAAAAATCAGATGTTTTGACGTGAGAATTTTTGATTGAAAATTAGGATAGAAAATATTAAGACACTATAGGTTGAAGTTTTTAACAAATTTCATATAAAAAAATTTTTTTTTTAAAAGAAAAAAAAAACAAAAACTTGGTTATTGGAATTTTTCACATAAATTTTTGAGGTTATGTGAAAAAAGTTATAGCATAAAAGTTATAGATCTATTTATTACCTACAACTTTGCTGTTAAAATTTTTTCTATAGGACTAGTAATTTTGCCGGAAATCGAGATAAATCGTTTTTTCCCTTAAAAACCTCCCCCTTTTCCAATTGCCGACCTCAGATCGACCGTAATTTATTTTTGTTTCCTCTTCCTCTTTTAATGGGTTTCACCCTACTATAAATTTTTTTCACTTTTTACTATTTTCAAAGGCTAAAGGCCGAGTGGATTTTATGAGATGGACACTTTGATGTTAAAAAGTTTCTGGGGTTACACTGCCTACGTGCATCTTCAAGAGTCACTGCTTGTTCTTGTCTCAGCACTTCATTACTGGCCTCTCTTTTTGCCAAATCCGCTAAAATTTTATCAGCGATATTCTTATGACCAGGGATCTATATGCTTTCTATAGTAATTTTTTTCTGGATTTAGTCATTACGGTAAACAACTTTCCTAGAAAATTTCAAGCTTGAGAGTTGTGCATTTTAGAGATTAGTCTTCAAATATTGTGATTAATCTAAAATTGGGTATTTTCAATCTTGCGTAGGTATCTCAGAAGAGGTACACTTTAAAAATCCATATTCTAAGTCTAAGTTTAATCTACAGACTAAGAACTATAGAAAGTTTAAAGAAAATCAGTAGAGCCGTTTTCGAAAAAAAAATGAAAAAGCTCAAAAAGATGTAAAGTAAAGCTTTGGTTAACCGATTACAACCATAAGCTTCGTGATACAACTAGATATAATATGAAGCTTTCGATACTTTATTGCTGTAGACCTGTTTCTAAAAATAATTTTTTTTGGACTCAGAGTACCTCGAACACGAATATTCGACCCGATTACAATACTTGCTTTACTAAGTATAAAGTAGTAAAAAGAAAGTAAAAATTATTTTTGTCAGCGACCATGAGTCGATTTGATTTGGAGTGGCTCACCGTCGAATGAGATAAAGGAAGGACCAGAGAGAAAGAATTCCGTGACTGTGAAATGCAATTTAGTTGTTGTAATGAGTGGTTGTTGATTACATAGTCTCTTTATTATTGATGGTTTTGTTTGAATACCGCAAATCGTTTCAGTAGAACGTATCTTGATTTTCTTAAACAAATTAATCGAGACGGAAACCTGTCAGGGTACTTAAATCTCCCACGGCATCTTGCAAATCCATCATTCTTCATCCTGTCGGCCCATCATCCTTTCTTCCATTTTATTTATAATCCTCTATTCTACAGCCGTCTTCAAATCGACCTAATTTTTTATTTAATGCAACCAACTGTGAACCTTAATATTTAAGTTTTTAAGCATTTGTAAAAAAAAATTATAAGTGTGCCTTGTTTTGGGGAAAAATTAAAGATTCATCAAGTCAAGGAAAAAAATTTTCTACTTGATTTAAAGTCAAATTTAGGTCAACTAGCTTGAAAATTAAGTTTTTTTTTTATTTATTTAAAGTCGCATTAACTACTATGGTCATTAGCAATCGACGAATCCGGAAACCCAGAAAAAAATTTAGGGTTTCACTGGGATTCGAACCCAGGAACACTGGGTTCGTAAAGTCAAGTATAAGTTTTTTTAAGTCTACTATAGACGGCTAGTGACCCAGTGAGTACCAGAGGCGTGCGGTCCATACATGCTGTAGATGCGCCGCATGCCTTGGGATTGAGACAATTTAAAAAATTAAATATTTGTTATGATTTATTCATTTTTTAATTTACGCAATTGCATGTATTGTAAAATGATTCTAAAAATTCCAAATACTAAATATTGTTATCATTTATACATTTTTTAATTTACGAAATTATAAAACGTATCGCTCATAAAATTGGCATAGAATACCATATCAAATGAACGGCAAAGGGCGAATTAATGCGCAACGACCGTCGCATGCGATTGCTTGGCTATAATTGGTTGCGCATGCGCACTAGTACGGTTGAGTATTACCTCTCTCGGCGTTTCACATTGACGGTTGACGTTTATAGATGCGTTTGACGTTTTGAATCTCACAATGAATTTACTAATTGCTACTCATTGTTACTGATACTGTTCGTGACTTATTTTGATTTATTTACCCAAAAGCCATACAAATGTTCTATTCTTTAGGTTAAGAACTATTTTCAAATACATTATATGATGCGGTTATTGATGATTTTTGTAAGAAGGAGCGTTGAATAAGGCTAATTTTTTTAAAAATAAATACATAATATAATACCATGTTTACGAAATAAAAAAATTAATTTAAAAATTTTGGTTTTTATTACCCCCTCCCCCCCTTCTGATCATATGCCATGTTTCAAAAGTTACCGCACGCCACTGGTGAGCACCTATATATACCTTTTAACTATCTCAAAAAAGATTTTTTTAACCGACTTCAAAAAAAAGGAGGTTCTCAATTCGACTGTATTTTTTTTTTTTTATGTTTGTTACCTCAGCATTTCCAACTGGGTAAAACGATTTTAATGATTCTTTTTTTATCTGAAAGCTGATGCTTCCCGAATGGTCCCATTTTAATTTGAAGGAAATCGTTTACTTCTAAGGGGTTGAAAACTAAGGGATGAAATACTAACTTCTTATTGGATGGCTCGATTTTGAAAATTATTTTATTATTTGAAAGCCAGTGCATTTTGTGTGGTTCCATTTAAATTTGAAGAAACATCTTTCACTTCTAAAGGGTTGAAAACTAAGGAATGAAATATTAACTTCTTATTGGATAGCTCGATTTTGATAATTCTTTTTTTATTTGAAAGCTGGTGCTTTTCGTGGGGTCCAGTTTTAATTTGAGGGAAATCTTCCACTTCTAAGGGGTTGAAAACTAAGAATGAAATATTAACTTCTTACTGAATAGCTCGATTTTGATAA
Organism: Sisyra nigra; assembly: GCA_958496155.1. NCBI lineage: Eukaryota > Metazoa > Arthropoda > Insecta > Neuroptera > Sisyridae > Sisyra > Sisyra nigra. The sequence goes on along the minus strand of OY292313.1, from coordinate 1,251,078 downwards.
TTCTTTTTTTATTTGTAGAACACAACCTTAAATTAATCTCCTATCCATTTTTTAAAAAAAAAAAACTCCACTCATAAGGGGTTAAAAATTAGAGATGAAATAATATTATAATTTTTTTCTGGCTAACCCGATTTTGATAATTTTGTTTCTATTACGTACAACGTACCTTTAAATTGTTCACATTTCAATTTGAAGAAAAAATCCACCCCTTAAGGATGAAAATAGGGGATGAAATAGTGACATTTAACCGAATTTTGATAATTTTTTTTCTGTTGGAAAGAATAATCCACTTAGTTTTGTTATTACATTTAAAAGCAAAAAATTTCAACCCTTAAAGGCAAAAAGGGATGATGTAGTAACTTTTAATATTAAACGGCGCTGCCTCATATGAGCAGCGCGTTTGGAAGGTTAACCATTTTCAAGAAAATAAAATCAGTTACCAAACTTCAGATCACTAAAACGCGAAAAATAAATGAATATTATAAAAAAATGAAAAACCGACTTCAAAATAAATAAAAAATCTTCAAAACAAGAAATGCACTAAAAAGTAACAAAATAATGGCGTATCCTTGCAGTATCTACAACTTACAAATTATTAGGATGATACAATGTACAACTATTGTTATTTTTGGAGTTGGTGTCAGTCAAGAAAATAAATATTAATAGTAATTTGTAAAAATTTTAAAAAGGTTTAGTTGGTATTGGTATTTTGTTAAAAAGTTTAAAAAGTCGCTAGATATTGTTACAGTTCGAGTATATTGTTTAAAAGTTCATTTGAAAAATAATTTTCATAAGGTATTCTCGTTTTTTGCTATGTACCAATATAGTCGTAATTCCTTGGTTGACACCAACTCCAAAAATAACAATAGTTGTACATTGTATCATCCTAATAATTTGTAAGTTGTAGATACTGCAATAATACGCCATTATTTTGTTACTTTTTACTGCATTTTTTGTTTAAGAAATTTTATATATTTTGAAGTCAGTTTTTCATTTTTTTATAATATTTATTTATTTAAATTTAAATTTTTATTAAGTATTTACAAATCAAACAAATTATACTTAAATAAAATTTTTGTATAACTACATGGAAATTAAAAGCTCAAGTCAACTAAGCTTTTAAAACAAACATTTGATCATTTTATGCCATGTATTTGATTTTTAGAAAACTAATTTAAACTAAAAAAAAGATTTCTTATGAAATTACTACTGCGAATTTTTTGCTAATTCTAATAGTTTTCTCGGAAAGAAAGCTCCAGACACACGCAATGTGGTATTTATTAGCATGTCACTGCAGTCCCAACGACAAACATCAAGCTCATACATTTCCCAAATGTATGTATAAAAAAAAAAATTAATTTATTCGAGAAAATAATCAAGGTGGGATGAAAACCCCGTGGGAAATATACCTACACGACGACCAAAACAATCGCAACTCGAGTACATTTAATAAGTAAATGTTACACTGTCATATTACAAATTGCGATCAACAATTACAAAATTTGTAACTGTCTCGTAACGTTTTACTCGCAACTATAGATATTTTAATATTCCAGCAATTAGCCGATTCGGATCTACTTGATAATTAGAGTCATTAATCGCCATTAAAACGAAATGAGCTGAACTAATTAAAACACAACCCAATTTCCACAATCATTTATTTAAAAAAAATAAATAAAACTTTAGTCATTTTGTCCCAAATTATTTCCATATAATCGCGAGGGATTCATTTGGTAAATTTAATTTTTGCACACTCGCTTTTGCACGTCTAGACTCTTGAGCCGAGTTTAAACATCCAATTACTTTCTAAATATTTAGCTAAAATGTAACAATTTCCTTTTTTTTTTATTGAAGAAACTTTCGCAATTTTATTGCGGGAAACTATCTGGTAATAAACGGGTACCTAGTACATTTTATTCGCAGATAAAAAAGTTGGAAGCGAATTTTCGTTCAATTAAATGAAGCCATAAAATCTAACAGACACGCACCTGATGTTTGAAAATATTTCGATTTCTCCGTGCCATTCGAACCGAATGAAAATTCAACGCTTATTCGAGCGAGGGCAAATCTTATTCACAGAAAAACTGCTGACTGATTTTGCAAGAAAAATCAACTTTATTCCTTTTCCCTCATAATATACCAGATCGTGTCTGATACAATAGATTTTCTACATCGCACAAATTTACATTATTAAATTTCATTTTCGTTTGTTCCAGGTTAACATGGAATATCAGTCTATAAACAACGAAACCAAAAATCCAATCTGTTACGATCATTTGATCGTAAATATATTCGATTTTATTGTCACTCAAACGATTTTTATTGGCGTCAAATTTGATTGGTTTATTCGAGGAACGAAATTATTAACATTGTAAATATTTGATACGGGGAAATATTTGAACTTGATTTGCTTTGTATAAATAATAAAGAGGTTTGAGTGGAAAAATGCGTCGAGGCGGTTGTGGTTGCTTACAGCGTAACAAAAGCTTGAGCTACGAAGAGGACTCGTCAAGTGCTAGATCATCAATCAAAGATGCAATTCCGCCTACAGTGACGGCGGCTGCGGGCAATGGGGCACGGCGTCGTTCCCCGGCCGATCAACGCTGGCCGGGAATTTTTACATTTTTCTCACCCAGGAATTTGTTTCGGGGGTGGCGCGGCGACCGGGTCAGCATGACAAAAGCCGAACGAAGTAATTTCCTTGCAGCTACTAGCTAAGAGGCATTTTCATTGATTTTATCTTTAATTTTTTTAAGCTATGAAAGCGGCTATTTTGATACAGCGATGGTATCGAAGCTATTTAGCACGGATGGAGGTACGACGAAGGTACACCTGGACGATCTTTCAGAACATCGAGTATGCTGGAGAACAGGACCAAGTCAAAGTAAGTGGAATTATTCCTGATTTAAACCAAATTTTTATTTAACTAAATAAGATTAAGGATTATAGAAGGCACCATTTTAAAAGCAATTTTAATTTTTAAGCTCCTTAACTAAAACTTGATTTAAATCAAATTATAAAATGCTAATTTTCAATAATCAAGGCATTGCTTTGTTTATTTTAAATTGATAATATCAAGATTAGTTTATTTCACAACAGTCAATTACTTGACTTGATGTATCCTTAATTACATAGGTTGAAGATTGACTCTTGCTATCATTTCATTAACTATTTTGTTTGACCTAAGGAAATAACGCTAAAGAAGCATTTTAAAAAAATCCTCTTAACCTACTTTTAATTTATTTTTCGGTTAGTCCTTGTATGAATTAGGACATAATGAACTTGGGATAAAATTTAATTTTTCTTAAATGTTTTTTTTTTTTCAGTTATACAATTTTTTCAATGCTCTCTTAACGCATATACCAAATACGGGGACCAAGCCATTAGGATCTGAACCTACGTCCAGATCGTCTTCTTTAGGTGAGTATTCTTATTAAAATTAAAATATACATTACGTGAGATACATAAAGGTAGTTAATTATCTCAAAACAAATTTGAACTACTTCAATTTTGTAACATTATTTTCCCATCTACCCATCTACTACCCCATCTTTTCGACTTTTATGAAAAATTTTATTTTTATATAAAATCCAATATAAACCGAACTTTCACTTATATGTATACAAATTGAAGTATACCTATTTTTAAAATATTATTAACTGAAAAAAATTAACTTCTACTTTTACATTTTAAAACTGTCATTTAATTCAGCTTAAAGCTCTCAAAGCTAAGAACCTTTTGTAAATATCTCAACATCTACCTATGCTTTTAATTGTTCATTTTCAGCTTATTGTAAGAGAGAAATATTTAATTAAAAGTTCATGGGATCGTAACTTGTGAAGTTTTTCAATCATTATATTAATTGTATTTATTAATAAAAATTGTTTAAAGTCTAAAAAAATGTTTTTAAGGTGCGTATTTAGGTAGTTTTTAACCGACTTCAAAAAAAGGAGAAGGTTCTCAATTCGACTGTATGCTTTTTTTATGTTTGTTACCTCAGAATTTTCGACTGGGTGAACCGATTTTGATGATTCTCTTTTTTTGTGAACGCTGGTGCTTTCCATTTTAATTTGAAGGAAATCGTTCACTTTTAAGGGGTTGAAAACTAATGATGGAATGAAATATTAATTTCTTATTGGATAGCTCGATTTGGACAATTCTTTTTTTTATTGGTAGAACATAATTTTAAATTATTCTCATAATTATTTTTTATGAAAAACTCCACTCATTGGTGGTTAAAAATTAGGGATGAAATAATAAATTTTTCCTGGCTAACCCGATTTCGATATTTTTTTTCTATTACGTATATTGTATTTTTAAATTGTTTGCATTTCTATTTGAAGAAAAAAATCCACCCCCTAAGGATGAAAATAGGGAATGAAATAGTGACATTTAACTGAATTATTGAATTTTGATGATTATTTTTTTTTTGAAAGATTATTTTACTTAGTTCTTTCATTTAAAAGCAAAAAATGTCAACCCTTAAGAGCAAAAAGAGATGAAGTAGTAACTTTTAACATATAACGGCGCTGCCTCATATAAGCAGCGCGTTTTTAGATCACTAAAAATCGAGAAATAAATAAAAATTATAACAAAGCAAAAAACCGACTTCAAAATAAATAAAAAATCTTAAAAAATATGCACTAAAAAGTAAAAATAATTGCGTATCTTTGCAGTATCTACAACTTACAAATTAATAGGATGATATAATGTACAACTATTGTTATTTTTGGAGTTGGTGTCAGCCAAGGAAATCAATATTTATGTTCATTTGTTAAGGTTTTATAAGTTATTGATATTTTGTAGTTTAATGGTTGCTAGATATTGTCACAGTACTAGTATAAATATATATATCTATACTAATATATAAAATTGAAGAGTTTGTTTGTTTGTTTGATTGTTTGGTTAAACGCGCTAATCTCAGGAACTACTGGTACAAATTGAAAAATTATATTTGTGTTGGATAGCTTAATTATCGACAAAGGCTTTAGGCTAGACAACATCACTCTACGACCAATAGCAGCAGAGCATCCATGGAAAATGTTGCAAAAACCAGGAAAATTTTTTCCTTTTGAGAACCTTTATTGCCTGCCCTGCGTAAATGGTTAAAGTTACGCAAAAATCATGCAGAGCAAAATTGTTTCTCTTATAAAGTTCTAAAAAAAAGTCCGCGGAAACATATGTCTATCTTTGAAGGTTGGCCCGCTATGACCTTTTTAATGGTTATTAAAGTTGTTTCAAAAATAATTCATTATTAGCGAAATTATTTTTAGAAACATATTATTAAATCTTACCCAAATAAATATGATTTTTAATAAAAATTGTTGTGATAATAAATGACAATCTGAGTCATTTAATAGAATACTTTTTAATACGGGAAAATGTTTCATTTACCGGGGAAATTGAAAAACGAGTTGGAGAAAAAAATTATGCATAAACTCTATTTTTAGTTGAAAATGGATTTTGGTGATATTTAAGTATGATGATAGCTAAATATGTGAATCATTATCTACAATACGTTTTATTTCGGAAAATTTCTTATTTCAACGGGAAAATAGAAAAACTGGTTTAAAGAAAAATCATGCTGAAACTAAACGTTTTTAGCTGATTATCTAATGTGTTTATATAACTCATAATGTCCTCAAGGCAAAAAATAACTTTCTTATCCTACAGTCTTATTTTTATGCAGGCAAAATGTGCGGTTCCCGTAGGATAGATATGTTTTTATTTTTCACAGAGCAAAAAATTACCATAATTTTTTACAATGAGGTGGTTAATTGAGAGTCAGAGAATAAATATAAGCTACCTTTTATGTCAGAATATAGCACGGTTCCCGTAGAATAGGATAAGAATGCTATATTTCAGGAACTGAGTATTTAAAAGTAGTTTCGTAAAATTTCATGGATAATCGTTTTAAGGAATTTTCCTCAAGAAAGATTGGTCTATCTTTTATCTAGGAAAAATGTATAGGCCGTGGGCTAGATACGTTTTAATTTTTCATAGAGCAAAAAATCGACATAAATGTACTCTTCCCGTGGGATAACAAAACAATTGTATCTTACAGAAACCATGTATTTAATAGAAGTTTCGTTAAAGTACGTGAAATAGAGTTCTAGCGCATTATCCTCAAGAAGGCCTGATATGTTTTTGTTTGTCATAGAGCAAAAGATTGACATGATTTTTGGCAATAGGGTAGTTGAAAGGTCAGAGAAAAATATAGATTATTAATTCGTATGTTAGAATAATGCACGATTCTCAAAAGATAGCATAACAATTGTACTTATCCTGCAGGAATCGTGTTTTTAAAAAAGCTTTCCCTAAAGATCGTTAAGTAGCGTTTTAACACAATCATTCCAAAAAAGTTTAAATAAAAATTACAATTTCTACAGCAAAATATGATTTTTAATTTAACATTCGATAACATCGGTAAATTAATAATGAAAATTTTTGAAACATTGAAACTTCTTTCATTATTAATTTTTGAATGTCTATAATGTTTAGAAATAAACGTGTTAAATTACTATTGAAAAATTTGAACTTGATGAAAAACTCAGTTAAATATATAATACATTCAACATTTTCGAATTGTATTGCTATACTTAAGGAACACAAGTATAGGTATTTTATAATATTCATAAAAACGTATAGAACCTATACGGTAGCTCTTCTAGGTAGTTATATAGAATATCTTCTTGAAAAAATAGTTTATCTGATATTCATGAACTTTCTATGAATCAAATATCTAAAAATATCTATCTGTCTTTTTTTGTTGATGGGATGAAAGTTTCCATTATTCAATCAGTATAATTTAGATACGCTCGGCGAAGCGGGCGGGGACCAGCTAGTATATATGTTACTGTGAAAGACCGAAATTGGAGAATGTCGACTTTCACCGGTGAATGTCAACATACGCCAAATACGTTGGTGAAAGATCAAATATTTCATTACATTGTTATACATTCGAACCCTCACCGGTTTATGTCGACAATCACAGATACGCTCTGGTGAAGGTTCAAAAGGGAAGAGCCATTAAGGAAGCGACTGGCTCTCTCCCGCCAAATCCTTTGTTTTGCTGGAAGTCAATCAGCTTTATCAGTCTTATGTAAGTTTTGCTGATACGAGCGACGTTTGCATATTTTTGTCGATACCCTAATTTATACCCAATGGATACTACAGTAAACCGTGATTTTTTTCTTGAAAAGTTAAATACATTAATTAAGAGTAAACGAGAGGACAACTGTTTTTATTTTTCTCAAAAAAATACTCTAAAATACTTTCTGAAGTGATTTCTGCTAAAACTAAGCGCAACATACTTTTGGATTACAGACTATTAAAAAGTTTTAACGTTTTGAAAATAAATTATGAAGAGAAGTTAATTGTGCCAATAAACCAGGGGAAACGAATATACAGTTTTATGTTACCAATGAAGAGTTGTTCAATATACTATATGAAGCTCACATCAGAACAGGCCACGGAGGAAGAACACGTATGCTTAAAGAGTTGCAAGTTAAATGCAAAAATATTACATATGAACTTGTAATGTTGTATTTAAATTTATGCAAACAGTGTCAAATGAAACACAGTGCACGTAGAAAAGGTATTGTTGTGAAACCATTGATCAGTTCTGAATTAAACTCAAGATGTCAAGTTGATCTGATAGACCTAGAGTCAAACAGAGATGGCGAATATAAGTTCATGGTGTATCAAAATCATTTAACTAAGTTTGTCCAGCTACGACCTTTGAAAACTAAAAAAGCTGAAGAAGTGACATATCACGTTCTTTCAATATTTTTAACATTTGGTACTCCAGGAATATTGCAATCAGATAATGGCAGTAAATTCAGCAATCATGTCATATCCGAAATATGCGCTATGTGGAAAGATGTTAAGATAGTTCGTGGAAAGTCTCGTCACAGTCAAACACAAGGCTCAGCTGAAAGAGCCAACTAGGATGTACAGAATATGCTAACTGCATGGATGGACGATAACGATACAAATAAATGATCAGATGGTTTACCCTTTGTTCAATTTGCCAAGAACACTACATATCACAAAGGAATACGCCAAAGTCCTTATGAAGCCATGTTTGGCATTAACGCAAAAAGAGTCATAGCATCGTCATTTTTTCCTAGCGAACAAATTGCAAATATTGAAACCGAAAAACAACTCGAAGAAGTAGCCAATACTTTTGAAACCAAAGAACAGCTTGAAGAAACTGTTACTACTTCTGAAAAAAAATTGAGCGGTAGTCATACTGAAAACTATAATCCGAAGAAAAATATTGAAGAGGGCCTGCAATCTACAACAACTTCACATCAAGTTCTGACTGAAAAAAAGTTTCCTCCTGCTCAAATTGGTGATACTGTACGAATACAAGTCCCTGATGTCGACCGTGGTCGTACAGATAGCCGAAATGTGTTAGCGGTTGTTATTGGAATAGAAAACTCCAACTTCTATAAACTGGCAAATAAAAATGGTACCCTCAAGCAGCTTTACACACGTAATCAGTTCGTAATTTGTAAAGAAAAGTTACTTTCCATAGATGAGATTTCTTTGCAAGAAATGTCGCTGAGAGAAGCAGCTGCAGCTAATTCAAGAAGCGGGGGCAAGGATATGCACGTTGTCCTTGCAAAAGGAAGTGTTCTACACATAAATGCAGTTGTAAAAGCAAAGGACTCTTGTGCAATTCAAAGTGTCATAATAGTTTAAGTTGTTGCAATAAATAAGATTAGAATCACATAATTAAGCTTTTTTTTACAACTACATATTTGTTTTCTCATTTAGAATGTACTGTGGGTAGCAAACTCTTGATCACTCCTCTCAGAAAGGAGGCAAAAAAGTTACGTTATCCTGGTGACGTTTTATAACGACTTAATTACGGAGAAAAAATTATAAATGTACGACATGTTCAACATTCACCAAGAGAGCATGGTGAATGTCGACATTTACCGGTGTAAGTCAGAAATATTGTTATTTAGCAAATCTTTCGGACATACACCAAGCGACTATGTGAATGTTAACATTCACCGGTGTATCTCGACATTCACCGGATTTCGGTCTTTCACAGTAACATATATATATATAAATGAATCGCTATTTCCTTGGTCATCTCATCACGCGTGGACGGATGGGCCAATTCGGATAATTTTTTTTTCAAATATTCGTGTAAGTCTAAGGATGGTTCTTATGGAGAAAAAAATTGAAAAATTATCCATAAAAGTGTCAAAATCCCATTTTCTTTTTTGAATTTCAAACAATGAAAATTCAAATTATATAATTTAAGTTATTATTGTGTTGTCATATAAACGAATGAAAACGAAAATAAAAGAATGTTGTTATTTTTGTCATAAATTCCTTTTGTATTTGAAGGAAAATAAAAAACGTTCAAATTAAAATATTTCCGTGAATAAATATTATAAAACTTTTTTTCTTATTAAAAAAAAATTGGGATCCGGAATCGTGCCCAGGCCCTTCGCTTGAGCTACATAGTACATAGTATTTTATCCTTATGCTATGAAGCAAAACAAAATTATTGAAAATTTAAAAACTTAAACTATAGGGTTTGAAAAATAATAATATTATTAACTATAGAACTAAACTAAGATACTACTCGAGAAAGTACTGCGGTAGGCAGAGCAAACCGTTTTTGTAGTTTACGTCTCTTGAAATGTGCATCAAATTTACAGGAAGTTTTGGTTTTGGTTTTGGTTTTTTTTTTTTTTTTTTTAATTATAAAGGTGTACCATATCAAGAATTCAAAATTCATGCGCAACACAACTGAATAATCTGAAAATATCTGGTTACGTATTTTAGTTATTTAAAATTATTTATATTTGTTATTAACAAAAATTTAACAGTCAAAGTGAAGGGTTAATAACATATATAAATCGGCAAAGGTTTGCAACTCAGTACCGCTTAACTATTAAACTGTTTTATTTTTTCCGCTAAGTCCACTTTAAGTCCACTAATCTTAATTGAGGCCTATCTAAATAGTTCTTAATTTTAAGTTTTGCCTTACTGTAATTATCTCCCAACTGGCTACCTACTGTTAACGAAGAAGGAGTTGTTTTAGTCTCTAAATTTTGTTTCTTTTTATTTAAGACAATCATGACCTTTCAATCTCTTTGCCTTCAATGTTCTATATATTTTAGAGAAACATTTTAAGCGCTATGCATTTAATTTTACCCATTGCTCTTTATAGATTTTTCGATGATAAACTTAAATTTAAATGTTATTTACTATCACTATTTATGGTAGTTATTGAATAAAACGTTTTCTGAACCCACTATTAGCAGACACGCTAACAATCAGGCAAAACAACGTTTGCCGGGTCCGCTAGTATTGTATATAAGTTTATTTGAAAAAAAAAATCATAAGGTATTCTCGTTTATTGCTAAGTACCAATATAGTTGTATTTCCTTGGCTGACACCAACTCCAAAAATAACAATAGTTGTACATTGTATAATCCCAATAGTTTGTAAGTTGTAGACACTGCAAGGATATCTACGCAATTATTTTTTTACTTTTTAGTGAATTTTTTGTTTAAGATTTTTTTAAAGTCGGTTTTTCATTTTCTTAAACTTTTTATTAATTTTTAATTATGTTTGGTGAAGTTATGGTGAAGATGTTATGACATCTAAAAATTGATGGTATATATATATGATATTTAAACAAACATGTTGGTACTAAAACGGGCTCTTAATATCTATTAAATTTTGTCTCCATCCATTTTTTCATTTTCCATTTAATATGACACAGGAAATATTTTTATTTTTAAATTTTCATAACTTTAGAACAATTCAATTGTAACAGAAATCTAAAAGAAAGAATTTGACGGAAATTTAACGCTCTACAATAAATGTCCATAGAACAAAGCTGGAAATATTTAAAACATTTTATAAGAGTTATTTTTAAACTCTTGATATCATTGAAACGGTTGATCTGAGGAGTTTTGTTTAAGGAACTTTTTTGTGTAGCGTAAAATTTCCTTTAGATTTCTTTTTTTAGGTTGCTATTACGACGAACGATTATAAAGTTAATGAAAATTCAGAAATAAAAAAAAATCCTACACCCATTCCACCAATTCCTAATGGAAAATGAAAAACAGGATTGAAGCAAAACTTATAGTTTAAGAGCTAGTAACGTTTTCGAGGGAGAATTTTAGGTCGGCCAGTTTTTATATATGTTATCTCTCGCACTATCCCGGACATCATTCGAGCTGTCTGGCAGTCAGGAGGGGTTGCGTTTATTAGTGTGCATCGCACCTATGACAGGTAAAATATTGAAACTTTCAGAAAAAAGAAAAAGTTTCAGATGAATTTGTAGGAAATAACATTTTACATAAAAAATGTCAAGTGACTAATTTTTGTAAACTGGCTAGTTTGCGCGCTAAAAGCTTGTAAAAGCTGGCTCGACGTGACGTCATTTGAATGGCCGACCGTTCAGAGATACAGCCGTTGTGCCGACATGTATAGGTACAATGAGCTTTACAAGCTTGTAGCGGGCAAACTAGCAACTTTACGTAAAATTAGTCACTGGACATTTTTTATGTAAAATGTTATTTTCTACAAATTTTATCTGAAACTTTTTCTTTTTTCTGAAAATTACAATATTTTACCTGTCTTAGGTGCGATGCGTACTAATAAACGCAACCCCTGCCAATAGTCAGACAGCCCGTATAATGTCTGGGATAGTGCGAGAGATAACATATATAAAAACTGGCCGACCTAAAATTCTTTTTTTTTTCAACGTCGCTAGCTCTCGTACTATTAATATTGGTATTTAGAGCTCGTTTTGGAGCCAAAATTTTATGTTTTAATGAAACTATCAACGTTTTGACAATATAAAAAAAATTACCTTTATCTATGTACAATAAAATCAGACTATGACCATCAAATATAATTGCAACACCTGTCAGGTATATCAGGTATTTTTCAGCTATATTCATCGATGAAATACTCAATGGACGTTTTAAGTAAAATTATAAAAATAGCATTGTTTAAACACTAAAAAATTAAAAAAAAAAAAACGAAAATTTATGGTAGATATAATCAGGAAATAAAGAACACCCCTAATTTTACTTATAGTCAAATTTTACTTATAAATATTCCGAAAAAGCCAATAGAACGGGGTTTACCTGCCTAAAGCTAAAACGTGTAAACTTCAAAATATTTGCAACTTTATTCATCTTTCCTGAGTGTAACGGAGCTTACCCCGGTAAACCGATGTTTAATCGTTTATCTTACCTTACCCCTAAGTACATAAAATAATAAATACACGCGAAAGAGTGACTAGAATGACAATGATAGATGATAAGCCACTAATTGAAAAGAACATTATCAAAATTGATTGTTGAAAATTGGTTCCTCTTAAAACCGTTTTTTTCAATTTGTTATTTTTCCCAAAATTAGTTTCACTTGCTAACCAAGATTCAAAAGAAACAGTATTATAAATTTTTGATGTTTCAATCAGGTGACTATTCTGGTCTTAAGACTTCCTGTGCTTTCTGAATAGTTTGCGATTTATATTTCTAAGATAGTTAAATTAATAAGGACATGAACTCGTAGAAAATCGTACGCTTCATGACCTTTAAATTAACTCAAAGAACATTAAACAGCACAGGTAGCAAAATATTCATAAAAGCTTATGAGCTTTGAAAGTGTTGAGCTTAAATATCAAAAAGCGGCAACTCTCAAGCAAATATATGCATTTTGCATATATTCAAATCTAAACTCAATATTGAAAATAGGTACTGCATTACAAAGAATTAATTCAGTCAGTTATTTTAAAATCAAATTACATTCATTTTAAATTATATTCCGGGAATATCAATGATAATTAAATGTTGTTAATAATGAAAATATTGCGACAAAAACTTTCCGTTTTAATTAGATTGATATTCACCATTCTCATTCACCAACAGTCGTAATTCCCTTTTGTTCATATTGATACTGTACTAGCCGTAACTTATTTTAGGTGTCTAACACAGTTTCTTCCTTTCGCCCCATTAATTTTCGTGGAAATAATCTCTTTCTACTTCCCGACAAAGTTTTGATTGTAATGCGAGTTTCACTTACAATTGCCAATGGAAAGAGGAGGTATTCGGTGAAGTGATAAAGGTTGTAGCGATGAAGATATTTTAATTTGAACATGAAGAGAAATTACGTTGATGAAAACATTCCCATTCCGGGAACGCAGTAAAGTAATGACGGCAAGAACGAGCAAGGAAATGAGGAAGAGATTTCGACGAAAACGAGAAAAACTTTTGCTGCAAGTGAAATTATTATTACAGCAGCAATGTCAATATCTGACACACAGTGAGGTGTGGGTTGAAAAATTTAACGTATCAACGCCCACATTGTAAACGTATTTAGTCGTAAATATATATAAACAAAAATTATAATTCTCTGGGAAATACAGAAAAATTGTTCAACTTTACCCTTTCGAATTGTTTGTGCGATTAAACCATTTAAAAGCACATTATTAGAAATTTACGAATAAACTTTTCTAGATAATAAAATATAAAATATATAACTCATATAACAAATAAAGTGATCGAATCTGGGTGGAACGAAAAGGTGAGAGAGTGACCTTTTTATTTTCATATTATATTAAAAATTAAATACGCGCTTTATCGATTATAGCCGGCTTCTTTCCTCGTTTCTTTTTCCTCGATTTTCGCCCCCTTTTTTTACTTGCTTTCAATGACTCTTCACTTTCATCTTCATAAAAATATACATAATAATATACCATATCATGTATAGATATGGTATACTAAATACGAATACCAAGTAAGTACAATATTTGTTTGCCAGACCCGAGCACTCATCCGTACACTTTGAATATATTCACACAAGGCTATCTACTTAACGGAAAATTGACAAGATGGAAATAAAATCAAGTGATATTTCGAGTAGGTGGATTTAAAGAGGCTCTTCTGGTTTTTTTGCTTCAATTTTTTATTCAAGCTCATTTACGTTTCAAGTGGAAGACACCAAATATTGGTTATTGAACGTCTAATAATGAAACAAATAATTTCTGTTAGGGTTCCGTAACCACAAAAGAAGTATTGTAATATTTTTATAGAACTACTTTGTTGTGTATTCCTCTATCACGTTTTTCTTAGGAAATAGGTTGAAGCTACCAAATAAAAGGTGTTAAGTGAACCTAATAAGTACATCAAGAGAATTGGTTAAGTTATATGTATTAAGAGTCCAAAATCATTTTGATATATCCTGTTGACCGATAAATATTTGGTAAATAATAATACTGTAAAACTTGGATAAGGGTCATGACATTGGATTTTTTTTTTTTTTTTTGGTGTTTATAGTCGCTTTAACTTCTATGGTCATATCACGACTGTCTTACACACAGACATATTCTGTAGGTCTTTAATCTTAATTTTTAATCTTATATCTAGGGATTCGATGGGGATCGAACCCAGAACCACTAGCGCATGTAGCAGAGAGAGCAGTTGCTCTAACCACTGCGCCATCAAGTGGCGACATTGGGATTTTTGTCTAACTAAAATTTTCCACTGATTCTCTCACAAGGGGAGGAGGCACGACATGGGAAACGGACTTTGGAATGAGACTTTGTGTAATCGTAGTACCCCTTTATTTAGGGTAATCACCCCCTAAAGTATTTTATCCGAATGGCTAGCCGTTTCAGAGTAATTAATTTTTAAAATTTGTATTTTTTTGAACCTACTTTATATTCTTTAAATTTGTTTTATTTCAACTTGTAGTAATGGTCTAGTTGTCTAGTTACTCTCTACTGTTAAAATCTGAATGGAATGTTCCATGTTCGAAAACTCAAGTTGTATTATTTTATAATTTTTTTTTAAAATTTTTTTTTTAATTTTAATTATTGATCCTTTAAGCAATTAAACTATTTTACTTATAGAGAAAATGTATTTATTACATCAAATAATATTTCAAATACAAAACTTATTTTACAATGTAATCAATTATTTACTACAAATAAAAGATGAAACAACGAATGCTTTAAAAAAATTTGCTTAAAAATATTTATATTAATTGGAGAATCCCTATTTATTACTTTAACAGGAAAACTATTGCCCCAAGTTTTTGTTTGCCTCCAAGAATCAACAGGGACATTTGGTCCAAGAGTCCAAAAACTGGTGGATGAATATGTCCAAACAAATAAAAATGTGCAAATAACTAGTTTTAAATCTGGTAAACCAACAACTTCTATATATATTGATTTTCTTAAGGGTTTTTTGCAGCCATATGTGGGAAAACGGAATTTTTTGTTAACCATAGATTCATGGGGTGGTCAAACTAAACCTGAAATTTACGACAAAATTTTCCTGGATGACAGTACCCTTTCAACGTATACACTTAAAGTAATACCCCCCAAATGTACACCTATCGTTCAACCGTGTGATGTATATTTTTATAAGCAGGTAAAAAATTTAATCAAGGAATTACAAAATGGAGCATTTTTAATTGAAAAAAAAAATGGGGAAATTAATTCACGAGAAGAGTGTGTTAAAATTCATTCAATTGTTTATCATCAACATGACCACTACTACATGTTGAGAAGAAACAAGTTTAAAGAATATACAGTACGTTCAAAAAATTACAAATTTTAAAAATTAATTTCTCCGAAACGGCTGACCATTCGGATGAAATACTTTAGGGGGTCATTACCCTAAAGGGGTACTACGATTACACAAAGTCTCATTCCAAAGTTCATTTCTCATGTCATGTCCTCCCCTTGTCAGTTACAAAGGTACAGCTAAGCATAGATTATACAAATGATTCAACTAGAAAATCTTCTTGATTTCCCTGTTTTCTGGTATCAGAAGTTAATAAGAATTGCCTCAATAAAGATGACCTTAGATGATTTAGATTAGGCTCATATAAGATATTCTTACGAATAAAAAATTAGATATATTCCATCAGGTATACCTAGGGATTCATAAACTCAAGTAAATGAAATAACTTGCAAAATCAATAAGTGACTTAATCTAACATTTAAAAATTGATACTTGACTCGAGTTTGACTTGACTTCCAGTCTTTAGGTCAAGTAGCTTAAAAATCAAGTCAAATAGTGAATCTCTAAGTATACGTGCTGGAGTCGGTCTGAAGTTTTCTTTCAAGGTAAAAAAAATAGTTTGTTACCAGGTGTTCCTGATTGACTTTACTTGAGGTTCTTTTTAGGATAGTCTTGTTAAGAATAAAAAATATTTACCATCAGATTTCTTGATATGGGAACTAGATTTGTACCCCATACTTCAGTTGTCTGGAGGTTGAATCCAAATGGAAGTCCAGGATTTTTTACTTGGAATTTCGGATTCTTAAAGATCAGAAAAGCCAAGGGACCTAAACACACATAAAAAAATTAATTTAATTTTCATCAAAATAAAATGATCCTGATATGAGCTTAGAAATGGGATTCTAATTAGTACTATATAAGGTAATACTGATATAGACCTTGTAGGTCATATCAGTTAAATCTTTGTCAGATTCCTCAACTAATAATCCTGATCTGAACCTTAGAGATCAGCCATAAATAACGTTGCACTTTAAGAAGAGTAAAAGGAGTTACAACTAGTACTACTACTAGTTTAGTGCCAAGACGTGTGTATAAAAATGTATACAACCTCGCTTAATGAACATCTCCTATAAACAGTGGTGGAACTACAAATTTTAGGGCCCCCCGCAAAAAAATTAGATCAGCCTCCAACCTTATATGAATTTTTGCTTTTCGTATCTAACGTCCCATATTTTAATTTAGCACCGATTTTCTTGCGAAAGGTCCTTCTTAAAACGCCCTTAAGGTCTAGAGGTGTTATCAGGTATAATATTTTGTTTTGAAAATTAGCATTATCCGTTAAGAATAACGACAGTTTCTTAACACCCTTATTCGTAACTTCTTGGTCGAAATCCATTGTATTTTCATCGTTATTCAAATCAATTGCCGTACTGCTTCTGCTATCAACATGTTCAAATTGTCCTTCATCTTTAGATGTAGTAGGTACCTTGATTTTTTAGTTTTAAGTCAGTTGGATTAATTTTTTCGCTATAAAATTGTCCAAACACCTGTTCATCTTTACAAGTATGTACTTTGCTTTTCTGTGATCGTAGCAAACGATTTAAGAAAACGGGATAATTTTGGTATTTTTACTAAATGTTCTTGTTCCTTTTTCAATTTTTCTTTTTTTACTGTACCCTCTCTGCAGCACCACTAGTACTAATTTTCTCAACATTTTCGGACCCCCCGCGTCGCGGGGTCTAGCGATATGATAGTTCCGCCACTGCCTATAGTTCGTAAAACGAGCAATACAAAGTTCAAAAAATTACTCCCATAATGACAAGTGACGAAGTTTAAGAGACATCGTGACGTAATACGATTAAGGATTCTGATTGCTTTTTCGTTTCCTGTTATTGTTTTGCTTAACGACTGTTTCTCAGTACGCGTAAGATTCCAGAATAAACTGACCTCGTTAAGTGAGGTTTTTAAAAGATTTAATAAGATTTAAGTAGGCTTAAGTTGTTGGCAAATTCAAGTTCACGAATATAGGCCAATATAGGCCTTTCTAGATATAAAATTGCAAAATATGTGACGTCCTATCATAAAAGAGGAAGTTTCACAAATCTGACTATCTGTGACAAAAACGGGAACTGGAGTCAAAAAATCATACAATTCGTGTGACGTAGATTTATGGATGAGTTTTTATCAGGTTAAAAGGTTATCGGGGATGAAATCTAATGAACAACAATATAAACATTTTTCTTCGAAAACCACTAGTTAGATTTTTTGGAACCTTTAAATGCATTATAATAATTATTCAAAAGACAAGCATTTAATCATGAAAAATAAACAGAAATAAAATAAAAATCTACAGGTTAATTGGTTGACTTTTTAAGTAATTCACTTTCTTTTTTTTCCCATTGAAAAACAAAACAAAACAAGGGGAAATATCAAAGGAAAAACATGACAAAAAAGAGGAAAATGTTTGAAAAGTGCAATCAATAAACTCAAGCCGGAATGACAAATAGTGTGAATAATCCAATTATATTGACAAAAGCATTAGCGACATATTTCTTGGTATGTTTCTAGCGTTTTATGATTTCATAATAGTTACTCCAACTATTACCTATACTCGTATAGCTACAATTTTTTTTCTTTGAATTTCATGCAACCAATGTAATTTGTCGTAAAAGCTCCTCACTTATAGGTAGGCACTTTTATTAAATAACACGTTAAAATCGAATTTGTTCAGTCAACCTACGTATTTATGTGGAAAATCCATTTATAATAGTATGCGAGGTGTTCAGGCTCTTAGAGATTGAAATTTTATTATTGGAACATTTTAAAACTTTTTAAGCATTAAATTTCTATTTGTTTGTATAAAACGCGTTGGTACAAAAAAAAAAGACTTTATACATCGCGTTTTTTTCCTGATAAAATGAAATTTGCATAACATTTTTAAGAAAATATAGTCGCTCGGGATTTTCTAAGAGAGAGCTAAAAAAGGAAAAGTAAGATGGGATAATAAAATTTTATAGGTATAACAATATAATTTCTGCAGGGAGTATAAATCTAGGATTCACAAGGCACATCAATATTAAAACTTTTATATATTATGATATACATAAAAAGACAAAAGGAGCTGGTATACAGTGTGTCCCAGCGTGACCGGCCATTGGAAGTTTCCGGAAAACCTGAAAAAAATAGAAATCTGAAACCTAAAATCTGAACCTTCCTAAAATATTTTTAGTTCTCTGACACTTCTGATTATAGCAACACTAAAATCGTTATTTCAAATGGCATGCTCTATTTGTTTTAACATATCTCGATTGGATTAATAATTCTGAGCATCTTTCATAATAACAAGACCTCATTTAATCCTTAAGGTATTCGAGAAAAAAATATTTTAATAGGCACAGCAAACGAACGTCTTGTAAAAGGTCCGTAACTTCCACATTAAATTGTGCAGGAAGCTCGACATTGACCCGTTTGAAAGTTCAAAGATACAATACACTCGAGCTTATCAAAAACAAACAGTTGTGGTTACTAAGAACCTCAAAGTGCATCGTAAAGCAATACGTCCTAAATTGTGCAAACTATCAATATTTTAAATGGCACCACCAAATTTTATTTGTCTTGTTTGGGGTTCTTCTTAAAATCCCCTACATTTTCATAATTCATAACTCTATGTGAAGATTTCCAATTTATCGTTTAAATATGAAAATTCAACGTTTCATCCGTAATTAATATTGCATAACTGAGCTATATACTGTATGCCAAACAGTAGTTGGCTATGTCTTCAGGTGGTTTTATTAAATAACACTGTGTATTAATGCATCAATGCACTTAGACCAGAGCTAAAGCCTTTGAAAATGGTAAGAAATGAAAAAAAATTATAGTAGGATGAAACCCATTAGAAAAGGAAAAGAATATAACAAAAATAAAAGGAAAAATAAATTACAGTCGATCTGAGGTGGAAAAGTGGAAAAGGGGGTGTTTTTAAGGGTAAAAGCGGTTTATCTCGATTTTCCACAAAACTACAAGTCCTATGAAAAAAAGTTAAATGACAAAGTTGTAGGTAATAAGAAGATATACAACTTTTGTTCTTACACTTTTTTTACATAACCTCAAAATATATGTGAAAAATTCCAATAATCAAGTTTTGGGTTTTTATTTTTATCTTTTACAAAAAAAAGAAATTTTCATGAAATTTCGTGAAAGTATACCTTTTTATGCCCCAATATTCACACTTTAATTATTGCATTTTCTGGGAACATTGTAATATATAATTTTTTGCACCATCACAAAGTAGAGATTTCAACAAACAAAAAGCCCACCGACGAAAAATGCAGATATTTTGACGTGAGAATTTTCGATTGAAAATTAGGGGGGGAGGAGTGGCTATGAAATATCGGGAATTCATTTTAATTAACATTAACATTACGTACACTTGACAGTGGAGTTCCTACGACACGTTTCAAAAAGAATTAGTGGCAACAATAACATTGGTCTTTTATGGCTGTATTGTCGACATTTCCCACACCCTTCAAATTGCTGTATCTTTTGACCAGTTCAGGATAAATTGACATATGTGTATATATTCTTAAAGGAAATTAAATTTTCTACAACTTTCAAACTCACAACATAGTGTAAAAAAATGTTGGAAAGAGTTAGGACAACAAGTATGGCGAAAAAAACAAATTTTCAAAAAATTTCTAATTTTCCGGAGAGGATATCTCGGAAACGGTTGTTTTTATTTCAAATAATATGAGAAGAAAAATTATAGAAAATTTTGTCAGCTTTATTTTTTATATCTTGGTTTTTTTTTCTACGACGCACCGTCTTCGAGATATGCGCGCGCAACCACGGGAAAGTCGCTTTAAATCGCTCCCCCACTCCCGCGGCACCCCGATCACAGGGGATTTTTTATTGCGGGTACAGGGGACCCTCCCCTATATATTCCCGAAAAAATTGGAACTACATGATTTTTTTCCTTTATTTGTCATTTTCTGGCTTAGTTTGCCTGGACTATTTTAGTGTCGTGGCAACTAGACCGGTTGAGGCTTAACGTAACACTTTAAATCAGCCGATTTACTTGAAATTTGGCATGAATATTCTTTATATATCTCTCTATCGCATGAACCAAAAAAAAATGAAAATTTTAAGTTTGTAATATTTTTTTTAAAATTCGACAAAATTAAAAAATGAGTGAAAAAGTCGACCTTTATTTTTAAGTAGCCGCCATTTTATGAAAAAAATTTTTTTTTTCAGTTTTGGAGGTTCATGCGATAGCGACATTCGTACTTATCAAAAATCCATCATTGTTTTATTTTTCAAATGACCACAAGGGTAGAAATCATGGCCATGGAGGGCACGACCTTTTTTTTCCCCCTCTACTTCAAAGATGCATAACTCAATAAAAAAAACAAATTTTTTTTTTGAAATAAATTTTATGTTTTCTCTAAATATAAATAAACAAATGATAAAAAAATGGATGGTAAAAATATCAAATGCTTATTTTTTATCAATTGCCAAAAAACGCTCGAAATTCGGGCCTCTAGACTAGAATACCCCCTTAAAAGCCTGGATCTCCCCTAGTAATCACAGAGGATCACATTATAATAGACCTCCTTGGTCGTAGTGATACAAGGAAGGAAAATCCTGGAACCAGTAAAACGGAAAATAAGGCAAAAATAAATAGAGCATGCCATTTGAAATGAAGACTTTCGAGTTGACTTCCGGTATAATCGAAAGTGTCAGAGAACTAATGATGTTTTAGGTAGATAGCTCCAATCCAGTTAGGCTATAATCCCAATTTTCAGATTTTTATTTTTTTAGGTTCTGGGGAAACTTGTAATGGCTGAGCATGCTGAGACACGCTGTATAGTAAGAAAAACAAAACCTGTTAAAAATGATCTTGATTTTTGACCATGTAAAATGTCCCAAGTACATTATTTACAGTTGATCGTTAAATATTGTTATTGAGTATTTTTTTTACGTACACTCGTTTAAAAATGACACAGCAACCGAAAGAGTATTGTAAAAATAATATAACGTACCTATATATATAATACATGTGTGGGATTCAAATGTTGCCTTAAAACGTAGATGAATTATATTAAGGAAATGTACCTATGTGTTGGTTCCACACCCAATTTTTCAAATACATATATTTCAAATTTTCCTCGTTTCTTTTCAAACGACATACGTAACATAAATATTTGACTAGAAAACGGAAACATTTTCCTTCGACATCGAAGCAAAACCGATAAACGTTTTCTTCCCAACTTCCATACACAACAGTTTTCCGTATACATAACGGTGCGACGTTCAAAGCTTCAATACGATAACATTTCCTCTGTATGAATTTTTCAAGAAATTGCTACAAGAATAATTAAACGGAAACACGATTTAATGTAGTAGGAAAATAGCGATTACATGATGTTATCCATTAATCCTTCTATCTATAAACATATACCAATGCTTCATTCTCATCTAAACGTGACCTTTTTTCTGAATCGCTTCAAAATGAAATCAATCTGTAAAACTAAAAACTGTTGAGGCAAAAATGCGCAAAGAGAAACCAGATAAAAAAAAAGGTAAAGTTGATAGACGAGTGGAAAACAAACCGAATGAATTTACGCTTCGTCTCATTTACGTTCTGCAGGGAAAAAATCTTAAAAGAAGTTTATATAGGATAAATAAAAATAAAAAACCTAAAGAGATATAAAAACAGTGGAAAGTTTTTTTTTTTTCAATTTTCCTTTGGTATTAAGCGTGTTGTTTTTGGGGAAATGTTTTCGGTTGTAAAGTGATTGTAGCCTCAAACTATGGGCTTGAATTATGAAAAAAGCAAAAGTTTCGTGACTAATTTTCCGCGTTTTGCGTTTCATGTTTATTGATCTCCACTAATAACACCTCAAATTTACGCCTCCTGCCTTGTCCTTCCGCTCCTAATCAACCCATACCATGCACATATCCCTATTCACCACATGCACGAATTCAACTAAAGACTGGTAATGGGTTTAGAAATGGGGGCAAATTCCAATTATTTCGTTAAATTAAGTCACTATCTAATACCCCACACGTGTAGACGGAAAAATCTATATATTATGGTCTTTAATACCATATTTACATTTTACATCTATGTCAATGTTCGAATTAACATCCATTGTTCAGAGTCTCTTTTTGTACTTGATACAGTGTTGAATTTATTCCTAAATCCGTAAAGCTCGGACCTACCGGTAAAAATTAATGTATAGAAAGTTTTCAGTGAATTACATTAGAAAATTTTGTTGCAAGTTGTTGGTATAAGTGTAAAGATTGATCTTCGAATTTTTAAAATCTTTTCAACCGCAAATTGTTCGTGAAATTTATTTTTTTCAGCCTGAAAAGGTGAAAAGCCATTTACGTGAAAGTGTTAGCTAAAATCGACTTAATAAAGAGAAAAGGGACGCATATCGATAAAAGCTTTAGATGGTATTAAACCTAAATCCGTCACTGCCTTGGTATGGTATATACATATATAGACAAATGGTTCATCAACACTACACATCGTGGTAGCTTTTGTAAGGGTTGAAGAGTTTGTCTATGCCACTTGTAAATAAATTATCCACAGGTACACAAACGTTGTCGACTCAATGCGGTTCCTCGAAATCTATACGACCTACAAACATGAACATTCTTATCAAGAGACACAATACTACGTTATCCAGTTACTCAGAGGTGGCCTTAGACTTTAGAAAATAAACAGTTTTGATGATTAAAGAGAAATATTAACGATAAGAATAATAAACTGTAAGATAATACAGAAGTCATTTACATTATTTCTATGTAGGTAATTTTTAAATTTCAAGAAAATTTCGGTTTTGTAATTAATTCAATGTTACATGTCCAATATCTAGGGATTCACTAATTTACTCACTTAATTTTAAAGCTTCTTGAATCGTTTTTCTAGGAGCTTGGTTTAAAATTACATCAATCTTAAGTCAAATGTTAATATTAAATAAGTTAATATTAAAAGTCTAGTCAAATAATGAATTTGTAAATCAGTTAATTTCATGTATTAATTAGAACTCGAGGTCGTCCAGTGGTCGAAATTCGACCATAATTCGTTAGAATTTTTACATACCGAATAAAATAACTTAAAATATTTATTTTAAGTTAAGGAAGGAAATAGATGTAGAGGTTTCAAAATATTTATTTTTTTTCTTCCATAAATCTTTTACAAAACTATTTCAGAATATTCTCTAAAAATTTTAAAACTAAATATCAATTCGTTCATATCATACATGTTTTGAGGTCCCCTAAGTCCAAAAAATTAGTTTTTAGAAACATGTCTGTGTGTGTGACAGCCATATCGTATCGAACGCTTTTCCGAATTTCACCAAATTTGGAAATTTTCCTTCATATTAATTTTTGAGCTTTTTCAAATTTTTTCGAAAACAGCTGCAAAGATTTTCTTTAAACTTACAATAGTTCTTAGACTTATATTCTTAGGCTACAACTTTTATTTGAAACTATTTCCTGGGAAAATTCGATTAAGGACGGTTCTGGAGTGAAGGTTGGGAATTCATAAATACATATATTATGTTGTATACTTGTATATGCATATAGTTCTGCTATGTATAATTATAAAGTGCTTATATATTTCTTTTAACCAACAGCGAGTTTCATAAATGAAAGTAAAAGAAAGTACTGTGACGCCACGCAGCAGATATTTTTCTTTCTATAATGTTGTAAGTCAATTCAAATTACTGTATTCTGAAATATTTTTAGACAAACAAGAAAAATATGACTATGAAAAATCAAAAGTAATTTCAAGTGAGTTTCCTACGTTCAAAAGTAAAACAAAAGTACCTTTATGTTTAGATTTTTTCATTTAAAAGCCAAAGATAAAAAATTGAAAATAGGCTGCATAAGTCCTGTTTAAAAGTTTGAATTAAGCTCAATCAACGAAGGATAGATTCCTTTTTGCGAAATATCGTTGAAATATTGTAATAAATGAACATAATATTTAAAAATATGTTATAGTATATTATGTAAAAATATACAATTTTTAATAATGTTACTCAATAATCAAATAATCGGTTAAATTTGTTTCCTTCAATTTCAATAATTACAATTTCAAAATTTAAATTCTTCTCACAATATTTTGTTTAAATAATGACATTTGGAATATGGTTGAAGTTTGTGAAGAACAACTGAGATTTAAAAATCAACATATTTATGTGTGTTGTGTGTCTGTGTGTGTGTCAAACGCATGGTAGTGTGTGTGAAGTCTTTTTTCATTAATTTAAGGTATTTTAAAGAATTATTATAAAAAAATATTATTTAAATACGCAACTTCCCCATATAAACTTCAATTGTGCCAAATTTCATACTCCTCCGTTTATGGAATATTCGGTAAAAAGGTACCACAAATTTTTGCTTCACGTATTAATATATAGATTTCAAACATCAATTTCCAACTACTTGATTAGATAAATCTCTACTGATATCTTCCAGCTTATCAAATATTCATTTTTTTTTTAAATTCTGATATAGTTATACGATGGTGATATATTCAACATCTTGGTCCTTTTCAATTCACATACCTACGAGCACAGTAAACAATAATCATACATAGATAGTATGTACTATTTAACATTTAATGTATTTAAAGAACTAAAAATGGATGTTGTATGTTGATAGAAAATGCAATCATCAATTGGCTTTTTTCTTCAATGTAGGTAGGTACTATGCATTTTACATTGCATCGTACACTGCATCGTATAATGTATATGATACCTACAAATACAAGCTCTAGTTTTGCTTCAAAGATCATTTTTATACTAGATTAAATTTTCTAGAATATTGTCCTCTGCGTTGTCGCTCTTGAAAGGTATATAATTCACAAGAAAAATCGACGTCTAGATTTTTTAACGATGAGATGATACAAACGACAAACATTTTATTATAAACTTTTAAAGAACAAAGATTTCCCTAGATTTGGTTATCGGAAATTAAACTGAAAAAATTTATAAAGTTTTGCCTTTTACAGGAACTTATCTTTGAAAGATAAGAAACACGAACGAGAAGCATCCTGCAGTATGATTTTTTGTCGTTTAACTCGAAATACACTGGTCATACGAAATAAATGTTCAGGCTATAAAATGTTCGTTTTGATTTTTACATAAAGAGTGTGCACTTAATAATTGAATACTGTATATTAATAACGGGCTAAGTGCCAAAAAAAAATTAAGTTAGACTTGAAAAAGCAAGCTAAGTGCCATCGCCAATAACCTAATACATATTTTAACCTAATATATTAATATTTACTATTAATGATCATGGCATTTAGTCCGCTTTTTACGTTGTTAACAATGGCAATTACCTTACTTTTTCAGGTCTAACGCAATTTTTTGTATTTGGCACTTAGCCCGTTATTGATGTCCAATCTTCAATTTCTCTAACACTAACCAATTTTTTTTTTTTGTTGGTAGAAAGGGAATCTGATGTACGAAAGTCGAGCCATATTTATTACTTGAAATAGTAAGCTTTTTTATGCTTTTCTTTTGGCATGGCAGTTTTTGGAGAGCAACGAGTTTCAGTCTTGCCATAGCATCAGTGTTATTGAGGAGGTTGATTACCAGAGGATTGGAATGATCTCTAAACGAACGAATTGAGACTTTTCATTGTATCTGACGATTTCCTCTCTTTCAAAGTTTTATAGATATTACGGTTTGTGGCATACCATGGGATATAAATGGCGATTCATGGTGTCTTAAACTGAAATCGTTGAATTCTCTCTAAGTTGAAGCTCCTGGCCACCCTCCATAGTTGGAGGGTACTTTAAGACACTTTACGTTTAAGAACAGTTCCAACCATTAGCCTATGGGTTATTGCAGTTGTCTGCATTTTAATTTAAATTGATCTCTTTTAGTCATTCACAGCTTCTATCCAAATGCTTTCAGAGATCCTTGATCATTGTTTTTTTTAAGGTATTTATTTGTTGCTGAGAGACACTAGAGGGCAAATATCTCACCGAGCTGTAAAAGCCACGTAGAAACACTTCATTGACTTTCAAAGGTATCTATTGAATAAGACTTCTAAAAGCTTCTGGAGCTTAGCAACCTGTGGCGTTTCGAGCAAATGAGTAATGTTTATAACTTTTGAAAACTACTTATACACTATCCATTAATTTATAAAAACGTTTTGAATATAAAGTTGTTACAGACGGAGTAGATGTTAGGAGTATCAATAGGTTAAAACTTTATCGTTTTCGGTTTGTCTTAAATATTTCGAAAACCACGTGTTGTAGCGAAAAATATTGTGAGACTAAAGTGAAAGTAAATTGAATTTCCTACAAAATAAGTTCTTTTCATTTTTTCTCAAGAATCAATATTTACCTAGATACGAGGAAGGAAAACGTCAATAATTGAACATTACGTACATATTCAATATTTCCACTAATGTAAAATGTCACAGATATGAAAAAAGTTTTAAAAAAAAATTTTTTTGTGTTAAAAACAAAAATTTTAAATTCATTAAAATTGAAATTAAGGATACGCAAAACTTTGTATCTTTTTAATTTTTAAGAAATAGTAGTTTTAAACGAAGCACCCTATTATAATAACTATTTTTTTAACTTATTGCTCTAAGGCCACCACTGCAGATACTTAAAATTTAAAACTTCCTAACAACAAAACTCCTTACAATTTCTCGGAATCTCTGAGATAACCACACATAAAATTTAACACAAAATCAATAATTTTTCTTTCGTTTAACGTTTCTTAAAACTATTAAATTCTTTCAACCTAAAGAACATAAATACTATATAAGAGATTATATTAATAGCTAAATCATCATTCAGTAGATTTACCAACTCGATTAATCATTTGCTTTTTTAATATACCGTATTTTTTAAAGACTTTTGATATATTACAAATTAATTAACGATGAAAAAATAAATTAGGTTGCTCCACAACGATATAATCTATGATAATTTATCTCCAAAATTACCGAAAAACATGAACGCAAGAACGAAAAAATTGGTATAATTAATGAAGTACACAACGTATAATTTATTTTTCTAACGAATTAATAAATAAGATATCAAACATATTTTGACATACAAAAGGATCATTAAAAGCATTTAAGTTGGATTTAAAAATTTACCATCTCTAGGCACGGTTCGAAGTGCTAAAATGTGTGGGCTAATTTAAAGAAAATTTTCAGTCATAATTTAGCGTTTTATTATAAAACTAGCTGTATCTGCCACTTCGTTCACGTGAGCTTTAGAAGATTTTTAGTGCTCAATATTTAACGAAATTCATATTAATAGTACAAAAATATATCAATTAATACAAAACACTGCTAAATTAAATTTAAAAAGCCGGTAATGAAAATTCAAAACTCTATGCTTCTATATTCATTATTTATAAGTAATCCAGTTGAAATATTATATTTTAAGTTTTGTAGTGACATCTTTTGGTGGAACACATCGCTCAACGCAAAAGGGCTTGTAAACCTTGTAAAAATTATAATTTCTTAAAACTTCAATTACTTTGTATTAAATGAAGATATAGTAATTTTTTTTGATAAGGGCCAAGGATCTAAGAAGTAAAACAATTTTTTTAAATATTTATTTTTATTGGCCATCAGGACAATGGTCCTTTTAACCAATCTGCTGTCTGGATTGGGCTTAATAGAGAATACTCCTAATGGAATATATCTTTATACCATAACCAGGTCACGGGGCATCTGCCTCTTTAATCGCCTACTACTTTGAGTCTCTAGAGCTGGTAACATTAGTAGTTTCAGGTGTTAGTGGAGCTTTTTATAGTACCTAATTGGTAGCATGAGTCTCAATCTTACTGACTACTGATACCTATAATTGTTGAGTCTGTACACAGGGCTTCATTAGTCATTTACCATACACCGTCTACCAGCTTTATAAGCATTTTTGATTGAGCTTTTTGTAATATCTTAATGTGGGACTTGCTGACAGAGCCCCATAGCTCAATCCCATACGTCCAGATTAGGACTATTATTATTTTGTATAAAAATATTTTGTTCTCAATAGAAAATTTGGAGCATTTTCCCAAAAGCCAGTGTAGAATCTTAAATCCTTTGCTCATCGTTTTCCTTTTTTGGTTTGTTGAATATACTGAGAGGCAATAGAAGTAAGAGTTACCATGGTCACCCTATCGTCCACGAAAATTTTAGTCAAAGTTTCGTCGTTTGTAGGCAAATCCAAAATAAACAATGGGTACAAGAAGGGCCCCAAAGGCCAAAACACTCCCTTGAGATATTATATCATATATATCAAAGTGTGATGTGTTGATTCGTGCTTTAAATTTTTGGTCTTCCAGGTATGATTATAAAAAAAAAGTTTCCATAGATGTGTTAGACTTATTTTTATTTTACATAGTAAGCCATCGTGCCATACTTTGTCGCTACTACGCCATACTACGTACACAGAAGGAAAGTAGTGGAAGTAGTACAAAAGTTGTATTGACTTGTTCTACCACCAGATGACATTGTTGGATGGATGAATGATCAGCCCGTAGCCCAAATTGATAATCAGGCACGTACAATTCTGTACAATTGGTCCATTTTTGTCAAAAGTAGGTATTCTTTTGCAACCCTTAGAAATTATGGGTAGGAGGCTGGCTATTAAGTCTGTACGATGACACCTTGGTGGGATTTTTACCCGACTTAAGGACCATAATGAATCCCCTATTTTCAATATTTTTAATACTAATTTTCAGGTCTTAATAGTTTTATATTTTAAATAATTAAAAGACCAGTTTTTCTATTTTAACAATTTCATTTTCTTGTTAAAATTGTTATATCGAATATAATAATAATATAATTTGAATATAAATTTAACAATAGAAAATTTCAGTTGTCAAATATTAGATAGGCAAATGTTTTTCTGATGAAGTCAGAATAACATGTCAGAAAATAAATTGTTAAAATAAAAAATTGGTCTTTTAACCTGATAATTACTTAAAATAATTAATATTTTTGGCCAGTAATACATTCTTGGGGCTACATTAAAAAAGGCACATTATTTCTTTTCGTGGGAGTTCTTAAGACATTTGATCGAAATCTAGCCAGTAGTTTTAGCGTGATTAGCGCACAACAGCTCATTTTATTTAGGTATATGTATAAAGTATCTACTTAGACTTTCACAAAAAAAAATTTTGTGTTCAAACAACGAACACATATTCAGATAATGTTTGATAATCGATTTATCAAAACCATTTACGGTAAATCGATGATTGGTTAACGAACAATTCGGATAGCGGACATCGTCTTAGAACAGATTATGTTCGTTAATCGATCATCCAGTTTATTTATTTAAAAAAAAAGTTAACATAGGACAGACTTTAAAAAAATACATTTTATTAAGAGAGGGACTACAAGATCACTTTTAGCAACCTTTCAAACCGAACAGGACCGTAAAATGCGTCAAATTCTTGAATTTTTTTGAAATTCATTGTTAGGGATTCAGAAAATAAAATATGCAATTATTATCATTTTGAAACCAAACGGAAAACGTTTCTGTAATTGTCTTATAAATTTATATTGTGATTCAATACGTTTTTTTTTTGTAGATACTGTAAATTTTAAGTTTGAAGACGAATCGGAGGCTGCCAGCGAAACCGAGGAGTCGGTAACGGCTGGAGGGCCGTGTCGAGCTCCACGAGCTCCATATCGAGGGCCTCACCTCACATTCCCACTACAACGTGTCCACTTAGACATATTGATCGACACGTTTCGAAAGAAAAAGGTTTGATTATCTTCTTCCACCATTCTTTATATACCTTAAAACCAATTTTTTGCTCTTAGCAACGACGGCTTCATGCCAAATATGTTGCTG
This sequence comes from Sisyra nigra, assembly GCA_958496155.1. Classification (NCBI taxonomy): domain Eukaryota; kingdom Metazoa; phylum Arthropoda; class Insecta; order Neuroptera; family Sisyridae; genus Sisyra; species Sisyra nigra. Next base: position 1,220,703 of record OY292313.1, on the reverse strand, counting down.
GAATCCTTCGCGAAGCAATCGTCAAACTAAAACGAATGCCAAACCTAAACCAAGCTTCGACGGCCATTTCCAAGCAAGTCACCATCTGTGGTGATCTTCACGGCAAGCTTGACGACTTACTAGTTGTCTTTCATAAGGTAAAACTTAAAAATAATAATTTTTTTCCTCTAAAAAGTATCTTTTATTTTCTTCAAGAATGGACTTCCATCAGCTGAAAACCCGTACGTTTTCAACGGAGATTTTGTTGATCGTGGCAAAAAAGGTCTCGAAGTCTTACTCTTACTTCTGACGTGCATGCTGATTTTTCCAGGAGGAGTTTTTCTCAATCGGGGCAACCATGAAGATCATATTATGAACACGAGGTTAATTGATCTTTAATTAAAATTTTCTGTGTGTATATAAAAAAATTTTTCAGGTATGGTTTCATTCGGGAAGTGCAGCAAAAGTATAAGAATAATTCAGAGCGACTTTTAAAGCTCATTGAAAATGTATATCGGTGGTTACCACTTGGGACTATCGTTAATAACAAGGTTTTAATCGTTCATGGTGGAATTTCAGATAGTACAGATTTGGATCTGATTAAAAGCCTTGACAGAGGAAAAGTAAGCATAATGTTTTAAAAACATATTAAAAATTGACTGTTATTTCGTTTATAGTATGTTTCATTGTTGAGGCCACCGTTAAATGAAAGCTCTGCTCCGGGAGCTGAAGTCATTGATAAGTTAGAATGGAAGCAGGTGAGGTTTTGCATTGAAAACTAATTTAAAAGGTTTCACTAACAATTAATTTCATTTAGGTGTTTGATATTTTGTGGAGCGACCCACAACCATCAGAAGGATGTGTTCCAAACACTCTACGAGGTGCTGGTACCTATTTTGGTCCGGATGTCGCCAAAAAGTTTCTCAAGTCAAACAAATTAATGTATTTGGTACGGTCGCACGAATGCAAACCGGATGGCTACGAAGTTATTCATAATGGCAAAGTTAGTATGTCTTCCTGACTTAAAAGCTGCTTAATTTGATTTTGATGCTACTTGACCTAATTATAATTGGCCTAATAAATTGGCTTGGGCAGCAAACTTTGATTAATTGAAAACTAATCGTGGTATTCTAAACTTCCGAACTTCAAAATCTTGAAAACAGGAAGTCCTAGAAGATTCTTAGCATTCTGAAAAGTCTTAAAATCTCGAAAGTTTAATTTTCTAAAATATAACCTTATATGAAAACATTAAAAAAATTTCTTCATAATTTTGCTTGTAAAAAATTATTAAGAAGTATGCTATATACCAGTGTTACTCAAACTTTTTAACCGACTTCAAAAAAAGGAGAAGGTTCTCAATTCGACTGTATTTTTTATGTTTGTTACCTCAGAATTTTCGACTGGGTGAAGCGATTTTTGAAGAGTTTTTGTTTATTTGAAAGCTAGTGCTTCCCGAGTGGTCCTATTTGAAATTTAAGAAAATCGTTCACTTCTAAGAGGTTGAAAATTAAGGGATGAAATATTAAGTTCTTATTGGATAGTTCGATTTTGATAATTCTTTTTTTATTTGAAAGCTGGTGCTTCCCGTGTAGTCCCATTTTAATTTGAGGTAAATCTTTCACTTCTAAAGGGTTGAAAACTAAGGGATGAAATAGTAACTTCTTATTGGATAGCTCGATTTTGATAATTCCTTTTTTAATTGATAGAACATAATTTTAAACTAACCTCATATCCATTTTTTATAAAAAAAAACTCATAAAGGGTTAAAAATTAGGGATGAAATAATAAATTTTTCTGGCTAACCCGATTTTGATAGTTTTGTTCTTATTACGTACATCGTACCTTTAAATTATTCACATTCAAATTTGAAGAAAAAAATCCACCCCCTAAAGATGATAATAGGGGATGAAATAGTGACATTTAACTGAATCATCGAATTTTGATGATTTTTTCTATTAAAAAGAATATTCCAGTCAGTTCTTTCATTACATTTAAAAAAAAAAACATTTCAACCCTTAAGAGCAAAAGGGGATAAAGTAGTAACTTTTAACATTTGACGGCGCTGCTTCATATGAGCTAAGCGTTTAGTAGGTTTACTCATATTCAAAGAAATAAAATCAGTCATCAAATTTCAGATCACTAAAAATCGAGAAATAAATAAATATTATAAGAAAATGAAAAACCGACTTCAAAATAAATAAAAAATGCACTAAAAAGTAAAAAAAATAATTGCGTATCCTTGCAGTGTCTACAACTTACAAATTATTAGGATGAGATAATATACAACTAGTGTTATTTTTGGAGTTGGTGTACGCAATTATTTTTTTACTTTTTAGTGAATTTTTAATTTATTTTGAAGTCGGTTTTTCATTTTGTTATAATTTTATTTATTAATCTGTAACCTTTTTTTAAATACAATAATTTAAAGAGACATTGAGTGAAATGATATCTGAAGAAAAAAAATACTTGAGATTAGGAAGAGGATGAGCTAATGGATCTAGCCCAAAATCTTGGACGCTAAGATCTCGAAAACTCAAAATCTTAAATTTAAAATTCCTATAAGGACCAAAATACCAAAATGTCAATACCTTGCACATCCAATGAAGAGACAAATCTCTTGATTGTTTTCTACTTTTTTCGCGAAGCTACATTTCTACTTATATAATTGTAATAGAAGTAGTAACAATTGGATATATAGTTTAGTATAGGGTGGTCAAGTATTAGTACTTTAGGGTATTTAGATAAAGCCATTTCGGGATATAATGGATGTGAGTCTTTAAGTTTTCGAGATATTAGGCATTTAGCATTTTGAACTTTTTGAATTTTGGGATTCGGGATTTTAAGATTCAGAACAAACCACACTATAATTGAGTAGATGCATACGATATTTGAGCCTTTACTATAGAAGAAAAAAAATTAGATTTCTTCATTTTATTATTTGTGCCCAATTTGTTTTAAAAACTAGTTAATATTTTTGTTAAGGTTATAACGATATTTTCGGCATCAAACTACTATGAATTGGGCTCGAATAAGGGCGCCTACTTAAAACTGGTCGGTCCACAACTGGCTACCCATTTTGTGCAGTACACATCGGCCAAAACCAAACGCTTAACCTTCCAACAGCGAATCGGTCTTGTTGAAGCTTCCGCAATCCGGGAGTTAAGTTGCCAAATTTTGGCAAACAGAGCCGTGCTTGAGGCGGAATTTACTAAATACGATCCAGAAGAAACTGGTAAGCACTTAAAATTTACTCAATGCGCACAACCAAGTTAATTTTGTTTTGTTTTTAAGGTCGAATTTCAATCGGAGAATGGTGCAGTGCGATGGAAAATGCGACCAATTTAGGGCTTCCCTGGCGAATGCTACGTGATAAATTGGTGACAATTGACACCGAAACGGGTAAAGTGATTTATTCAACAACCTTCCAAATACACAACACAACGGTAAATAAATTTAAAAAAAAAAATCGAGGAGATTTGAGTAATTTTTTTTTTAGAAAGCACAATCGACCAGTTCCACGACGGTTGTTGAAACTCTCTATCGAAACAAGACGAGCTTGGAGGCAATTTTCCGTATTATCGATAAAGATAATTCGGGTAGGTTTTACATTGAGATGCACTTTGAGTGATTAATTGTGGTTGTGATTGTAGGTTACATATCATTGGAAGAGTTTTCCGATGCGTGTGCACTTCTGAGGGAGCACATGCCGAATCCTATTTCGCACGAGCAACTTTTGGACATTTGCAAGCTGATGGATATGAATAAAGACGGCCTCGTCGACTTGAACGAATTTCTCGAAACATTCCGTCTCGTCGACATGAATTGCGCTCAAAGTCTTTCATAAATTATTGACTAAATCCAATGAATATACGCAACGTTTCATTACATAATAGAAATCTAAAAGTTGCATAATTGTTACGTAATGTTACGATTTGTGCTAGAAAAGACTTTCTATAAAAACGCAAAGAAATGTCCTTTGGTAATATGGACTATATCATACTCATACATATTATGTCTTGTGGAAATTTATTTTTCTATTAATTCAAATTCTTCAATATTTTAGTTTTCAATAACGTCAAGTTTTAGTTGTACGTAAGACGAAATTGCAATTCTCTACCATTTTGAAAGTACAGAGATTAAATATTTTAAACATTATGATTTCAAACTGTTCTCTCTAAAAAGACTAAATCAAAAAGCAATATGAAGAAAACTATTATAAATATTGAAAATATAAATCCAGAATTCTATTTATTGATGTTAACCTATTATAATGCATAGAAATATTTTCCATCAAATGTACGATCTATTAATAATTTTATAAACAATTTTAACATTAACAATGTTACCTCTTAAAATAATGGTTGATTATTTCGTGGAGCTTTTCATATTGTTAAAAATCATAGGTTAAATAGTTGATAACATTTAAGAGATGAAAGAACCAATTTTTAAAGTAAAACCTTTTTCTAACAAATCATATATACAATATTTTTGCAATAGTCACACAGTTCCATGTTTTGAACTCCACGAAACATATCTCAATATTTATTTCGATTTCTATATTTGCTTCCAATTCGTTATATTGTAGTGAAATGAAACGATCTATTTATATACCCAACTACCCATATTATATATGAAAAATTAGATGAAATAAACTTTTGAAAAATCGCTCAAGTTTTCTCGTTCCAAAATAAATATCTATCATATTATATTAATAGAAACTTGTACAACTTCTATATACATATTATATTGAAAAGCTTATCGCACATTCCATAATGTCAAATTTAAATCTAACTATAAGATATAACGTTAAGAAAGAGCAATAAATAATTGTTATGATATCTACTTTTTAAAAACATGGCCAAATTTAGCTTTTTATTTATCAAGTGCATTGACGACACGGAGTCTTAAGAAGTGTGTTGGTTTGATGAAAATTTACGCTTCAAAAGTTCGAAGACCAAATGTTTAATTTTAAATGAGCTTAAATGAAAATATATTTAAAGAAAATGATTTTGTGTCTATATACATTAATATTTTGCATCAAAGCTTTAACGTTTGTAATGGTCAAAATCTCGATCTATGTTCACCTTCTCTCATCCTTTTTCCAGACCAAATATAAATTATATCCAAAACAACAAATAAAATAAAAGGGTTGTCTTCCTTTTCGTTGTGCTATTTTAATAAAAATCTTCTTGAATTTCTTTTATTTTATAATTCCTCGTTTTCTATGAAAACAAACTGGGATTCAACCCAGTCAAGTATTTGAACACTCATTGTATTGACCTTAATATTTTAACTTTGAATGAAATAACTTGCAAATTCAATGTTTAACATGATTTGATATTTAAATATTAACATTTGACTGGAATTTGAATTAATTTTAAGCCTTAGATACCTTAAAAGTCAAGTCAAGTGGCGAATCCCTAGTACGTACATGTAAAATGGGTTGCCTATCTGTATGGGCTATTAAAAAAATTAAAAGATTGATATCATTAAAGAAAATGTACTTTATTTAAAAGTAATATGTCTAGGTCTTTTTCAAAGCAATTCCCTTCCCGATTTACACACTTAACCAGGGACAGTCTTGATAGTCATTTTTTATGATGTCCTTCAGTTCCTTCGTTACATTTGTCTTAATCTTAAAAATTGTCCCAAATCTTCTCTCTTTTAAAAGTTTTTTTTTTAGTTTGAGAAACGAGAAGATGGCTTAAGGAGCAAAATTAAAGAGAAAGAATAGTGGAATAGAAGTGACTTTAAATCCTCGTATCATTTTTAAATAAATAAAACAACCTAAATTTATATATTATTTGGATGCCATATTAAGGAATATCACTATAAAAGTTTATCTGTGCAGCCTGGATATTCTAATATAAAAAAAGGACACAACCAAACTTTGGCGTGTTCTTTCCAACTTGTACATTCAATTAATACTGAAATATTTTTCCAGAAATGGTAATTCTAAAAAGAAATTCTTAAAAACTTCTTATTAAAATAGCCTTGTCAGAATTTAGAGTAACAATCAGATTAAGATTTTTCGTTTATATATTATAAATTAAATCTACATTTGGCCCGGAAAACGCATGAGACAAAGAACATAAGTTGAAATTTTCGACTATAAGGTTTATTTGAAAAGAGGATCTAATTTATTTAATTTAATTATATATTGATACAATCGGGATCAAATATTATGCTATAATACAAACATCAAAGATTACTGTATTGTTATTTTAATGTGAAATATATATTTAATAAACTGTCATGGAGTTGTTCATTTTTCTTTTGTTGGAGAAAATTTTTCAAATCAACTTCGCCCAATGAGTTCGTGCCGCCTCGGCGTAGCACGAAGCGTTTCCGATTGTGACGAACGATGCGCGCGTGACAATGCGCATTGGGCCAACCACAAAATGGTCATGAAACGAAGAGTTGTTCTGTCAAAATAAGACGATGTTTTATTTCTTAGTTTTCGTTTAATTTTCGTGAAAACTTCTGCAAATTTTCAAGTGAAACGGAAAAAGTGCGCGTTTTTCACACACGTGCCACACACAGTGCCTCAATTCGCGTGTTCACAATGTTTAACACAAATATAGGATTTATGTCATTACATTACAATCTTCTTCGTTTAATGTCATAATCTTGAAATACAAATCGAGATGGATAATGTGCATATGAATGAACGGTTCGTATTAAACATTCCTTCAAAACTGCCATACGCATTTCTAGTCAAATTCATTTTTCATCTGGTGCTATACGTTTTCAATTGCTTAATTTGTTACAAATCTGACTCAAACGAAATATAAAATCAAAATAATGTTGCCTAAAAAAGAAATGACATGACTTTTCTATTTCCGAACAAGTGCATTGGTGTGACAGAGACGAGTGCACGACTCGTAGGTGTGTCAACACAAATATCAATTTCTTTCATTTCTCTTCAATCAAATAATCCATCCAATTCGTTTATTTCAATATTAATTATTTGTGTTAAATTGCATTTTTAACATTTTATCACCATCAATATAAATCAATTTTATTAAATGGCCTATTCATTTTCGTTCAAGCAACTAATTGCTGGTTGAGAATTACACGTGTTTGTATGTGTAAAGTGAGTGAATGTTATGTTTTATGCGTACATAAATATAAATAAGGGTTGTTAGAAACACACACGAGCAACAAGTCGTTGCTCGTTTCAAAAGCGCATTTACTTTACAAATTAAATTCGTCATTACTTAATTTATCTGATGAAATATGACTTAAATTATTAATTACTTGCGTTTCTATCACAAAGCAACTTCGTAAGGCGCTTCGTTTTCTCCCACTGTTTTCTATATGTACGGTAAAATAAAACTAAAAAATTTCATAATACAATAAATATTTATATAAAAAATTAGGTCTATCCTTGAATTTATCATCAAGTTTGTTTTTTTGAGTTGTATCTACTAATTTTATGTTTATTTTTTCGTTTTATAAAAATTAGGGCTGGGAAAAATCTATTAGTTGACTTTGGGGTTTCATCTCATCATGAATCATTCACGTAATACTTAGATGATTTAAGACAAAAAGAAAATTCAGTTCAAGTAGTTTTGTCTCATGGTTGTATTTACAGTATATGACGTTATTAATACTGTTACAACTAGGGGTTGAAATAATCCAACCATTATTTCAAGAACGTCGATCCTGAGACTAGTTCCTTGGTGCCAGAAATTGTTTAGTAGCAGTATAAGTGGCTCCTTGGTAAAACTACTTAAGTCCACTTAAACAGCCATTCAACCCTCATTCAACTACCACAAGGAGAATTCCTGATACGAATTTATTAGCCCATTTCCAAAGGAACTTAAAATCACGATTAATTATAGAATAATCACATAAATAACACAAAGTTCTACCACCAAGTATTAAACAGAAATTTTAATTTCTGTTTTAGTTATATTTATCAACTTAAAACTTACATTTATGAACTGAATTAATCATTTATTGAGCTTTTGAACTTAAAAATAATCAACTTGAAAATAAATTGCAAATAGCAATACAGGTCGTATTTAATAATTAAACTTGAATTTCAATTAGTTATTTTAGCGCTAGTAATAATGGTACATGGTGATTAAATACGAAAAAAATTATAATAATAAATTCATCAAATATCTCTAGTTTGTTTGATTTTTGAAATTAAAGTCTTAGCATGAGAAGGATATTCATACTGGTTTAAATCATGAGATTTGAGAAAGACAACAATGAGCTTAAGTACCTTTATACCTATATTAAACTCTCGTGCAAAATAAGCCGCAATTTTTGTGCTTGGATTATTTTAACTTACATTGTTATAGCATCAATCTCGAAAATCCTGAGATTTTGAAATCAGAATATCGGGATTTGAGATCACGAGGTTATATTTTCTAGTTCCAATCAACCTTAATCATTTTTAATCCGCATTATATATTGAAATTTGAAACTACTATCGATTACAATATGATATTACCAAAAAATCTAGGAAAATATATCTATGTATTACTGTCAAGAAGGTCCTTCAAGATCAGCTATATAATAATTTTTAATCATGTTCAAAAGCTTGGTTTTAAAGTCGATATTGTAAATCCTTGTGCGAATAGACCAAGGAAGAAGTAATAAAAATGGTAAACAGTGTCCCATAAACGTGGTTTAAATATTACCCAAATAAATGATAAACACAGGTGTACAGGTGTTTGGATAACATCTCTATAGATGCATACTTTGTATAGGCTCTTGTATCTTGGTAATAAATAAATTAGAATAGGAAACTCTTTAAAAATAAAGTTGTTTTGTTTCACTAGAACAGTGGTTCCCAACCTATAGTCCAAAATTCTTTGAGGGTCCGCAAAATTATTGTAAAGAGGCAATGTCAGTATTGGGGTGAACCACTCAACTATTTATCCTATAGGTAATCTTCTTTCCTCCGTAAATGAAATCAAACTACCAACATTATACAATATCTTACTGTCGTAACAATTAGCATCAACATAATTTTTGCTGATCTGTTTTGAACGTTTTATATCTATTAGACGAGAGAATAATGGAAAAAATTATGCCTTAGTTTCTTTTTGTTGGCAGTTCTTAAAACTCTTCATGTCAAATAAGTCTTTATAGATATTTCTGTGGTTTTGTCTTTAAAAGGTCCACAAGCAATGTTCGTAGTTTTTCAGGTCTCTTATGATTAAAAGGTAGGGAATTATTGGCGTAATGCTTTACTTGATTTGATATTTAAATATTAATTGAGTTTATTTAAATTACTTGAGTTTGATTCGAGACAAATAACTTGAAAATTAAATCAATTAGTTTAAAAATTAAGTCAATTAGTGAAACCTTGCACCAAAAGCTTGATTAGAAGAATTCCACATCTCTATTTAAGTCCAGATATTCCAAGAAATTGCCATTTTTTTATGGCAAATATTATTAATGACATTTAAACGAAATTCGTGAAAATTTGCTTAAATGTTCATATAATAATCGAAACACTTGCAAAAGCTAAGCGTGAAAAAGCTTAATATGAATTCTTAGTCTAAGAGCGTAAAAATTAAACTTGTCTGAGAAAATTAGCGATTGAATAAGAAAAAATGGGATATGGAAGAGATTGAAATTGAACCAGTTACGGATAGTTCTCGTACCTGGAATTCCCCAAAAGCAAGGTTGTCTTATTTCACCAGGACAATATTTAATAACAAACCAAAATCTTGCCTGAGGGTCATAAAATAAATTTAGCATTGAAATTATCCCCTACCTCACCTTTCCAATTTGTTGGGGGATTTTTTGAAATTTCTATATGCAAATTAAAAGAAAAAAAACCACTGACCGAGACATTCCACAAGCAATTACCAAATTTTTTTATTTGGATATCTCAGTGATATCCCGAAAATCCTGTAAATTTAAAGCGATTTATCGTAATTCCATTCCTAAATTTCAGTCGAACATTAATTCCTCATCCTTAAAATTCTTAATCTCCAATCGAGTAATAATATATTTAAAATTAATTACCTCCACTTACATTAAATAAAACCAATAAAATTGATGAGACATGTTGTCTCACTAAAAACACATTCCGTGCTTAAGTTTTGTTTGAATTTCGCATAATTCATCGTCTTTTCAAATACTTGCACATTTAAATATAAATATGATGCAATTACAATATTGCCAATATCTATGTAATAATTAATTAATGTATGCATGTTGTACTTTTTTATAACACATATCTAAACGTTTGTAACCTTTTTCAGTTTTATTATTTTTCGGTTGTATAATTTTTTTTTTTTTTTACTTTGAGTCTTTGTCTTCTCATTTTCATCGTCATCATCACCACACATTTTAATTACCTTTTAATAGTTTTATATTTGTTGGCAGATGCAGCCAAACAAGTGACGCTTTTTGAATATAAATCTATATCTAATTTTTACCCAAATATTTGTATGAAATTTGGCAAAGCTTAGCACACAGAAACCTAATGGTCATATTGAAAATACCAAGCAATGAACACTTCTTAATAATTCGATTTGAGCATTTTTTTAATTTTATTTATAACACACAAAAAGCACGTTATCATACTCCTGTATTTAATTACTACCGATATTTAGAGATATCACATATCAATTTTGCATGCTCACATTTTAAATATGAAATTTCATTTGAAAGTGTTGATTATTTGATATGATAAATTCCTGTTTTATTAGTGTAATCTGTCGTAATGATTTAAGCAGAAGCGAGTGAAATTAAAAGTATAGCATGCTGTTTTGATTGTATATATTATATTTATATGCATTACATAATCATCTAATGGATGATTTCTTTCATTTGTTTCATTCAAGGTAAATCCAATGTGAATTTCAGATTCAATTTTATACGTGAAATTTTCGATTAGGTCATCGCTAAAATTTTAATTGCCTTATTACATTAGATATGGTAATTTTTTTTTTAAATAGAAATCAGGTGAATAGGAAACGGAATTAATTGAGTTAATTGCTTCATTTAAAAAAAATTATAATGTAGAAATATTGTTGTATATAAATATTACTTTTTAAAGTTTCATTACATACTGGCATTGACCATATTGATTTATTTTGACAATATTAAGATTTCAAAATTAACAATTGTTTGAGACTATACTTAAATATTGAGAGTGTGCACTCGAGATTTTAAGGGGGCATTCTAGTCTAGGAATTTGAAAAAATCGAAAAATTTTTTTTTTCATAATCCGATAGTTTACATATTCAAAAATATCTCCTTAAAACGGTTTTTTAACATTCAAATTATTTCCGAAGTTATAGCCGTTTTAGTGTCGTGGCAACTAGACCGGTTGAGGCTTAACGTAAAACTTTAAATCAGCCGATTTACTTGAAATTTGGCATGAATTTTCTTTAAATATTTCTCTATCGCATGAACCAACAAAAAATGAAAATTTTAAATTGTAATATTTTTTAAAAATTCGACAAAGTTAAAAAATGAGTGAAAAAATCGACCTTTATTTTTGAGAAGCCGCCATTTTATGAAAAAAAATTTTTTTTTCAGTTTTGGAAGTTCATGCGATAGCGACATTTGTACTTATCAAGAATCCATCATTGTTATATTTTTCAAATGACCACAAGGGTAGAAATCATGGCCATGGAGGACACGGCCTTTTTTTTTCCCCCTCTACTTCAAAGATGCATAACTCAATGAAAAAAACAAATTTTTTTTTGAAATTAATTTTGTGTTTTCTCTAAATATAAATAAACAAATGATAAAAAAATGGATGGTAAAAATATCAAATGCTTTTTTTTATCAATTGCCAAAAAACGCTCGAAATTCGGGCCCCTAGACTAGAATACCCCCTTAAATGAATATTCACAGTTATATGGTGGAAGTTATATGCTGGACTATTATGGCAATTTTTTTTTTTTTTTTTTTTTGGGTTTGTTAAGTCGCTTTAACAGCTAAGGTCATATCACGACTGTCTAAACACAGAAACTTTCTGTTAGTCAAGTATATCTTAAGTCTAGGCAGAGAGAAGACAGAAGAGCCAGATAGCATGAATACACATGCTGCCATCTACTCCGAGTAGAGGTTGTTTGGAATTATTCTTTAGTCAGTTTGTGTTCCTTTCTCCACCGGTCTACACTCGGAACGTCTGCCATAGAGAAGGTTCTCTCTGTCAAAACATACTCGGAACGCTTTTTTTTCTCTCTCATGAGCATAGATAAGTCGTAAGCTATCGCAAAATAAGTAGAGCTATAATTCTCAACTGAAATAGCGATAGCTTACGACGTATCTATGCTCATGAGAGAGAAAAAAAAGCGTTCCGAGTATGTTTTGACAGAGAGAACCTTCTCTATGGCAGACGTTCCGAGTGTAGACCGGTGGAGAAAGGAACACAAACTGACTAAGGAATAATTCCAAACAACCTCTACTCGGAGTAGATGGCAGCACGTGTATTCATGCGATCTGGCTCTCTCCGTTTTCTCTCTAGTCTAGGATTCAATGGGGATCGAACCCAGAACCACTTGACGCATGAAGTGGAGAGAATTAATGCTCTTGCCACTGCGCCAATAGGTGGCACTGGCTATGTTTTATAATGCCGTTTTTACTTTCTTTTACTACTAGGTGTATAGTAAAGAAAGTATTGTAATACGGTCAAATTTTCAAATTCGAGCTTTCACCAGGAACACATGTTTTGAGGGCCCCTGAGTTCAAAAAAGTGGTTTTTAGAAAAATGTCTGTGTGTGTTACAGCCATATCGTATCGAAAGCTTTATCCGAATTCCTCCAAACTTAAAATTTAGCCTGCATATTACATCTAGTTGTGTCGCGAAGGTTTTAGTTGAAATTGGTTGACCGGAAGCTTCACTTTATTCTACGAATTTTTAAGTTTTTTCAATTTTTTTCGAAAACGGCTCTAACAATTTTCTTTAAATTTTCTATAACTCCTAGACGCATTGATCCCTACAACTTTTATTTGAAACTTTTTCCTGAGAAAATTCAGACAAGGAGAGTTCTGGGTTGAAATGTGGGAATTCGTTGCATACTGTTGCTCGGCCTAACTGCCTAACGTTAATATGCATATGGTTTTGGTTGTATAGTTATAAAGTGCACTATGACGCCTTGCAGCAGATTTTTTTTAAACCCCTGACGAATATAAACGGATGTTAGAAGTTCGGCGTTTAAACTGTCGCCTCACTTGACAAGTGACATGTGTTACGGAACGAGTCTGATTATCATTATCAAGAGTCATACATTAAGGGTGTTTCAAATAAAAAACATATTTTTTGTTAGTTTGTTCGAAAATTGATAAAACAAAAATTTTAGTGCCAAAATGAGCTCTGAATACCAATATTCATGTTTGTCTCCATCCATTTTTCATCGTTACAACAATCGTAAAAAGAGATTTAAATTAAATTTCGCGCTCTATAAAAAAGGTCCATAGAACAAAGTTCTTCTAATCATCCGTTTGAAATATATCAGGGTCTCATTAAATGACTCGTTAATAAACATAACAAACTTATTGCAACAGAGTTGGCAACTACTTTTGGTTATCTTGAAAGACTAGGAGAGTTGATTCTTACTCGCCTGAGAACTGGATACACTAAAACACGCACAGCTAAACGACCCCTGACGAGATGTGGCTCGGCCCAACATCTGCCGATGCCTCCAATAGATCTAAACTCAAAGAGTCCGGGTTTTCTGGAATATTAGCGAGTCATCCAGACATCAACCGTTTATAACCTTATATATCAAAAACCAGTGCTGGATTTACGCCAAGGCCTGTGAGGCCCAGGCCTAGGGCGGCATAGTTTTAGGGGCGACAAAAACTTACAGACGACATCATTTTGAAGGTGTAAAAATTTGAAAACAAACCAATAATTGATTAGGATTTGATTTTTTATTAACGCATAGAAAATGTTTAGTTTAAATTTAAATAACTAACTTTTAACTTATAAATAAGTTAGATTTAATAGTGTCAACTTTATACAGTGACATTGTTAGGTTTGTCTAGTACACTATGTCTCATTGAATCATTCTATATACCGTAATTACCACTCCCAATACAGAAACAATACGTCATTTTTAGGCCACAATAAATATTAATTTCACTAACTTTCAACTGATATAGGTTAATAAATTTAATATTTTGTACTCACAATGGGATTCTTGTAAACGTATTTATTTGTTTCTTGTAATTGCCTAGTACATGTTTACTAAATGACTTTTTGTGATCACATATTCTATTGTTTTTTTTACTCCCCGCTTGATGAAAACTTATAACATAGTAAATTACTTGATACTTTCAATTTCGCTTTATAAAGTTTAAAAATTTAAATATTTAATAATACGATATATACGTTTGGCAATCATTTTTACACAGAAAAAAGGGCGGCACATCGCATAGGGCCTAGGACGGCATCAAACCTAAATCCTTCACTGTTAAGAGCTCGTTTTGACGCCAAATATTTTGTTTTAGTACCTACTTAAATGCTAGAAGTATTAATTTTTGGACACCATAAGAATTTTTTTTAACACCCTAACACATAATATAGTATTTCTGTATTTATGTTATGGTTGTATTTAAATATATAGTATCTAATAGTATAGAGAATTGTATGCAAATTTATGTTGACTCCAGCATATACTAAAACTAGGTCGTTATTATTTACTTTAGGTCTATGTTTGCGTCGTAATTTCAAATAACTCAAGAAATTACCCTTCAGTTATGTTAATAAATTTAAGGTATTAAAAATCAATAGATAGTATCGTTTGATATGAGATACATTGCAGACCTCGACGAAATGATTGTGTTAATTTGATTAGTAAACAATTCATTTTTCCTTGTTGTTTGCAGTGGAACGCCACATTCGCCGTTGAATGGCTCTATTTTCTTGGATAGCAATCGGCGAATGTCGAGCCGTTCCTCATTGCCAGCCGCCCACGAGGGCGGCGGATCCGGTCATCTGGCTCAGATCATCTCCGTTGTTGTGCGAAAGGACAAGAACGGCTACGGCATGAAAATTTCGGGCGACTATCCGGTCTATATTCAGAGCGTGCGGGAAGGTGGTGCGGCTGCTGAAGCGGGCCTTCAAGCAGGTGACACTATCATCAAAGTCAATGGCATTGATGTGATTAAGTCGACTCATACCGAAGTAGTTTCACTGATCAAAGGTATATTATTGAAAGTTTATTTTCGGGTCTCTTAAATTGCTGTTTGTTTTTCAGCCAATACCCATGTGAATTTGACTGTAAAGCAACATCAACGTATATTACGACCTCAAATCAGTTCGCCGATTATAACAACGCATCACGGTGGAACGAGGCCGTTATCGCATCATCATAATAACTCAACAAGGATTACAGCACCTCAACCCGTTGATGTAAGTGATTGTCAATATTAAAGCCGATATTACACTATGTATTGAGACCATGTTTTGATTTTTTTTATCATTAAAATACGTAGAAACAGGTTTAAGATATTAAACACGATCTATGAAGAGAGAAATTACAAAATTATCTCACTAAAAGTAGCAGGACAATTTCTGAGAATTGCATTATGTACCAGCATTAAACTTTCGAAGTACGTTAGATGTCGACTTAAAAATGGACGAATTAAAAAATACGAAAGGAGAAAATTTCTACATTCCACAATCCACATTCCGTGGAAGGGAGGTGGTCTCCAAAATTAAACTCTTGGTCACATAGAGGAGGGAGGGCTTAGATCTTTGTAACGTAGTCAATATATTCTAAGGAATTTTCGTGCTTTTTCGAGTTATACTCAAATTATTTTATTATATTAATGAATTTCTACGTGAAAACTAGGGGAGGGGTCTTGGAATATACTACTGATGGCCACCGAGGGGAGGGGAAAGGGGGTAAACTTTTTAAACAGTAGATGACGTAATATAGACCAGGGTCGATAATTTTTAAAACCAAACAAATAATAGCATGATAAAACCCATTGGAAAAGGAAGAGAATATAACAAAAATGAAAGGAAAAATAATTTACGGACGATCTGAGGTCGGGAAGTGGAAGGGGGTAAGTTTTTAAGGGTAAAAATGGTTATCTCGATTTCCGACAAAACTACAAGTCTCCTATGGAAAAAAGTTAAATAGTAAAGTTGTAGATAATAAGGAGATCTACAACTTTTATAAATAGTTCAAAATTGTACTTACTATGATACAATTTCGAGCTATTTATTACTCCTAAAATTTACACTTTAATTTTTTAATTTTCTGGGAACATTTAACATTGTAATGTATACTTTTTTGCACCATCAGAAAGTAGAGATTTCAGCGAACAAAAAACCCATCCACTTTTTTCAAAATGCAGATATTTTGACGTAAGAATTTTCGGTTGAAATTAAGGTGCTTTTTCAATATTAAGTCAAAATAAGGTGAAAAATAAATATTTTAAATCAAAAAATTACACTGTGTTTGAGGCATAAAAAAGTACGTTATCACTAAATTTCGTGAAAAAAATTCTGTTTTTTTTTTTTTTTTTTTTGTAAAAGAAAAAAATAAAAAACCCAAAACTTGGTTATTTGAATTTTTCACATAAATTTTGAGGTTATGTGAAAAAAGTGTAAAAATAAAAGTTGTAGAACTTCTTACTACCTACAACTTTGCCATTTAACTTTTTTCCATAGGACTTGTAGTTTTGTCGGAAATCGAGATAAACCGTTTTTACCCTTAAAAATTTACCCCCTTCCCGTAAATTATTTTTCCGTTCATTTTTGTTATATTCTCTTCCTTTTCCAATCGGTTTCATCCTACTATATTATTTTTTTCACTTTTTACCATGTTCAAAGGCTTCAGTTCTGGTACGTTCTCTTACATTACCATGTAAATTCAAAATAACAAAATTAGTATTTGAAAAATTTGGTTATTTAGCAGTGAAACTAAGAAGATACAATTTTCAACACTCTTTTTGAGCCATTTCGCGGTGGAATTGTGAAAAATTCTTCCTTATTGGAAGTCGCAAGGATTAAGACTTTCTTATATTCTCAGTAGTTTTGCCTCTAGCGTATCTATCAATCAACCATGACATTATTTAATACAGCGATATTATAGGTTTGTTCCTATTGTCCTTCTGATGATGTTCAAACACTGCCAAAAAGACAAAGAGTAAGACAATATTGACCAAGAGACAAAAGTGAGTGAACAACATAAAGCGGCAAGTTCCCTCGAGTTGACAAAGTGTTCAAACACCTCCAGATCAGTCTCGAAATACGCAATTGTCACGAAAACGTACGTACATAGCGCGACTCTCGGCCTAATGCGACCGAGCGGCTGTAAGCTAAAACATTTCTTCACTCACTCTTGTCTCTTGGTCAATGTGCCTGGCTCTTTGTCTTACGTGGACGTGTTTGGCTTCTACGTCTGGAACAAAACTTATATTCTTTAGTCTGAAACCGGCTATTATCCTTTGATTGCAAGGATTAATTAATATGTATTATGGTTTTGTTGTAGAATGAAAAATTACGCGAGTTTGAAAACGAACGGGTCTATACGATTCGTTTGATGTTAGAAAAGGAGCAGTTGCACGTGGAGTCGTTACGTAGTGAGTTAGCGAGCTTATCGCCAAGTGAATCGGGGAAAGTGGCTGCCGATCTAGCGAGTGCTGAACGCACCGTCGGTCGTCTCCAGAATGAGCTGCAGGCGCAACTCATCGCCTTAGCTGCCTCCAGCAGTGATGTAAGTAGCAAACAACCACCAGTACAACTAAAATTATTCTTCTTCAACTAATATAATTATATAGGGTGTCTACGAAACCATGAAATCCATGATATCTACTAACTTTACAAGAAAATTTTTGTATGGAATTTAATTACACTGCTCCATAAGACGTGTCACCTCACTTGCCGAGTGAGGTTCAATTTTGTACTCTACAAGCTGTCGCTTCACGACAGTTGTGAATTTTTTTGTTTTAAACAACTATAGGTTCTCAATACGTTACAGAATACCGAAAAGAAACAAGAACTGTCCCATATACGACTTTTAAATTAAAAAATTTATTTTACGAACAAATTAATTTAGCAACTGTTGAACCAACTTTTTAACCACCTTTTAATGGTCATTTTCCTGATTAACGATAGCAGTGTAATGTGGTTTAAAATAGAATTTTAGACACCTTAAAAAAATAAATACACTGGAAATTTTTAAAAAAAAAATTTTCCTTGAATTTTTCATTGTCATTCTTAAAATATTGTTTTTTTCGTAGGAATTTCGTAGACACCTTATTGATCACACATTTAATAATCAGACATTTTCAATTAGATGACACACTCGTGTAGATATGGAACTTTGAATGGTCGTGGTGAAGTGTTAATTAAAACAAAAAAAAAAAACAAAAACAAAAAACAACAAAAAACTAATTTTGTGGAATGTGCATTTAAAAAAACGGTGTTGGGATTAAAAATTGGAATCACATTTTATTTTCTGTAACTCAATTGGTAACGGCCACGTACTTTTCAAAATTCTGTATTTTCTCTCAAGTCTTAAAAAATATTCTTTATTTAATTTTTTTTTCTACCAATAAATAGACAAGAAATAGTGGCGTTGTTTGAAAAACATACTGAGACAAATTGTAGTTGATTCGTAATCGTAATTTCTTGTGGTTGCATATTATATAATACAACTATATATGTGTTACTTAAAGCTTGTCTGGATGAATGCTGCCAAATTAGATTTTTTTTAAAAGTAGTTTACGATTTGATGAAAATTTTTGCATTTGTCTGTTTGATATTATTTTTTATTATTATTACTTCTATTTGTTGTCATGATTATTATAGTTCTATGTAAATGCATTTATAGTCGTATATTGTTATCTGTTATTTACGCCAATTATTTAAAATAAGACTAATTCGGAAAGAGATAGTAGACATAAATCTTAGTTCAAGTTGGTGTGTTGGGAAGAGGTAAATATTAGAAGATTTTTCTACTTTGAAATTATAAAAGAACTAAAATCATGAAATTGGTACCCGATAAAAATGCAACCGTACTTTGTACGGTACAACTTATGTGAAATATAAAATTGAGGTAACTTAATACAATACACGGTTTTATGATGATACATTTAGAGATAGATTGAACTTAAAGTGGATTTTAATTGAATTTAGACATTTAAAATTTGCTACGAATTATGATAATAAGGATTAAATTTTTAGTTTAACGTAGTTTAAGTGGAATTTCAATTAGTAAAATAATTAAGGACCTCGAAATGTAGCAAATCTTCAAAAGATTGTACAGATCACTGTGTGGAATTCTACCTAACTATCAGAAAGCCCAAGTTCAGTTCTAGAACTGGATTTATTCTGACAGAATTATGATTTAATTTTGCGTTAGTGCTTTAAAAGCAATCGTTGAATTCAGGGATTAGAAACTTTGGCCTCTCATCACAGGTTTATTTGACATGAGGAACCCTTGACTACCAACAAATAGGACTTATTAGACCAAGATCAAAAATGTTAAAACCCAAAAAATTATAGTAGGATGAAACCCATTAGAAAAGGAAGAGAATATAACCAAAATGAAAGAAAAATAAATTCAGTCAATCTGTGAGGTGAAAGGGGGAAGGGGTGATGGTTAAGGGTAGAAACAATTTATCTCGATTTCCAACAAAACTACAAGTCCTATGGGAAAAAATTAAATACGCAAAGTTGTAGGTAATAAGAAGATCTACAACTTTTGTGCTAACACTTTTATCACATAACCTCAAAATGTATGTAAAAAATTCCAATAACCATGTTTTTTGTTTTATTTTATCTTTTACAAAAAAAAAATTCCATGCAATTTGGTAAAAACTTACCTTTTAATGTTCCAAATACACTGTAATTTTTTTGATTTAAAATATTTATTTTTCACCTTATTTTGATTTAATATTGAAAAAGCACCCCAATTTTCAATCGAAAATTTTCACATCAAAATATCTATTTTTTTTAAAAAAGTCGGTGGGCTTTTTTTTTTGTTGAAACCTCTACTTTTTGATAGTGCAAAAAATATATACATTACTATGTTAAATGTTTCCGGAAAATGCTATAATTAAATTGCTCAAAGTTGTATAATGTACAATTTTGAGCAATTTATTAAAATGTACACTTTAATTATTGCATTTTCCGGGAAAATTTAACATAGTAATGTATATATTTTTGCACCATCAGAAAGTAGAGATTTCAACAAACAGAAAGCCCACCGACTTTTTTAAAAAAAGCAGATATTTTGATGTGAAACTTTTCGAATAAAAATTAGGGTGCTTTTTCAATATTAAGTCAAAATAAGGTGAACAAATAAATATTTTAAATCAAAAAGAATTATACTCTCCTTGGGACATAATAAGGTAAACTTTCACTAAATTTTGTAAAAAAAAAAATTTTGGTTGTAAAAGATAGAAATTAAAACTAAAAGCTTGGTAATTTGAATTTTTCACAAAAATTTTGAGGTTATGTGAAAAAAGTGTTGGTACAAAAGTTGTAGATCTTCTTATTACCTACAACTTTGCCGTTTAACTTTTTTCCATAGGACTTGTAGTTTTGTCGAAAATCGAGGTAAACCGTTTGTACCCTAAACCCCCTGTACTTTCCACTTTCCCACCACAGATCGACCGTAATTTGTTTTTTCTTTCATTTTTGGTATATTATCTTCCTTTTCTAATGGGTTTCATCCAACTATTTTTTTTTCACTTTTTACTATTTTCAAAGGCTTTAGCTTTGGTCTATTTATAGTACTTTGGCGTTAAATTACCAAAGTTGTGTTGGGTGTCTGTCTGTGTTGGTAAAGTTGGCTGTCTGATTCTCCGCAAGACAAATAAGAGAACATGACAATTACTTTGACTATTTCGTCCCTGATCGAATTCAAAATCGTACTATTAGTGTTTTGATTTCGAATTCGATCAAAAAGATTTTAAATTTAATTAAAAACCACTTCAATTCAAGAAACTAGATATTGACATCTAATAGCTACTTTTGTTGTTTAAAATTTTAGTCCAGATGACACAAGTAAATAAGTCATGCGCAATATAAAACTATTGTCGTTTTTCTTTTTATATTGTAGATGCCTTATACGGTACAAGGCACGATTTTATTTTCATCTGGAACAAATCTTATGTTATTCTGTATCGTCTTATAATATGTACATCTTTGCATAAGAGAAGTTGTAGGTATTATAGTTAAATATATTTAGTTTAATGTTTTTAGTTGTTTTTAATTTCAAAGTATGGGTTCGTAGTAAATGAAATTTAGTTCTAGTGGATTATCAATAGTAGGCAAATAGGGATGAAAAGATGAAGATTTACACACGAGATGAAAACTCTTAACAGCAGCTTGTCTATCTTTCTCTTACAGTTGTCTACTACTTGTGCCTTGTCTCACACATTACCCAAAACCCTAACACCAAACCCAGCCATGTCAACATCAAAAAGTGTAAATTTAATATTTGACGCGGCACCATCGTCGCCACCGCCGCCGCCACTTCCGCATAGAAACTCTCCGGCACGAGCCAAAGAGCAAAACGTGACAAAATTAACCGGCAACTCGCACAATTGTGCCGGCGATGCTACGAAATCCGCGCACCCGAAACTATTCAATCGGCCCGAGCACTTGAATATCGAAAACACAATGTATCACGGTGCAAAGCACACGCATAAGGGTAAACTGCCTTCCACCAAGCATCACCATCATCATCGCGATAAATCGTCGCGGCACAATCGCGAGGCGATCTTTTACGATAATCAGAGCTTTGAGGCGAACGATTTTAGTGGCCACGATGATGGGGTTGGTGGGTGTCAGGACGCGTCGCTCGTGCCGCCTCCGTTGCCTCCCCGTATCCCAATCTTAGATCAGAGTCCTTCCGTTAGTCTTAACTCTAGCGGAAACGTCGAACCTGATGCGGTTAATTCAATAAATAAACAAATGTCGTATCCACTAGTCGCCACATGTGCAGCGCTTGTTAACCATTCTGTAAGTAACATTACTACAATACTCTACCTATTTCACTACTTATTCACTTACTTATATCTACTTCTACTCTTACACAATTTCTACTCTTTTCATATAAATTTCATTTTTTTTTTTTTTTTGGGAATCTTGTGATACATTTTTCTAGTCAATCATTGCTGGTCATATAAATTGTGGTATCATATTTAAGAAATTTATTGCTGGGAACACTTAATACTGGGTTTTATATATTGAAGTACAGATTTTTTATGGTATAATTAATCGTAGGTATAAACCAAGGTTATTAGATACATAAGGTATGCTCACTTGACTAGGCGGCGTTTCTTTGATCTCTGAAAATGACGTCACCGGATTCTTGTTTTTGACAGAAGCCAGTAGAGGCGTTAAAGGCCATTAACTATCGTTGATTTGTGGGGGATTTTACCTGGTGACTGCATTTGGTTGGCACTACCATATTTAATAAAATATTCTTTTTATATAGGTTATTAAATCCCTTTAACAACAAATTTAAATTTTCAATATGTCAATAATTAATTTTTATGAACATAATAAATGTTAATTTGATTTTTCTTTGTTATTTTATTTTAATTGAATAATGAAGATATATTTCTTCTAGAATCTATAATACCTTACTTAGCTATAAATTTTGAATTCCCGCGTCAGTCAACAAACCAGTGTTTTGGTACGATATATCATCATTTTTCAATTCAAATAAAGTAATAAAGAAAAATCAAATTGATATTTATTATGTTCATAAAAATTAACTATTAACCTTTAACATAATGAAACTTATTTTATTTTGTGAAAAGAAGCCCACCTTCTTTAAATAGATAAACCTAGGAAGATTACAAATAAAAAGGAATATAAACAATATTGCTAACATAAAATAAAGTATATAAAAAAAAGCTATTTAAAAAAAAAATTTATTTTGAACTTTAACTGAGCAAAATGAAACGAAATGAAATTTCAAACTATAGAGCGTAATAAGAACCATGCGCAATAAGAACAATAGTAGTGATAAGAACCAATTATAGCAGATATCTAATGGCTTCTGTCAGAAACCGTATACCAATGACGTCAGAGCAAAGTAATAACCTTGAAAGTGGGCACCCCTTGGTTATAAACTGCACTGGTGTTCAAAATGTTAACGTACTACTGTCTTAGATACATATTTCGATTGCTAAGTAATCTTCTTTGTTAATCATCAGGTATTCTTAGATCTCCTTGTGACTGACATGTGATGATTAATAGACCACTGTAGAAAATTGTTGGGCTATCGAAATACGTATATGGGGTAGTACGTCAATGTTTTATGGCACGAGATATTACTTTTTATAACTAAACAAAGAGTTGAGGATTTAGTAC
Organism: Sisyra nigra; assembly: GCA_958496155.1. Taxonomy (NCBI): domain Eukaryota; kingdom Metazoa; phylum Arthropoda; class Insecta; order Neuroptera; family Sisyridae; genus Sisyra; species Sisyra nigra. Next base: position 1,197,437 of record OY292313.1, on the reverse strand, counting down.
GGATTTTAACACTGTGTCATAATCATAATGGTCGCATTCTAATACGTTCTGAGGTTCCCGAAATGAGAAAGGTTTGTCAATGAATGTGCGACTTAATCCCAAGAGGTTTCCAAAGTCTTTGCGTATGATTGTAGTTAACATTATGCTAATATACACGCATAAATAGCATAAATAATGTTCACTATGTAAAGTGGACTTACGCTTAATAGACATTGCTTGATGTATCCTACAGTTTTTTCTTATTTTAGATGATATCTCCAAAACAAACAGTTTTTTTTTATAATGATCTTACAGAAACAGTGTATATGTTACGGTAAATGTACACTCTTGGGAAAAGTACACTTTTACCGTAAAATGTGTACATTTCCCGGCAAATGTGTACTCTTGCCTTCATGTTTTAAGAAAAATTGGAATATAAAGAAATTAAAAATGTTGTTGCAGTAAAAAAATCGTCATCTCTAGACAAAACAACGCAAATCAAATTTTATGGAACCGTTTTACCACGATCAACGTCTGGAATGGAAACTCTAACATTGTCACCAAACACAGCAGCAGGAAATTTTTCTTTCGAAAGATTACACATTTTGATAGCTTGATTTTCTAAATTTTCCCTTGCTTTCTTTCAAGCATTATCAAGTAAAATTTTCTTCTCGTTTAAAACAGACATGCTCACATTTACCAAAACGGCATGGTCATTGTGAATTCAATGTACATTTCCCTTATTTGAAATTGTAAATATTAGTTGAATGCACATTACCCAAACGAGGAGGCAAATATACACATTTACCGGAATATCTACTTTTACCGTAACATATATACTGTTCTGCAATTTTAAGAGGATAGAAGCGTTGTTATTTAGGTAAAATTTTTCGAGGTAGATAATATTCAATATGGAATATTATCATAGCCATTAATAGCTGAAAGAAGCTGTTTATCTCACAGGACCCGTGCACTTTTCCCGTATACAATATACTATCGGCATCGCGCCAATTGTTAAATTAACAAACATTTTCATCTAAATCTATGCATTTATTTTTTTGAGTTTTATGCAAAACACATATTTGCATCCTAAACTAGAATAAGTATGATTTTTTCGGCTGTCTTCTCCAACTAAGGAAAAGGGAAAAAATTCATGTCAACCGTAACCCTAAACGGACGAGTTCCTACCATTTTATCTAATTAACAGTTTAAATTTCAAAACCACAACGAATATTTTGATTCAGAACACTTAAGTAATTATTGAATTAAATCGCAAAACTATTGTTTACACGTCAAACTAGAAGAAATATGATTTTTTGAGCAACGTTTTCCGAAGAAATCATTTTTTTAAACTGAGCTCTCGCTATTTAAACTTTTATAAAAATAAAGCGAAATTAATCGAAACCTTGGAAATTTTTGATTGGGACAGCCAAATGATAAAATAATTAAATTAAATTATTACATTTACGACCTACCAGTTTTAACAGCATGATAATCCACGACGAATCCAACATTTTCTTCCAGCACGGATCTCAGCATTTTCAAAAGGACGCCAACTTATTTTCATATTTACACCACTTAAATGTCAAAATATCCCGGATGCATTTGATTCACAGCAATTCAAATCTTTTTTATTACACAGTTGAACACTTATATTCACTCAAAATGACTTAAGTTCAGGGAAATTCGGGATAAACCAGAAGAAGGTACACAAATGTCAAGGCTGATTCCCGGTACTGACTTCCTCAGTAGCGGCCATTGTTAAAGCCCGCGCAAACTCCGAACGACTCAAAATTCAAACGTGAGTTTTGGATTTTGATGAAAATCCAATTAAAAACGCCGGGAAATTGATTTCAATACTCGATGAGTGTTTTAAAAAATATATTTTTTTTAATTCAAAATAAAATGTCTGTGTTTAAAAAGTGTTTTGAATATCTTTGCATAATTGATTTTAAAGACGTTCTCAACAAGTTCTATTGGAGGCAAATCTCATATAGTCAAAATATATATTTAAAAAAATTTTATTTTTCAAATTTTTATTTTTTGAGTATTTTGATTAAATTATTTCAATTAACCTAATATAAAATTCTTTATTAACATGTTAATTTGACAGGTATAAATTAAAAAATCAAAAACAGAAAAATAATTTTTTAGTTATATCTCAATAACAGTACGTTTTGGAAGAAAACATGTTATAACCAAAAATTAATAAAATTAAATTTCCTACAACAAAAGAAGATACCATATTTTTCATTTTGTGGATACTTTTTGAAAAATCAATTGTTGAGTATATGAAAACTAAAATTCGCCCCCATTGTAAGGTTATATTTTATGAAATGACAGATTTTCGAAAAAATGTTGTAACAATTGAAATGAAATGATAATAATATGAAAAAATAATAATTTTGAAGATTTTTAAAAAAATATATAAATTTTGACTGTATGAGATTTGCCTCAAAATAGAACTTGTTAAGAACGTCTTTAAAATCATTTGCGGAAAGTTATTCAAAAAACTTTTTAAACAAAGACATTTTATTTTGAATTAAAAAATTTATTTTAAACCATTCATGGCGTTATTAAAATTAATTTCCCGGCGCTTTTAGTTGGGTTTTCCTCAATTTTTATCAAAGCCTAAAACTCACATTTGAATTTCGAGAAGTACGGAGTTTGCGCGGGTATTAACAATGGCCGCTACTTAAGAAGTCAGTACCGGGAATTCGCTTTGACATTTGTGTACTTTCTTCTGGTTTATCCCGAATTTCCTTGAACTTAAGTCATTTTGAGTGAATATAAGTGTTCAACGGTGCAATGAAAAAGATTTGGATTTTTGTGAAACAAATGCATCCGGGATATTTTGACATTTAAGTGGTGTAAATACTTTTGAAAATGCTGAGATCCGTGCTGAAAGAAAATGTTGGGTTCGTCGTGGATTATCATGCTGTAAAAACTGGTAGGTCGTAAATGCAATAAGTTAATATAATTATTTCATCATTTCCTATCAAAAATTTCCAATACTTCAATTAATTTCGTTTTGTTTTTATAAAGGTTTACTTTTTTCTGTTGTACGGGTCTTAGGATTTTCCTTCCCTTTATCACCGCGACCAATGAGGTCTAATGTGATCTGACCCTCTGTATTAACTAGGGGTACATCAGGCTTTGAAAGAAAGCCAGGAACTGTCTAGGGGTTGCCATAGCTATCTCGCCATGCGTCATGGCCATCTTTTCGAGATGCTGCAGTCTTCTTTATGCTCTGTCGTTTCTGCCGCTTTCCAGCAGAGACGACCTAATGTTGACTTTATCGATCTTATGAAGATGATAATTTAGGGTATAGTGGCCTGTTTAGAGGCTTGTTAGGAGCCTTACGTCCCTCTTGCCGAGTGACAATATGCCTCTTAATAGTTCTCTTCTTGGAGTACTTCATGAATTTCTTAGCTTGTCTCTACTCCGGATTATTTTTCCCGTACGAGGCCTGGTTTTGGTCTCCCTAGCTAGAAACGCATTTTTGGTTTTGCTCTTTGTGATAGTACAAAAAGGTTCAGGTCCCATGAGGTCTGAGGAAGAGCCATTTTTAGCTAGTTGATCGGCCTTTTCATTTTCCCCTACAGTCAGTCTCATGTCCTGGACTTTGTTGGAAACTGTCAGCTCCCTGAGAACTTATTGACACTGCCAAACAAGTGTAGATCTAACCGTCTTAGACAGTACCTTCAGCGCTGCTTAACTGTCACTTACAATGCTGATGTGTACCCCCTTTAAACCCTTCCCAAGGTTTAGTCTGGTACATTTATCTATTGCAAGCATTTTAGCTTGGAAGATGGCAGTGTAAGTCCCAAGGTCCTGTTCAATTTGACCATATGGACTATAAACATCCATCCCTGCTCTACCATCCATAACTGAATATTTTATCGTTATATTATATCCGAATGAATATTTTAAATTCTTGAGTTATTTCCACCCTTAAATACACTTAAATTCGATTCTACTTAGAAGAAACTCTAAAAAATAACTTTAAATTTTTAAAATTGCCGCAACTCTTTGTTTTATTATAAAAATAAACATACTGATTATTTATTCAACGTTAATAGGGATGGAGGTGCATAGAATTATTTACAGTTCTTATGATTTTTTTTTGGACATTACAAATTAAGATTACACTACACTTACAATACAGATATCGTACAAAGGTACTCCTCCGTACACACATCTGTATTATCATGAATGGTTCATTCAATAACTTTTTTACAAAAATAAATATTAAAAATATACAAATGTAGTATGATGCATTCTTTTTAAGTATAGTTTCTCCTAAGAGTCATAAATTCATGAATTTCTCTAAAAATATTTATATCTAGACATGTTTACAGAAGGTGTACACTATTTGTTATTTAAAACCAGTGTATACACAGCATTATATCTCTATGAAGGTGAATACTTACCACAACATGAAATTACTCAGACCATTTATATGAAACATGGCATGGAAATTTTCTGCTTCATTTGGTTTTCTTTTCCTATCACTTTGCTTCAACCCTTTCCCGGTGTGACTAATTACCTTTTTTGATATTGAAATTTCATTCTTGAAACCAAAAACTTTGTCAACGAAGAAAATGTTTCTATTACTTCGTTTTCCAATGTTGAAAAATTATTATTACAATCAGCAATTTTACCAATAAAACTAGTTTGAATGTCAAATATGTTGCTTATCGTAAATTTTTCATAAATCTTTTCAATTGTATCGTATATTACTTTTTACGATTTTCTTATCGATAATTTAGAAAAACTTGTAAAATTCTACGAAGTATTACACTGAAATGAATAAAAGTAGATTTCATATATGGGGAATGCTTTGCAAGCAAATTTTGTCAACTATAGCGATAATTTTATTTTCTTTCAAATATCTTACTGTGTAATGTGTAGTTGTATCGATGTTTAATTTGTTGTCATTGAATATAATAAGTGTATTGTAAGAGGAAAAAAATGCATTTTTTATTGCAACGTTATACTAAAGTAAGTAGATGTTTTCGATGCATGTCGATAAGTTGAAAATGATTGATTTAGAAGTAATTGTTGTTTGCATGCTTAGATTATTTAAAAAAAAAATCCTACAGATCATTACTAAGATATTTCATATATTTCCTGTGAAATTTTTAGACTGTGACTTATTTATTTTTGTTAAATTTTTCACCTTAACTAGTTGTAAGTCAGATTGTCAACAGGAAGCTAATAGATAAATGAAAAAAAAATGTTATCAAAATGAATTTCCAAACATACATAATATGATATGCGTAAGGCTACATTGTGAAACATAAGATATTTGAAAGTGAAACGAATCAAAAAAATGTAAGCGTTATATTTTGTTGATACGACAATTTTTTTTTAATATTTATTCATTAACATTAACATATTCAAACATTGTGGTTGATTAAAATGCGAATCGATTGGAAAAAAGCTTCTTCACTGATACATGCATTTCCTCCTTTTCTTCTCACATAGTTTTATAGAAAATATTATTTTTCCAACCTGGTTATTTATGCTTTATGCACGTATTACATCTTTTGTTTATTTAACGGGTTCTTAACGATTTAATTTTTGTTCCTTTTGTACGTTATTCGACGAGTGTAATTCAATTTTATTTTCCAGTGCAATCCAAAAGCACCTCATATTGTCAATACGCACCACAGAACGAAATCAAGTCCCGATCCACTTTCGATACACGCAGCTCAAGATGCTAACAATAGACTTATTGTCTCTGAGTCAATGAACGATTTATCTGGTATGAGACATTTTTTAAAAGCAACAACCAATTTTGGTTTTGTTTATAATATATATTTTTTTAATAAAGGTGTTGTAGATATGAGAGGTGGACGTTGCGAATCATGGGAGCCAGGGGATCAGTCTGGGAGTCATATAACACCGCCGGGGACGCCTCCTCCGCCTTACCCTAGTCCATTTCGGGGGCGCAGCCCCAATACCAGCGGGTCCAGTCAAAATGCAGGTTGCAGTAGTCAACGCAATTCCGGCGAACAAAATGACGATGTTCATGACGGGGTAATTATAATATATTTTGTTCTATAGGTGTCCCTCTTTTGTTTTATTATCATCTTTGAAATATATCAGAAAATTAAATCATTAAAAAAATATCAAGGTGAAAATAGCATCTCTATTATTTGATACTTCTATCGGGACCTAGTGCCGGCGCACCACTCGTAGAACCCACGCTACGGTCGCTAATCATCGAAAAACGTTATTTCCTACTTCTTATGCATGTCTATCTCTAACATACTTACAGGCAGTTTTTCATACCTAGAACCCATTGGTGATTAAATGATAGAATATAAAAATCGTAGGATTGTATAATATGCGGCTTAGATCTGTCAAGCAACTAGCCAAAAATTAGTTCTTTAGAAATCCCCTTGACAGGCGCGATTTCAATGAAAGCTTTGAAAATAATTACAATGCATAAGTCTGCTACAATCATGACCAATTCCCTGTCACTTAAATACTAGTAAGACTTAAAAAAAGTTACCGTTTGTGTCGCATGTTTTAGTACCTTTTGGTGGCGCTGGTAGTTTAGTTCCACGACAGTTAACTATTTGTGTTAACTATTTATCAGTCCCTTATGCTATTAACATCGTTACTGTCACTAATGACAACTTCATAATTATTCTCATATAATAACAATAATAATGATAACAATACAAATAATTTGCCTGACGTTTAAAAAAAAATATTTCTAACCTCAATGAAAGTATTCGTTCAACTGTACTACTGACAAAATAGGGCCATTTTCTGTAATATGGAGTTGTAGGGGGCTGATCATGACCAAGGACTGTTTAAGAACGTACAATATAAAGTTACAAGTTAATTTGGTACAAAAAATAACCCGTACAGGTCTTAGCGGATCCGAGTACACTGTACACACTGAAATCTTACCGGATAGAGTTTATCTTACCGAGTTTATAACAATAAGGATGTAAAGTAACATTTTTTTTTTTTTAGTTATGTCGTGTGTTTGAGGATCAACCAACTGTGCCGATAGAGACTTCTTCCACTTCTAGTGATACCTTACTAAGTGCACTTCCGCAGCCCATGTCGCCTATAATGGCTGCTAATAGTAACGTAATACAACAATCTATAATTAGTATGGAGGATGAACTATCCGACCAAGAAGTTGTAAGTCGTTATTTTTGTCTGTCTGACGCATTTAAATGTTTTTAACTTGCTTGCGATTTTCAAGGAACAGATTGAAGACGGTCCGTTCAAGTCGCTATCTCGATTGTGGGGGCATATGGCTCACTTAGCAGTATTTATCAACTATATTTTAACCAATTGTGATCCCAGTAGTATATTATTTTATTTGATTACGGATTTGTATAAAGAAGGCAATGCAAAAGATATGAAACGATGGGCTTATGAAATACATTCGAGTTTTTTGGTACCTGGATCTGTACGTATTTGCATTTCTTTGTAATGAAAATAACTGAAATTATATAATCAATATTTTGTAGCCATTACGATTGAGTAACGTGGATGAAAATATTGCACGTGAAATAGACGATATTTTATTAAAAGAGAGTGACAAAGAGGAAATATTGAGAAAGATATTTTGGAAGCCGCGGGCCAAAGCCAAAGAGGAATTGAACGAGTTGTTATCTGAGTTTCGATTACGACGAAATGCCGGCTTGGGCACACTTTACGGTCCACCCGATTCGTTGATGGACGAAAGTCTACACGATAAAGGGAAAGAGAATAAAATCATCGAAGATGTTCTTATGAAAAAAATGGATTGGATCATGTAAATATTTATTGTTTTCAAAAATCTTAAATAAATGTTTCGATCGAATGTTTGTTCTAGTGAGGGTGTTGAGAAAGAGCCGGTCGATCCAAGAAGATATATAACGGCTGTGGCACTGTCGACTGTTTTTACGCGGATTTTCGGTCTGCGACAGGCACACAGTGATCTGGAACGATATTCGACGTTTGTGAGTCGTGAAAAAGGATTGAAGACAAAAATTATAGGTCGAAATCGAAAAGTAATTACTATCAATCAAATGATTAATATAATTTAATTTAACCGTTTGATTTTTTTCGAAGGTCAATTTGCGAGGTCACCATTTCGTTGCACATCAGTATTACACTGTCACATATTGTAACAACTGCCAATTACTTTTGTGGGGAATTGGTCCTCAAGCATATCAATGCTCAAGTGCGTCTTGCTTATTATTTACCCATTTTACTATCGGTTTTTAATTGTATTTTGTTAACAGATTGCTTGTCAAACGTACATCGTAGTTGTATAAATGGCTTTGAGGAAAGTTGTCCGGGGCCTCTGGTGAAAAAAGAACGTGGTGGAGATCCCATCAGTAAATTTATGGGTCGAATTCGTTCGGAGGCGCGAAATGATAATAAACGCAAGTCCAGTGCTCATAATTTTCTTATTGGTGAGTTAATATTTTTCAATAAAATGAACTAGGATTTAATCGAAATGTTTTTAATACAAAGGTGGTTATTTTGGTCAGAAGAAAAAAATTTAACATGCAATTTTTACAGTGGAACGTGAAAAGAGGATGATGGAAGAGCGTGACCAACTAACAGATATGGAAGGTATGTTATTTTCTGGTAGTCTTAAATGATTTTTTTCTTTTCAATTTTTATTAATATCAAATATTTTATTAATTAATTTTTTTTTTATTTTAACACCCTAGTTTACACACTAGATACTTAATTATTATTCCTAAACGACTAGCCACTTGACTTAATTATTTGCCAAGTGTGTACAAAACATTAGGCTAAAGCAGTTTGATATAAAATATTTTAGTTAAGCTCGTTAATATTTATTAGTGTTGGGAAATTAGTTTCATTTAGTTTTAACTAAGGCTCTGACATACAATTTTTAACTACGCAGTAGTTTGACAAAGTTGAAACGATTGAAGTCTAAACATTTTTAGCAGTTTTAAAATAAAATTTCTTAGATATGAATTAACCCAAAAGACATTTGTCATGAAAAAAAATATTAACGCCAATTTTTCCATAATTGCTTAGAACGTCCATCTTCTGTGTCTGTAACACGTTCTGGATCTGATCGAAGGTCAGATGCATCTGAAGATACTCCTGAACCTGATACCTGTGATAAAGAAACGGTGAATGAAAAGTAAGTAATTCTTTAACAATTTTTACAATAATTTAGAATTTGTCAATTTTTTAAATTCATTATTAGATTTTTAAGTAATAAGCTTTGACATTTCAAAACAAAATGGCGACACATTAGTTATTTGTTATAACTTCAATTAACTCACGATTAATAAGTAAAGTTTAAAACGTTAATTACTTAAAATTGTTTTTCTCATTTCATAGTGTACATCGATTACCAAGACCAAAGAGCACTCAAGCTAGTATTAATCGTTCCGAAAGCTACAAAGAGCAGACTCAAAAAGTAAGTTTTCCTACTTATAAATTGTTGAAAAATTACTTACGTCACATTACTTATTTTATTACAGAAACGACAAATTCGGGAAAGACGAAAAATAAGCGATCCAAATCTGTCCAAGTCAAAGTAAGTGTTTCTTTTTAAGTTCATTATAAAAGGTTTAAGGGTTTTCCAAACTATTTCTTCAAATGCAATAAAATGCTCTCAAGTTCTCATCACAAATCACTTTTAACGAAAATATTTAATTTTGGCTATTTAGTATTGCAACAACTGTTATGGTCATTAGTGACCAACGGATATGAATTGATAACGATATAATTTATTTTTATGATTTTTACCACGTTTTTTTTTTTTACTTGGGAGAGGAAATTGGATGTAAAAATTTGAACAGGGAAAAGACGGTGGAACTTATATATCACATATTTTACTTCTAGTAAAAGATCCGCAATATTTTATTAAAAATATATTTTTTTAAATAATTAAAAAAAGTATGCCCCCGATTTTTTTAGCCAACCCATGTTTAATATATTTCTTATAATATACTAAATTGATGATAAAATAGGTTTCATTCTATTATCATCTTGGTGAAGGTCGAGGTAGGTTCGGATCTTAGACTATTCATTGTTGACTAATGTTATGATATTTTTATCCTACAACATGATTTTGTTTGAGCTGATATTTTTGAAAGTAGTTGAAGTTTACCTTTGACAAAAATTTAATTAACAATAGCGATGAATGGTGCTGAAGTGCTGTAAGCATTTATTTAAAAATAGTTTGTATAAATTTAATATTTTACGCCATTATATAGTACACGAGTAATATTTAATTGCGATTATATAACTAACGAAACTAATAAGCACTAGACATTCGCCAAAGCTCAATCGTCAATTTTATAGACTTGTAGCTTGATCTTTCAATTTTTGTCTCTTTCAAATCTACAAACATGTTTATTATTAATCTTCTCACGATTTTCATTTATATTTTAGAGTATTAACTTTTTACTTTCTTTTACCACTATATCAGTGGTCGGGGAACCGGGGTAAATTATCCTAAATGGGGTAAAAATGAAATTTGTGGGGGTAACAAGGAATTTTTTCTACTTTGCTATTTTTAAACGTGTTAGTATTTTTACAAACAATTCTTTAAACTTAAATCAAAAAGCCCCAACTTTGAAGTTATTGTGTCAAAAATGAAGCGATATCAATTCTCCAAAACCTAAAGAGGAAACTGTTAAATTGATTTTTGTTTGTTTGTCTATGTTAAATAGTTATTATTTTCATGCACTTTTTTTTATCCGAGTAAATTAATTCAATAAATAATGTTTCATTTATCGTACATGTACCTACATTGATTGCCTCCTTTTCAAAATGAAGGGATAATATCGACCGAGGCAAAAATATTTTGGGGTAATGGTTAAAAAAGTTCCCCGACCGCTGCACTATATAGTAAAGGAAGTATTGTAATCGGGTCAAATTTTCGAATTTGAGCTCGTATCGAAAGCTTTCTCCGAATTCCACCAAACTTGGAATCTGGTCTCCATATTATCCCTAGTTGTGCTGCGAAGGTTTTGGTTGCAATCGGTTAACCGAAAGCTCTACTTTATTCTAGGAGTTTTTGAGCTTTTTAATTATTTTTTTTCGAAAAAGGATCCAACGATTTTATTTAAACTTATTGCAGTTATTAGACGTATTGATGCCTACAACTTTCAATCGAAACTATTTCCTGAGAAAATTCAAATAAGGTGGGCTCTGGAGTTAAAGGTGGATATTCATGTATAGGTATATAGATGCTGTATGCAAATTGTTCTGGTTATATAGTTATAAAGTGCTTATATTTCTTTTAACCAACATCGAGTTTCATAAAAGAAAGTACTGTGACGCTTCGCAGCAGATATTTTCATGTTAAAGGAGTAGGTTTTCCAAAAATATTAGCCTTTAATAGGTATGTACAGTAGAAATCGTTTATAACGAACTTCAAGAGACCGTCAAATTTCGTTCGTTTTAAGCGATATTCACTATAACCGATATGTATCATCTTATCTAAGACATATCACGGGACCCGAAAGTTTTGTACGTTATAACCGGTTTTTCATTATATCCTGTGTCGTTATAAACGATTTTTACTGTATATATATTATATATATAATAATACTAGTTGTTCTGGGGCGCCTACGGCGCCCTATTTCTTTTAAGAAAGCCCAAGTTTCTTACGTGAAAGTTATTGCATGCGTTCGTATCAGTGTGTTTGACAACCAAAAGTTATGAATGAGTTCAATAAAAAGAATGAATAATTTATTTTTAATTCATGAATGCTTTATTTGTTTATAAAATTTCTTGATACACAACATTGCGAGTGAAAATACGATTATCATTTAGTAAATGTCCTTGTTGTGGGGTTGGCTCAATAGTAGTAGGCATAGTATAGGCAATCATAGTAGGCATTGAGCGTTACAGAATGAGTGAGTGAATCAGTGACCTGAGCTTTTATATTATCTTATTATTATTATTATTATAATCTTAATTATAATTAGTTGATCAAAGTTCCTTCGATTACTTTTTAAATCGATAAAAATTGCAAATTGAATTTAAGAAATAGCCTAAGATCGATTTAAAAATCCATTATAATTACACCTATCCCCCGATTTTCACGGTACTCGTTTTACACGATTTCGCTTTTACACGGTTCATAAACTATTGAAATTCGGAAAATTTCGTAATATTCTAGTGATGGAAGTGACATTATACCAATCAAGAAGAAAAAGCTGATAGTGCCTCAAAGTGATAGCGAATAAATTTCGAACATACCTGAATTTGTTAAGTTTCAGCAGGTACTTTTTGAAAATTTTTTCGTTTCTATTTTTGTTTTCATTTTTAGAATAAGTTCATTATGACATCACGCCATTTTTTGAGCAAACTATACCTAGTTTAAAGTTTCTGGATATGTTTTATTCTTGTTCCATTTGAATAAATGTCTTAATTGCGCAGTTTTTTTCGTTTTACACGGTTTTATATAGGAAAAACAAAGATTTAATTTTACACGGATTTGTCTGGAACCTATCTTCAGTGTAAATCGGGGGATAGGTGTATTATTGTTTTTTTGGTTTATTTATTTCGAGTCGCATCAACATTAACTGTCTATTAGAAGAGATCTTTAGGTGGATTCAAGAAGCTGATGTTTCTTAAACATGTTCTTAATTTCTTCCATGCGACTTTGGTCATTGAGTGTAGCTTTATATTCATGGATGGTAATAAGGGGGAGTCCTTCTTGTATTTATGAAAGGCATTCACTGAGAAAGTGTGTGATTGTTAGTGCTTTGTCACATCGGCCGCATTGTTTTGGGTTTGATTCATCTAACAGGTGCTGGTGAGAAAAAGCGGCGTGTCCAATCCTTAGCTTGACCAGGAAACACTGGTCAGATCTACTACAAGGTCTCCTCTCCCAGACATCCCCGCGGGTCCTTGGGAGCTAGTTTGTAGTCTATATAGATGTGGTCAGTGTTTCGGTGCGTTGTTCATCACTTGTCCTTTTCCTGGCGCCCTTATCAGCTTTTTCGTTACGAATTCAGGCTACTGTTATTGTCCTTACTTTTGGTTGGAATGTGAGCATGTTTTGGCATTCCTGGCCTGTTTCTTTGTTAGTGTTTTTATTAGGTTTATGTTGAAGAGACTATCTACTGTTGCTTTCGAATCAGTGCAAATCAACGCCTTATTTAGTCCCAGTTTGTTTATTTGTTGTAATGCTTTAATATCCATTATTATTAAGACATTCAATAGATTTATAAAATATTCGAACATTTTACAAAGAAATTTTAATTTTATATTTATCAAATGTTCAAATAATCATCGATGTTTCATTTTTAATGCGATTAAGGGATTAACTTATTTTTCAACCTTGACATTTTGGATTTTGCATTTGATCGATATTTTTCTCGTAAACTATAGAACAGAGAATAACATTTTTAAAAGTTGTATACATGCACATTTAAAAAAAATAAACACTGTTGTTTTTTCTCGAGAAAAATTATTTTTTTTCCTATGACTAGTCCTTAATGATTTTTCTTTTCGTATTAAGTGAGTTTCCTATATAAACACAAATCTGTTCACGTATGTAGTACTTTATTTAGACCACATTATTATTTCGTGCTATCCGAATTTCATATTAAATGTTAAGCGTTAAACATATCTTAATTTAATTAAAATTTTCAAGGTAAACGTTTATGGATTAACTTATAAATAATACTGTATACAGAATGGTATCAATTGCTCCAAATTTATAGCGAAATGCGGAAAAGAGTACATTAATAAAATTGAGATTTATTACGTTGTATTATAGGGTGGCTCATCTATTTATATTCGAACGAGAAATTAAACGCAATTTTTTCAACATATACGCCTTATTATGGAAGCTATACAACTAATCGTACTTATTACTATATCTTGAAATTTTATCTATTTTAAATTTAATGATTTCATACTTTTTGGGACTCAGAATTCTTTACTGGTAGAATCATTAATTTTTTTGAATTCAAGCAATTTTGGCTTATCTTTGAAGTTTCAAACAATTCTTAAAAATAAAATTGCCGTGGTTGAATTTTTGACCGGATGTGGGAACTTATTTCCTTCGGTGTTGAATTCTTTTAAAATCGCCATTAAATAATTTAAATTTAATGATAAGTTAATCAGTGATTTTTAAATTATTGTTTTTCAATTTGCAAAACAAATAAATGTTCACTTTAATGTTGTAAATCGATGACTGGAAAAAAGTACGAAAATAACGATGATAGGAAATAATTAAATAGTAAAGATCAAAAAGATAATAAATTTTATATTTAAACACAAAATTTGAGTGAATGATTCATTAGTGCGTCATCGTCGTGTTCGTTATTTTATGAAAGAATTTTTCTTTCTGTTGTTGTTTGCATTTTCGTCTTCTTACGATGTCACTGAAATCACACAGTTAAAATTAAAACATTTAAAGTTCAACAGTTTTTTTAGTCAACTCAACTGAGCTAATTAAAGCATCCGAAAGAAAAATAGAAAACCTTTTCTTCGTCGTGTTTTTTTTCTTCTTCTCTCGATGTTGGATATTATATGTATTAATAGCCCGATTTCCAAGGTTGAACTAAAACGAATGGATTATTCCAGCAATTAATGAACCGACGATTCCAATAGGAGAGTGTCGAGAAAGATTTCTGTTCGCTTACATGATTCAATGTTTTCCTTACATATTTGGCATGTGGATGGCTGTTGCCACCATTGCATTGGTTGCAAGTAATTTAACAACCAAAAATGGTTTTATCGTTTTAATACTAGTTTGCATATAAATACCTTCATTAATTTGTCCCTCATCTGGCACATTTAGGACTTGTTTAATTATTGATTTTAAATTATATTTCACATTTTAGATGCTATTTATGATATTTAAAGTAAAGAAGAAGACTATTTAATTAATAGTATGATTTGTTTTATTATATGATTTAAATAAGAAAAAAAATTTTTAGTCATGAGATAGTTTTTAATAAATTAGTAAAAACTAGCACGAAGAAAGACGGTGGGAATAGTAGTGATTATATATGGGTTATATATAGTTAGAATTTTTATTTCTTACATACTACGGTTTTTTGGATCCACTAGAAACCTAATCCCTGTATTGGGAAGCATTTGATTGTTGAACGACTTATCTTTGAACAGAGTCTGCATAATTAACGTAAGCGAAAGTCATCAGGTCATTGATAATGTTGATCAAGTTTTCCACATAATACGATCGATCATAGTTGTCATAATAAACGACTGAAAGAATGTTTCTAAACTGATTCCTAATAATTTCTAACATTGTTAGCTCGTAGTGGAACGCAACTTTTAAAGCCTAGCTTACGATTTGTAACTAACTAAAGTGTAATAACAATTAAGTCAAGTTTGAAAATTGGGTCGCAAATCACAAAGTTTGAGAAACTCAACGATAAATGTTTCAATTAAAATTTAGTATTTCCTTATTTTGCAACCTCTTTTAATAAAACAGAGACGACTTTAAAATGTAAGTATCGTAATTTGGATGATTCAAGTTGTTATTTGGTTGAAATTATGCAACTGTGCAGTTTTCAAGGCTTACTCTGCTTTCTTGGAACATCGATCACCTTGAACTTTCCGTTCTGAAGGAACAGATCAATGCTTTTATGTCAAGTCTTCGAGGCAACCCTCGAAAGTTGTAACGTTCCAACCATTGAAAATCTTAATCAACTCTCCCTGTTCATAAATTTAAATCATAAACTTTGGGATCTTATATTTAGATGAACATTTGCTAGAAAGATGAAGGCTTGTGATTTCCCAACAACTGTTTAGACTGTTAAATTTAGATAACACTAATTTCGGCGGCAAATTGTCTTTTATTCTAAAAACATTTTTTTTTTGTGTTTGTTAATGAAAATCCTTCTGAAAATTTTACTCTTTTAAAGTCAATAAGTTAAAGGTTAAATGAGCGGCGTATTTGTGAATATATATTTATATATACATATTCATTATAACACATCTAATTATAGAATAAGGTTGAACTCCGATTTTTTCACTATATATTTTAATATTGAAACATTTTGTTTATTGGCCAATCAATGTATCTATATACAGTTTGTAAAGAATTGGTAAATATTTTTTTCTTCTATTATCAAACTTGTTTAATAGCTGAATGTATACGATGTGCACATAGAGTGACCTTTATGTTACGCTAATTTTTATCGGAATGAAATTTAGAGGAAAAAGTTTTAAAAGAATTTGGTTGTTCATTTAATTAGTGTTTCTAATAGAGTTCCGTACTAACAAAAGAAAAAAGGGAACCTATATAGGATCACTTGTTTTTTTATTTATTTAGATTGTTGAATAATATGAACAAAGGTAACAAACGATTTAGGTATATATTTGAGAAGATATTTTGTCCTATTTTAAAGTAGATAATGTAACAAAACAATCAAAAGTTTCGATGAAGTTCGTGAAATAGCATCTTAACGCATTTTCCTCAAGAGGGCTTAGTCAATTTTACCTAATTTTTAAAAAGTTTAAAATAAAAAATTGGTTGTCTGTAAAGCCTGTTTACGGACGATAGTTTTACGTGATAACGTCATAAAGAACACCTAATTGATGACAAATTGCGTACTTTTATGAATTAAATTATTATCACTGAATTATTATTACTTTGTATAATACAAAGGAGTTAATTGAAAATTAACAATTTTTTCTAAATGAAATCAGACTGAAAATTATGAAGGAATAAATCAATTAAATCTTATTAAGTAAATTGTAAAAGAAAAACACAAAACACGTTGTCTTAGGTAAGGGCACCAACTATCGATGTATCAAAATATCGATAGTTGATATTTATTTCCGAATATCAAATTCGATATTTTTTAACCGACTTTAAAAAAAAAGGAGGAGGTTCTCAATTCGACTGTATTTTTTTTTTCTTTTTTTGTTTGTTACCTCAGCATTTCCGACTGGGTGAAGCGATTTTGATCATTCTTTTTTTATTTGAAAGCTGGTGCTTCCCGAATGGTCCCATTTTAATTTGAAGGAATTCGTTCACTTCTAAAGGGTTGAAAACTAAGGGATGAAATATTAACTTCGTATTGGATAGTTCGATTTTGATAATTCTTTTTTTATTTGAAAGCTGGTGCTTCCCATGTAGTCCCATTTTAATTTGAGGTAAATCTTTCACTTCTAAAGGGTTGAAAACTAAGGGATCAAATAGTAACTTCTTATTGGATAGCTCGATTTCGATAATTCTTTTTTTAATTGAAAGCTGGTACTTTTCGTGGGGTCCAGTTTTAATTTGAGGGAAATCTTCCACTTCTAAGGGGTTGAAAACTAAGAGATGAAATATTAACTTCTTATTGACTAGCTCGATTTTGATTATTCTTTTTTATCTGTAGAACACAACTTAAATTAATCTTCTATCCATTTAAAAAAAAAAAAAACTCCACTCATAAGGGATTAAAAACTAGAGATGAAATAATATTATAAATGTTTCCTGGCTAACCCGATTTTGATAATTTTGTTTCTATTACGTACAACGTACCTTTAAATTGTTCTCATTTCAATTTGAAGAAAAAAATCCACCCCTTAAGGATGAAAATAGGGGATGAAATAGTGACATTTAACCGAATTTCGATAATTTTTTTTTTCTGTTGGAAAGAGTAATCCACTTAGTTTTGTTTTTACATTTAAAAGCAAAATATTTCAACCCTTAAGGGTAAAAAGGGATGATGTAGTAACTTTTAATATTAAACGGCGCTGCCTCATATGAGCAGCGAGTTTGGAAGGTTAACCATTTTCAAGAAAATAAAATCAGTTATCAAACTTCAGATCACTAAAACGCAAGAAATAAATAAAAATTATAAAAAAATAAAAAACCGACTTCAAAATATATAAAGATTCTAAAACAAAAAATGCACTAAAAAGTAACAAAATAATAGCGTATCCTTGCAGTATCTACAACTTACAAATTATTAGAATGATACAATGTTTCAACTATTGTTATTTTTGGAGTTGGTGTCAGTCAAGAAAATAAATATTTATGGTAATTTGTAAAAATTGTAAAAAGGTTTAGTTGTTAATTGGTATTTTGTAGTTTAAAGGTCGCTAGATATTGTTACAGTTCGAGTATATTGTTTAAAAGTTCATTTGAAAAATAATTTTCATAAGGTATTCTCGTTTTTTGCTAAGTACCAATATAGTCGTATTTCCTTGGCTGACACCAACTCCAAAAATAACAATAGTTGTACATTGTATCATCCTAATAATTTGTAAGTTGTAGATACTGCAAAGATACGCCATTATTTTGTTACTTTTTAGTGCATTTCTTGTTTAAGAACTTTTATATATTTTGAAGTCGGTTTTTCATTTTTTTATAATATTTATTTGTCTAAGAGCTTTATTATATTTTATAATAATTATAATTTATTTCACTTATAGTTATTGACAATTTTTCAAGTAATCGCGTTTTGAGATGATATTACTTGTAAATATCGATACGATATATATCGATATATTTGATACATTTGCCCATCCCTACGTTGCTTAGGATTCAACAATAATATCGTGCCTTTTCTATCACTTGTATCGCGTTCTCGCTTGCACGCACAGGTTCAAATGTAGGTAACGTGACAAAATGGCCGAATTTTTTCAGACTTGTTGTCGTAGTTCATAAATTAAAAAAAACGTTATTATGTCAAAAACTATAATTTTTCTGAAACTGAGCTGATATATTGGGTATCAGCTAGTATATTATATCATGGTACATTTTTTATGAGAGCGGGGAAATCCTCAAAAGACACCAACAAGATGTGAAAGTTGGTGTTGTGAGATTCCTACTCACTAAAACTCTCCTCTTTGTAATATTTGGTGCCATGAAACCGTGTTAGCATAGATTTATTGCACTTTTCTGCAATTTGAGTTTTTAAGAAATCCGAATATTTGGCCATTGTTCAAAAAAAATCGATATAGGTTGATGATAGAGGTTGGAACATAACTAAGAAATTTGATAAAAAATTTATTTAAATAAACCCGTTAAAATTCGTTGCTGTCATTGTACGGAACCCTAAAGGTGCGAATCATTCTTACACTTCTCCATTTTTTTTTTATCATCTTGGTTTTAAACAGATGATGTTTATATGCAGAATGCAGACCATATAGAGATATTTATAGATATCGCACACATATAGTGTGATAAATGTTGAAGTGTCCATCTATCTGTCCTTTTAGTAGTGAGAATGTTAATGGCAAAATAATCGTCACATTTGCCGAATGTAATGATAACATACTCTGGGTGGATACCCGGTGGCGACGGGATGGGAAAAAACACGGTGACGATACACAGTATGAACGCGGGCCAAAAGTCGTAACTCGTTGCGTCGTGTGTCTCACTTCGTGGAAATTCATCGTTGTTTCGCTCGCGTTTTTCACGAGAGCTTCTTTCATTTTCATCTGTGTCTCGTTTTTGAAATCGTTTCACACGTAGTTTTCCATTGTTGAGTGCACGTTGGTGGCTTGTTTTTCCAACATCTGCATATGTATTATGATGTGTGTAGTTTATGTGATTTGTGTCAATGTGTAAAAATCATGTCACACTGGACTGCATTTAATTATCAAATTACCAAAAATTCTTTCTCCAATATCATATTACAAGAATTTATAACGAGTTTGTTCAAAAAAGAAAAAAATCATAAAAACTTTATTAAAATTAAAAATGATAAAATTTTAGCTTGACCTTAAAATAATCATTTGTTTTATGGAAGTAATCGGGTGTTCTATTTGATAAAAATTTAGTTTCAATGATGGAAAAGATAATATTGATATATTAATGTTGTGATGTTTAGGGTGTGGATGGAAGTTCATTTTTCATTTCCGAGACGAATAAATGTTCGATTATCGCATTTGACCAGTCATTCACGTTCGCGTTTCGTAATGGATTGCGAAAACGTTTTACAGTTTTGCAAATATGTTGATTTTCAAACGAGTTCAAAACGAATTTATAGAGCTGTTAATGTACAGATTAATTGATAGTATTTGTTGTATTACAAATGCGAGAAGTTGACGATAACAGTGTCTATTTTCATGGCGATAATACTGAGTGGGACGTTCATAGTTTCCCGTATGTGTAGTAAATGAAAACATTCAATGACCAAAGGTGGAAATTATTTTCAATACAGGGTGTAAACATTAATAGATAACACTAGTTTTTATTTGGTTGTTCTTAGAACATTTTTTCAGTCAGTTTATTAAGCTTGTACATGCAGAGTAAAACGTTTTTACTTCTATGTTAACCCCTTGTTTTAACCCTTAAGGGGGTATTTTAGTCTAGAGGCCCGAATTTCGAGCGTTTTTTGGCAATTGATAAAAAAAAGCATTTGATATTTTTTCTATCCATTTTTTTATATTTTGCTTATTTATATTCAAAGACTACACAAAATTAATTTAAAAAAAAATTTGTTTTTTTCATTGAGTTATGCGTCTTTGAACTAGAGGGAAAAAAAGGCCGTGTCCTCGTCGCCATGATTTCTACCCTTGTGGTCATTTGAAAAATAAAACAATGATGGATTCTTGATAAGTACAAATGTCGCTATCGCATAAACCTCCAAAACTGAAAAAAAAATTTTTTTTTCATAAAATGGTGGCTTCTTAAAAATAAAGGTCGATTTTTTCACTCATTTTTTAACTTTGTCGAATTTTTAAAAAATATAACAAATTTAAAATTTTAATTTTTTGTTGGTTCATGCGATAGAGAGATGTTTAAAGAATATTCATGCAAAATTTCAAGTAAATCGGCTGATTAGAACTTGAGATATTATGGCGACCGCATCGAAAAAAGTAAAAAAGTTTTACGTTAAGTCTCAATCGGTCCAGTTGGTACGACACTAAAACGGCTAGAACTTCGGAAATAATTTGAATTTTGAAAAATCCTTTTAGGGAGATATTTTTGAATATATAAACTATCGGATTATGAAAAAAAAAATTTTTTTTCGATTTTTTAAAATCCTAGACTAGAATACCCCCTTAACTGATTTATGTTTTTTGATCGCAAAAAAAAAATTAATTGCCAAAATTGATCGAACTAAAGAGATTTAATTTTTTTAAACTTTATTTATTAAGAATCGAGCACACAGTGCTAGCCTAAATTATTGCGTCTCTTAAAAACTAAAATTTAATAATAGAAAAAGAAAAAAAGCTCTCGTTGACCATCGTCAAGATAGAAAAGCTTGGGAAAATGTTAAAACTAATAAAAAATTAAATAATCGCTTATTTAAAATATAATAATTATTTAATTTTTTACCTAGTGATATTTCCAATATTTTATAACTTCTAATCCAACGCTTTAGTCTTTTGAAGGAGGTTCTGAAGCAACTTTGACAGCCAATCTGTTTGGATGAGCTTTTACTCTTTATAGATATATTCTGTTCATTTGCTTAATATATTTCTTCACCGTTTCAATTCCTAAGTGACGGCCTACTTCAAGAAAAGGCCTTAGTATTGTATTCTGTTACCTCTGAACCAGCTCGACATTTGATGTCTTAGCAGCACTCCATAATTGGAGGCCATATACCCTCGTTGGTCTTACCAAAGCCTTATAGGTCATAACCTTCGAAGCTAGGTTCCTAGTCCATCATTGAAGATTACAATGGAAAATTTAAACCTGTGTCACTTTTTTTTTAAGTGGGTCCTCCACGTTAGGCGCCTGTCCAGGTAAATCCCAGATATTTTACCTCCCTCGTTTCCAAAAATTCGACAATCGTTTTGGGTAACCGACCCCGGCACGACCCCTTGCGGAGTGTGAATGTAACGAGTCGCGTTTTACCCTCATTGATTTTGATTTGCCCATTTCAGGATTAAATTTGCATGGCACTGCAATTCCCTAGTCACCACAAATTAGTTGAAGTTAGCATAGAGAATTGCAGTATCGTCAGCGAAAGTTGACATAGCAATGTCCTTATCGGGAGACAAATTAGTCGTGAAAATGTTGTAAACTTGTAGAGGGTAGGATCAAGCACAATGCCCTTTGGAACGTCCGATTTTGTCTATAATTTTAGGTTTAAAGTTATTCTAAAGAAAAGCTTTCTATCGCCTTATCTTATTAGGTCAATTTTGGTCATAGATAATTCGTTTAGCTACTGAAATGCATATAAAAAATACAAGTTACAATTCAAGGTTCTGTTACAGAAAAAAAGTTTTACTTTTTATCCGCAAAAAAAATCTCAAGATCATATAAAAAACAGAATTTAAATAGAATATCTCTATGAAAACATATTGAATGTTCTTTATTATCGTTTACACATTGTATAATAAAACAAGACGAGTATACAATTATTAAAATATTAAATAATAATTTATGTTTCTTATCAATCATAAAACATGTCCTAGATTTTTTACCATAACGTACCGTCAATTTAATTTAGATAGCAACTATCTTAAGTTTTCCATTTATATCATCAATTTCCTCGTAATTGTTCGCGTCATTTCTGAAAAATTGACTAGATTAAAAATTGATCAAAATCTTTCGTTGAATCATTCTATATTTAATGTTTACTTTCTCAATAAATTAACTCTATTTTCTTGAGTGAATCAATTTTTATAAAATATCAAAAGAAAAAAATTAACGAAATATTTGGTTGAGAAAAATAAGAACTCGTACAATAAATTTCTTTAAAAGTAACAGTTAAATCTTGCTTATTTATAGAATTGAAAGTGAAAATTGGTCAATGACAGCTGGAATAAAGCACTTTGTATGTTTTGTGTTACTGTCCTGAGGGTTTTCCTTACCATTTATCACCGCGAACAATTGAGATCTATTGTGATCTGACCCTCTGTTCTGTCAAGAGAAGCATCAGGTTTTTGTTCATCTTTCCATAATACTGCAATCTTCTTTTTAACCGACATCAAAAAAAGGAGCAGGTTCTCAATTTGACTGTAATTTTTTTTTTATGTTTGTTACCTCAGCATTTCCGACTGGGTAAAGCGTTTTTAATGATTGTTTTTTTATTTGAAAGCAGGTGATGCAGGGATGAAATACTAACTTTTTATTGGATTGTTCGATTTCGATAATTCTTTTTTATTTGAAAGCTGGTGCTTTCCGTGGGGTCCAGTTTTAATTTGAGGGAAATCTTCCACTTCTAAGAGGTTGAAAACTAAGGGATGAAATACTAACTTCTTATTGGATAGCTCGATTTTGAAAATTCTTTTTTTATTTGAAAGCTGGTGCTTTCCGTGGAGTACAGTTTTAATTTGAGGGAAATATTCTACTTCTAAGGGGTTGAAAACTAAGGGATGAAATATTAACTTCTTATTGGATAGCTCGATTTTGATAATTCTTTTTTTATTTGTAGAACACAATTTCAAATTAATCTCCAATCCATTTTTTATAAAAAAAACTCCACTCATAAGGGGTTAAAAATTAGAGATGAAATAATATTATAAATTTTTCCTGGCTAACCCGATTTTGATAATTTTGTTTCTATTACGTACAACGTACCTTTAAATTCTTCACTTTTCAATTTGTGTTGTTCAATTTGTTCAAATAGTGACATTTAACTGAATTATCGAATTTTGATAATTTTTTTTTTCTGTTGGAAAGAGTAATCCACTTCGTTTTGTTATTACATTTAAAAGCAAAAAAAAAAACAGTTAAGGGGAAAAAGGGATGATGTAGTAACTTTAAATATTAAACGGCGCTGACTCATATGAGCAGCGCGTTTAGAAGGTTTACCCATATACAAAGAAATAAAATCAGTTTTCAAACTTCAGATCACTAAAACTTGAGAAATAAATAAAAATTATAAAAAAATGAAAAACCGACTTCAAAATAAATAAAAAATCTTCAAAACAAGAAATGCACTAAAAAGTAAAAAAATAATTGCGTATCCTTGCAGTATCTACAACTTACTAATTATTAGGATGATACAATGTACAACTATTGTTATTTTTGGAGTTGGTGTCAGTCAAGAAAATAAATATTAATGGTAATTTGTAAAAATTGTAAAAAGGTTTTTTTAGTTGGTAATTTGTATTTTGTAGTTTAAAGGTCGCTAGATATTACAGTTCGAGTATATTGTTCATGTATAAAAGTTCATTTGAAAAATAATTTTCATATGGGTTTCTCGTTTTTTGATAAGTACCAATATAGTCGTATTTTCTTGGCTGACACCAACTCCAAAAATAACAATAGTTGTACATTGTATCATCCTAATAATTTGTAAGTTGCAGATACTGCAAGAATACGCAATTATTTTATTACTTTTTAGTGCATTTCTTGTTTAAGATTTTTTATTTATTTTGAAGTCGGTTTTTCATTTTTTTATAATATTTATTTTAAAAGCTGCTTTCCTTATTCTTTGTTTGATAACATTCTTCTTTGTTTAAAAAAGTTTAATGCAAATAATAAGATTTAAAAAAAAAATTTGTTTGAAATATTAATTGCTACTCTCTTTTAAAACTTAAACGTAAAATCTTTTGAATTATTTTTTACAAGTCTGAAAGTTTCACCAATGCTGGACGATTAACGAAAAAATTCAAGTTCTTCAATTACCTACTGTTAATCTGATTAGCAAACTTTAAAGGTGAAATTTTCAAATAGGATTTTATTAGGATTTTCACCCCTAATTGAATTATTAGAGTTCTATTAAGTCGAAATGGAATTGAAAATCTTTCCAAGTCTTGACTTGAAAATTTTAATTTTAAAGCTTGTTAATTGAAATAGAAAATGTTATTGTTGCAAGTGTGTGTGTGTGTGTGTGTGTGTGTGTGTGTGTGTGTGTGTGTGTGTGTGTGTGTGTGTGTGTGTGTGTGTGTGAATCCATCCCTTGTATATCCACCGAATATTGTATCTATATCCAGAATAAAATTGCGCGCACATTCACCGTGCCTCTATATGCACATGGTATAGGCTAAAATCAATATTATTTATTTATGAATGAACACGCCACGTCCAGATGAACGTAGACTGCGTTTGAATAAACTTTTCCTCTAAATATTTATCAACACAATCGTGGCTTTTCCTCCAAATTCATGTTACATTCGATTGCAACGTACAGATCTTTCTCTCTTGTCTCTTCTAAACATTACGTGTTTTTTCTTTGAAATTTTAATGTGTATTGGAGAAATAATTTTATTCGATTTGATACATTTTATATTATATACCATATAGCAGTGGTTCCCAATATTTTTCTCGTCATTAGTTAATGTTTTTATAATTTTATTTCGACCTGTAATAAAAAAGGGAGAGAAATTGATTTTTTAAAATTTTAATCAAACATACTTAGGGTGTCTACGAAACCATGAAATCCTTTAAAAGTGCATATTTTGTAACTGATTTAATTGTTTTTCGAAGGAACATTTTTAATGGATTTTCATTAAAAATCACTCGGCAAGACTTTTGTCTGGGTGAAAAAGTAAAAAATAAAAATATTTATCTCCGCTTTTGGGGGTTTCTAAGAATTTTTTTTTGTTTTGAAAATGTTGTCAACTTTCAAAGAAAGTAAAATAAGAGGGGGGGGGGGGTCATTGCATATACTACTGGTACTTACCGAGGTGGAGAAGATTAAAAAATTTTAAAAACATGGGTCTTGTAATATGGGTACGTTCCCTTATGTAATATTTATTAGTTAATTTGAAATGAAAAAAGTTGTATTTGAAGTAAAAAACGGTATTTGACTGAATGCAATAGGGATTTCTATATTAAATCAGAACACCTGCAAAGTTGTTATTTTCTTTTCTGAGAAAAATCTTTGCAATGGCTTTCCACGAAATTATATCCCCGTAAATAAACTGGAAATAATTTCATTCAGTGACCAGAAAATTGGGGACCACTGGTATACCGAACACGTCTAGAGTGCTAGCAATGGAACAGTCGGCGGGTTGAAGGGTTGTTACTTTCCACGCCGCTCTTTCTCTACGGCAAGCGTCCGTTCTAGCGTGTTAGTGCTTTTTATCAATCGAAGCTTTCACTTTGACTTTGAAAGCTGCCGCTTACCTTTTGTATACATTCATTGTGTATTTACTTGACTTTTTTTTTGCTCTAAAATAAAGGTTTGCAAAGTGAAAACTCTGAGAGTGGGTGAAAAAGAATTCCAAGTGGCCGATTCGGGTTTTGTGAAGTGAACATGTTATCGATGCATTGTTGTATTGATCGTTAAGTTTATATAGCGTGAACAGCGTGGAACAATGTGAATATGATAAAATAAGAAGAAGAGACATCGAACGTAAATATTGAGTATTATAGAAAGAGAATGGCGGTGATACAAAATGGTGTTGCCGAATATGAGCGGGATGCTCATCCAACGCCCAACGAACCCTTGATCAGGTATTGAGATAACCACTAGCATTAAACTTAGCAATTTATTTTACCACATCTTTTGGTCTTGAGGACTTATTTAAGAATATAACATTCACTTGTACTTGAGGAGATAAATCAATGATTAATAGTTACACTGCTCATCTAAATATAAAACATAAAACTTGGCTAATTTTAAATGAATATATACATATAACATAATGTAGATATTTATATAGTGAATTGATTGACACATTTGTATGGGGAAAAAAAAAAACTGAACGAAGACACTCTTTCACCACGTATAGTACGAATCTATATACAACCCGGCGAGATCAATAATTGTTTAATCTGATGTAAATTTTCCCATTTCGAGTTTCTCTTGTATTTTTCCACTGGCATTAGGTCGAAGAAAAGCGCGCCGCTTAGCTATTAATAACCAATGATGCGAAATTTTTCAAAGGTGTCTGTCAGAAAACCGCACACACAACACCTACTTTCCGGTCTTCCCGGTTTTGAAAAATAAACAAAACGAAAAAAAAATAAATTTTTTGTGTGTTGTTTTATTATACGCAAAGCAGAGGTATGATTCATTTCAGAACTAGACTTCCCTTTAATGATTTCCTCATTGCGGACATATGTTGTCACTAGGTTTTTTAAATTTTAATTTAATCAATTTAATGTTAGACGACCATAAAATTGTAGGACTCCATAAAAAATGTTGTCGCCAATAGTTAATTGATTGTCGCGCAAGTAAGCTCATTAAAGTTTCTATCGTAAAATGAAAGCTTTTTTAATCTAGTTTTTTTTTTGTTTGTAAAATTTACAATACGTACGTTTCGATACAAATTAAGTTGTTGAATGAATTTATTATGTGGATTTTAGAAACGAGTTCCGAAAAATTGAAAGCCTTGAAAAGTTTTATTTTTATTGTTTTTTTTTTATGTTTCAAGATTTGAAAAATATTGTAAATATTTTATCGCTTGGATCGATAGAAATATATTAGTAAAAATTCTTAGAAATTCATGACGAAGGAAAAGCAATGACGACAGCAGAGCTTTTGAATGGTTTTAAACAAAATAAATATCTTATAATAGGGGTCATGTATTATCTAAATTTAAACAACGTTAAGCTCATTGTTTATTTCTTTTAACGGTATTTTATTCCCAGTTCAGCAATATGCTATGCATGAGAGCGGGTACAATTAGTTATATCACTAGGAAGTCATTATTTAGCAGGCACCACAGCACTGTTAAGTTAAATTATCTGCTTTACAGTCCTTTTTTTTTTGTTTATTTAAGATCGCATCAACTACTATGGTCTTCAGGTCTGGCGACCGTCGAATCCGAAAACCCATGAAAAACATCTTAGGCTTTCATTGGGATTAAGGCAACTGTCTAGTCCACCACGCCACTAAGTGACCTTACAGTCCTTAGGAAGCCTTGATTTCAGATGTGTTCGAAATTTTTGCTTGTAGGATTTTTATTGTATCGTTAAAAATAGAGACACGAGGGGGAGGGTTAAAAAAACGGAATTATTTTTTTATATTTTTTCACAAAATTTTGATACCTTTAAAGTATTCTCCATTAACTACAACGCGCTTTAAAACTGTTTAAAACAGTTTATTGGGATGTTCTCTTTGTTTTACCTCCTCCACAGTGCCAAAACGCTTTACTTTCATGTCCCTTTTGAGTCGGGGAAACAAACAAAAAAAAACACAGTATGCTAAATTTGGATATTGGGGGGTGGACAATTAGTGTAATGCAGTTTTTTGAGGGGTGTCCTGAACGGGGTTGGTCGTCAAATTGCATTTCTCAATTTTTGAAACGTAAAAGTTTTTAAATTCGTAAGGAGGGTATTCTAGTGTAGTGGCAAGAATTTCAGAAAATTTTCGAAGTCCCGTAAAAAAAGGCAACCAATATTTTTACTATCCATTTTTTCATAAGTTTTTTATTTACATTACAAGAATACAGAAAAAAATTAAAAAAGTTAAAAATTAGCAGCTGATGAAGCGAGGGGTATAAAAATTGGCATGTGACCATAACCACGATTTCAACCCTCCTAGTAATTTGAAAAAAAAAAAAACAGTTATTAATCTAGAGTAATGTCGCAATGTATGTCTGAGAACTACGGAAAAGTTAAAAAAAAAATTTTAACAAAATGGCAACTCCCTGAAAAAAAAATTGAGCATATTTTTTTCTTTTTAGAATTTTTTAAATATTATAATAATTGAAATTTTATTATAGTTTTAGTTAGTGCGATAGAGTAATGTATTGAGAAAGCTCACACCAAATTTCAAGTAAAATGGCTCAGTAGCACTTGCATGTCATGGCTATCGTCTCGAAAAAAATAGTTTAAAAGCGCATTTAAAGTTTCGGGTAAAGTTACGTGCAGTGGCCATACAATGGCAGTAAATACATACATTTTTTTAATCGGCGATTCCTGGTCTAAAACTAATTAAAATTTTGAATCAATCCTCTTCAGGGCATATTCTTAAATTCCTAAAAGTTCAAGAGGGTATTCTAGTCTAGAGGCTCGAATTTTGAGCGTTTTTTGGCAATTGATAAAAAATAAGCATTTGATATTTTTACCATCCATTTTTTTATCATTTGTTTATTTATATTTAGAGAAAACACAAAATTAATTTTAAAAAAAAATTTGTTTTTTTCATTGAGTTATGCATCTTTGAAGTAGAGGGGGAAAAAAAAAGGCCGTGTCCTCCATGGCCATGATTTCTACCCTTGTGGTCATTTGAAAAATAAAACAATGATGGATTCTTGATAAGTACGAATGTCGCTATCGCATGAACCTCCAAAACTGAAAAAAAAATTGTTTTTCATAAAATGGCGGCTACACAAAAATAAAGGTGGATTTTTTCACTCATTTTTTAACTTTGTCGAATTTTTAAAAAATATAACAAATTTAAAATTTTCATTTTTTGTTGGTTCATGCGATAGAGAGATATTTAAAAAATATTCATGCCAAATTTCAAGTAAATCGGCTGATTTAAAGTTTTACGTTAAGCCTCAACCGGTCTAGTTACCACGACACTAAAACGGCTATAACTTCGGAAATAATTTGAATTTTGAAAAATCCTTTTAGGGAGAAATTTTTGAATTTATAAATTATCGGATTATGAAAAAAAATTCGATTTCCTCAAATTCCTAGACTAGAATACCCCCTTAAGCTTGGAAATATCAAGAAAAAGAAAAATCATTTTTTTCCAATTTTCTAGACTAGAATACCCCCTTAAGGGCGAACCAATGCACTCACAGCATGACAATGTTGCACACTGTCTACGTAACGATCACCTGGGTAAACAATGAATTTCCCAACTCTTTTCCCATCACAACAACCACATTCTCGATACTTTTGTGTCCCCCATGTAATAGTTAAAATAGGAATAAAGTCCACTTTAGACGAAGCTATATCGATCGACTGTTGCATTCTCTGCTTGATTTATCTGCCATAATATATATAAGTGTGTTATGGCGTTAAATATTATTAAACCAGCAGTTTCATCGCTAACAGACTAGCACGCAAACTAATTAAAAAATTTGCTCTGTCTGAAACGGGTTTAATCGTATTAAAAGAAAATTATATAAATGCAAACAAAACGCTGATAAATTAAGGGTAAAAAGCTGCCTAATAGCTTCTACTCTAAAAACTATTTATTTATCATAATTGTTATAGATCATAATTGGTTCATCAGTTTCAGTAATTTGTCAAATAGTTCAAAATCCCGGAGCCTTAAGACATTATTTTCAAAAAGATGAAGCCTTAGATTCTGAATGGGTCTCATGTACTTTTAAATACCTGCATGCTTGTGGCGTTTGTTCTATGACACCTGGGCAGATACCAGGGTAACTAAAGAGTTACATAACTTAAATTTGTAAGGCTAATTTTTACATATATTTGATAGAATATTACTCTGAAGTAATATCAAAAGTTTCAGCTGCTTTCCACAGACCAGTACTTTCGTCTGACGGCTTTAAAGCTCGACAAAAAATTAATGAACCTAACTTATTTTTACATGTCTGATTTTTAAACATGTTACTAAGATAACAATTACAAAGTTATATTTAATTAGTCAGACCTATTGTAATGACCAAACATCCCCTATACACAAAAATTATTGAACCATGAATATGATCGCGTGAGCACTATGCATGCGTTTTCATTTGATATTTATCCTATAACATTCTATAACACCAAGATTTTTTTTTTCCATATTCATTACTTTGGCGACACCTAAGATTCTATCACTCTAGGTCTTCGTCCCGATTGGACCTAGTGTAGACCCTGGATGATTATACAACATGTTAACGTTGAAAAACAGAAAAAAAATATTATATTATTAGTAAGAGACAGTTAAAAAAATATTCGAACGTAATCGAAGTAAGAGTGAACGTTTTATTAATAAATTAGACTTCTTTCGATCACGTCTGTCAATAAATTAAAAATAACTAAATACGTAGGTAATGATGAGATGAAACGTGGGTAAAACAAACAATTTGTTTCACGTTTTTTTTTTTTACGGGAGTTTGTCAGATATAGGTATATGTAATAAAAATTGGTAAAAATATTTGGAAAGAAATGTCGACGTATCTATGTATCGTACACTAAAATAGGATCGCTTTAATTACTGTTAGTAATAGTAAATATCGAACGACACGAAATAAAATTAGACTGATTGAATGAAGTAATGTAATTAATAACAGAAACAAACTCATAGTAATTGTTGGAACAATAAATAATTTTCTCTATTTGCTTACGGGACGGACTACTTTTTATTGGGACAGGAGGGTGGGTGAAGGAAGTCAGGGAGAATGAGCTGTTGTTTTTTTTTATTACGATTGTCCTGACTGAATAACCAAAGGCAAGTTACTGGACTCATTTATTTAATGAAAGTTCAATACGAGTGACGCTTATTTATTATATTATCTTAAGCAAACAAATTATCACTGTAATATGTACGCTTTTCATATGGCAACATTCTGTTTTTTTTTCTTCATAATTCATTTTCATTTATTTGCTTTTATCATCTATAAATAATTTTAGGTGTAATGCGCCAAAAACTGTTTTAAGCTGAGGAAGAAATCGCGTAGTTTTATCGTCAATAGTCAATTCGTAATGAACGTTTTAAAGTTGAAAGTGACACATGCAATTAATGTTATCCTTTGAAATTAGGCGTTGTTTATTTAAAGATGGCTTTGGTGCGAATGATAGTCTTTTTTAAATGTTTATATGTATGTATTACTAATTGATACCCGTCCACTTCGCTGAGCATACCGAAAACAAACTGATTAGTAGAAATCTTCATATCAAATTAGTACCTGGGTAGTTATCCTTCAAAAATCGTGCATTTTTCAAAATAATAAATATCTGACTTCCAAATCTTAAATTTCTCAGTTAATGATTTTTATTCAATGTACTCTAGTTACTTACTGAGAAAAATATCGATGAATTGCAAAATGTCAAGGTTGAAAATCCGTTAATCGGATTAAAAATGACATTGAAAACCGAACCAATGCATCGAATATTTGAATATTTGTAATTTTGATTCTCGGGCATCTTAGATGCCTATGAATAAAAATAATAGATGTAATTTTAGTTTTCGGGAATCTTAGATGCCCATGAATACAAAGGGGCATCTCAGATGCCTATGGATGAAAATAATAAAAATTGTTTTTATTAGAAGATTTTACAATATTAGAATTACAAGATTTTTGGATCGATTTCCTTATTTTTAAGGTAATTTTTTATTTTAATTTATTTAAAAATAATTGTATATTTAGATTTAACTAATTAAAAACTTTATTTTTAAGAAACTCGACAAAAATCAATAAGAAAATTAATTTAACCACATTAAAAATCGATTCAAGTCTTCTAATTCTAATATTGTAAAATCTTCTAATAAAAACAATTTTTATTATTTTCATCCATAGGCATCTGAGATGTCCCTTTGTATTCATGGGCATCAAAGATGCCCGAGAACTAAAATTACATCTATTATTTTTATTCATAGGCATCTGAGATGTCCCCTTGTATCCATGGGCATCTAAGATGCCCGAGAATTAAAATTACATGTTTAATAAATTTTATATGACAGTTACAGTGGAAGAATTTCTTAAAATTATTTTTTTTTAATTTTAGAAATCAAATACATGTTAGAAGTAGCTAGGGGATGTTCACGATTTTATTCGAGTTTTTTAAAGTTATTAAACAATGTAATTCTGTGAATTTAATTACCAAATTTTTCTTATACATAACTGAATAATTTCGAATAAAAAACTGTATTTGCAAAATTATTGGCATAGTTAAATATTATTCTTTGAAAATTCCATATAGTTGAAAATAATGTTCGATTTGCATTATTATTTGATTTTTCCTGGATAGAAGATCTATAACAATCATGAAACTGTATTTACTAGGGTTTCCATGTTGTGTCCCAAAAATGGATTGTCACGGTGTTAATCACTTTTTTTAAGGCTTCCTTAGTTGTTTTGAGTTGAGGGTCTAATATTCTATCGGTGGTTGCTTCTTCACCTACCAACACGACATTATTTATTCTTTGGTGGTTTTGTGACTTGGTATCCAGATGTATGTCACAGTAATGCCTTTATCCTTTAGTTGTCTTGGCATTCGAGGGATGTTCGTAGTTAATAGGTTGAAAATATTGAAATTTTGTGAGACATGATATAGCGTCTGAGAATTTTTTTTTTCTCCCGCCTTATTAATTTGCAATCTGTCCTTGGGCATTAAGCAAATATGATGAATGTACAGGTGGGAAAAACCGCACCCCCTAGAAGGATTACCTTAAGGTGTCTAAAGGACTCTCCTCACTGTAGCCACTTTGAGGTCCCAATGGATGGCGTGATTGGAGACGTACCAAGGGGCGTCAATTATTGTCCTCAAATTTTTAAACTGAAAGCGCAAAATCTTGTTCACATTGGAGTCACTGGCGGCTCCCCGCAGCTGTATACCATATGTCCAAATGGGTTTAAATATGGACTTGTATATTGTTAACTTGCTGTCCAAGAACAGTTAGGACTTTCTTCTCAGTAGCTACCACAGTTTCCGGGTAGTGATATTCAGTTGGTTGCGTTTGTGGGGGATGATAAATATTATTGAGTTGTGTATTCGGTCTTCTGCCTGGACGGTGTTAAGAACTTTTAAAATGGTAGAAGCTTCGCGTATTTAGGTGGAGTAATGATCGGGTAGTTTGAAACGTTGGAATGTGTTTCTGTTATGCTGCATCCAGTTTTAGAATCTATTATTGTACTATACGAGGGTCGTTCGATAAGTCCTTAGAACATCTAAGAAATGGACCGTTTATTCATGAAAATTGTTTGTTTTCAAAAGTATCATAATTCATTAGAAAGTTAAAGTTTTTGATCTATCGATCGCGTGATTTTAATTTTATCGTTGACTGAAGCACAGAACATTGGTCTTAAAATAAAAATGGAAAAAAATGAATTTTAAATGGTGATAAAAGATTTGTATTTAAAAGGCGGCTTAACGCTGAAAAAAATCAAAGCTGAGTTGGATGAAGTTCATGGCCTATTTGCTCTTGCATTTGCCACTATTTATAATGGAGTAAATGCATTTAAACGTAGCGGTACTCCAAAAATATATTGTTAGGAGTGTCCAGAAAAGGTCACAACATCCGAAATAATTAAGCGATCGGCAACTTAAAGTTAGTAAAGATAGTTGAGACCACAAACTTATCACAAAGGTCCGTGATATCAATTTTACACTGAAAATTGGTTCTGAAAAATTTTACAAGCTGAGTGCCACGTAGCCAATAGGAAAATAAACGTAATCATATGGTTGAGCCTAACGCTATGTTGGTGATTTTTCGCTGTAATCTGGATGAGTTTTTACTTCGTTTTATAATTGTAAATGAAAAATGGATCCATCACCATTCGCCAAAGACAAAAAACAATCAAAAACAGTAAATTGTTAAAGATAAAATGAATTTTAACGAGGTGAACGTGGTGAAGAAATCAAAACTAAACTCCCTCATTTAGAAAAGAAAAAGATCCTCTTTTATCAAGACAACGCACGGCTCCATACCTATGCAGTTTAAATGGCTAAAATCGTGGAATTGGAACTGTGACCATTTCCCATATTTTTTTAAGATATGGATGGTACCTAACTACCTTTTTTTTATTACCAAATTTAAAAAAAAATGGCTTGGCTGACAACGGTTCGGGGCGAACGAAGGATTTTAAGGACCTTTCGAAATCTTACTTTTTGAACTAATGAAGAATCTTGGGGAAACGCCTAGAAAAGTGTATAGAACTAAAAGGAGATTATGTTGAAAATTTAAAAAAAAAAGTTACTTAAAATACTTTACTTTTCTATCTTTTGCTGAGGAATTATTGAACGAACATCGTACCAAAGAAAAACTTTACTATGATCTTTTTTAGAGTCCAAAACACGATGTGCAGTCATAACAAAAAGCACGTATCCTATTCCGTTATGTCATTTTGTTCACACTCAATTTTGGTGTTGATAACTTTTTCGTGCTTCT
The DNA here is from genome assembly GCA_958496155.1 of Sisyra nigra. Taxonomy (NCBI): domain Eukaryota; kingdom Metazoa; phylum Arthropoda; class Insecta; order Neuroptera; family Sisyridae; genus Sisyra; species Sisyra nigra. The sequence continues at coordinate 1,162,692 of OY292313.1, read as the reverse complement.
TTCATAACGCTTGTTGATTTCATTTTCTTTTATATTCATCTAAATTTATTTCAGTTAAATTTTTGTTATGCTACTCGAAAACTTTGTCAATGCAATTAACTTGCCTGAATATTTCCTTAAAAATTATTCAAAAAAGGGTTCCAATATTTATTTTTTTTCAAACTATCACTTATCAATCTTATCATTTGCAGATAATATTCCGAAACTTACTAAATGAAATGGTAGGAAAATCATATAGATAGTAGAGGCTAAAATGTGGGGTATTATAATATCGATGACCTATATTTTCTTTTCTCTTCAACACGTAAATGATTACGGAAGTCAAATGAATCTCATATTTTGATTGGGGATGATGATAAAAAAAAAATAGAGAACAAGAGGGTGGACGAATGGATGAATGATAAAGGTGAAAACATGGGGTGGAATTGGGGCGTTTTTGTTTTACGCGACATTTGACTTTATCATTCAATTAACAAAAGGTTAATAAATTGTATATAAGAAAAACATTGAGAGCTTTTGCGCATTTTAATTGTGAACTTCCCATATTGTGCTATAGGCTTTTTGTATTAATTGTTTGTATTTTTATTACAGTGATGTGGACCCCGATATTTCCGGCTTATCATATCAAACAAATTCCGGTAGCTCCTCGAACTCTAGTCTGTCTTCCGGCCGGTACGTATTTGAAAAACGGTAAAGTACATTTTTAACAATTTCACTTTTAACTTTATCTACTCTACAACGTATCGTTTTAACATAATATATTTTGAGAGACAAACTATGCGATTATTGCTAAATTCTATGTGATTATTTAGACAAATGGACGAGAATGTGATATAACTTACTTGATTGGGAAACTTTGACCTAAATATTTAAAACATTCACGCCGCTAAAAAAAGACTAATAATAAAAGTAAAATACATCGTAAACGTAGCAACATCCTAACGATCAAAATATTGTTTATATAGCAAAGAAAATAAAAATTTTTTTTTTAATATTTTAATATTTTCAATTCGGTAAAATGGCTAATAAAGTTTAATAACGTCGTTTGAAACTTTTATGAAATGTTTTCAAAATAAATGCGATGAATGCTTAATTTCAGTTTTTTGTTTGGAAAATGATGAAACTTTTTCAACAGTCTTTTAGAGATGTTAATAAAAATCGTTTTAATGTAGGCTGTAACGAACTATATTATAGTTGGTGTGGTAGTTGTGCAGGTACTCGCCAAGTTAAAGTTCTCTGACACGTTTTATAAGTGCAGTCTTTACGCTAATTAAGCATTTTAAAAAAATTAAAGCGTTTATAATGTTTTACGGTAATTATGGTGTTTAGGACAACGTTTCTCAAACTTTGAACAGTTATGGGGTCACTTAGAATTGCATGCTAGCGGGGGCCACTAACGTAAAGAAACAAGTTATCAACATTTCTCTGTATTAAAAGTTGAAACACATTTTTTTTTTAATCCAAAAAATAATTGTAAATTCATTAAAGAAAGAATTTCAAATATCGCATCAATTATTCAATATATTATTTCATTATTTCATATCTCAATCCATATTACCTTATCTCCTTATTAGATACAGAACAGTACCTTGATTGACTAATAAAATCACTGGAGGTTAAATTACTAAAATACCTGAAATTTGAAAGTGTCATTCCAGAGAGGATTTTAACTTCCACTAAGGAAGACATTTCCCCTCATAAGACGTGTTCAAAGAACATTTTCTTTTTTAAAGACTTTCTCCAAAATTTTCAACCTTTCCTAATACTAATTTTGCAGTTTAGTTTCTACATGCAAAAACAAAGATCGTCCTCCCCCCTTTGTTATTTCTTAATTCATTTATTTATGTATTAAAAAAAATTATTTTAAGTCCCTTAGCTTAATTGAGTTAATCGTTATAACTAACGTATTTTATACGAGGGTCGTTCAATAAGTCTTTATAAAATCTAAGAAACGAACCGTAGATCCATGAAAATTGTTTGGTTTTCAAAAGTATCATGATGCATTACAAAGTTGGTATGTTTTTAAGTTTATCGATAGCGTGGTTGAAATTTTATCGTCGACCAAAGCACAGAACTTTGGTCTTTGAAAACATGGAACAAGTGAATTTCAAATGGTGATAAAACTTTTATATTTGAAAAGCTTAATGCCGAATGAAATTAAAGCTGAGTTGGATGAAGTTCATGGCATATTATGGCTCGTACCACTATTTATAGGGGGTCATTTACACTTTGATTAGTGCGAGTGATTAGCGATTAGTTATTCTTGTGATTGATTCAAGTGTGCTATGGATGTAGGGTCTACTTTAGCTGTTGCGCTAAGAAAACACGCCTAGCGATTAAACTAAGCGTAGCAGCTTAACAGTACCGTGGACACTACTTGCACGGTGCATTTGAACTAATCAATGACAAGAATAACTAATCGCTAAACACTCGCACTAATCAAAGTGTAAATACGCCTTCATGGAGTAAATGAATTTAAACGTAGTTGAACATCAAATAAAGATGAACATTGTTCGGGATGTCCAGAAAAGGTGACTACATCCGTATTAATCAATAAATTCCACGATATGGTGTTAAGCGATCAGCAACTTAAATAGTATGAGATATTTAAGACCACAAATATATCACAAGAGGTCGTGATTTCAATTTTACTCTAAAGATTGGGTGTGAAAATTTTTTCGATAAAATAGGGGGGTGCCGCTTTTGACTCAAAGGAATATAAACGCAATCTTATGGTTATTTTCACGGTTTTTCGCTGTAATCTAGATAAATTTTTACATCATTTTATAACTGTAAATAAAATGTGGATTCACCACCATCCACCACAGCGACAATAGAACAGTCAAAACAGTAAATTTTTAAGGACAAAAGGGTTTTGAACGAGGTGAAGGTGGTGAAATCGACTGGAAAGGTTATGACTACAATTTTGTGGAGTGCAAGAGAAATTTTTGGCATTGATTATTTGATAATAGGACAAACAATAATTGGAGATTAAAACGCGTCGTTATTACAACGGGTTAGTAAAGAAATCAAAACTAAACACCTTCATTGGGTAAAGAAAAACGTCCTCTTTCATTAAGACAATACATGGCCCTATACCAGTGCAGTTTTATAGCTAAAATCGGGAATTGAAATTCGAACTGGGGCAGATATTCCATATTTTTAGCAGATTTGGTCTTACAACTTTTTTTTATTGCCAAATTTCAAAATACAAACAATACGAACAAAGGAGTCATTTCCCAAACAATTGCCAAATTTCGAGGACCTTCCGAAATCTTTCTTTTTTTAAGTTATTTACTTAAATGGTTTATTTTTCTATCTTTTTTTAAAGACTTATTGAACGACCCTCGTATGTTTAATTTTTTTATGATATTATTTTATTTCTCCTCTTATACAGAGGTTACTTTCTGTAGCTCTGTTAACACGGGTAGCCACTTTTTGTCATAATTTACCGCCCTTCTTTACCTAGTAACCATACTTATTATGGTACCATACTGTTGTAGAGTAGTTAAGGTTGTTTTTCAATAGTTTTACTTTTTATATTGATTTTTCTTATCGCTTGCAGATCATTTGAAAGTCCTACGACTTCGTTGGACACGGTTCCAATGACAGTTGGATGCAATGCCCAGGCGCGTATTGTGGGTGATAGCGATCCGGAGACGGAAAACCTAGCCGATGGCACTGACTGGATTAGTAACGTATCTGAAGACATCATATCAAGACTGTCAGGGTGTGAGAAAAAGCGACAAGAAGTATTCAATGGTAAGACAAATCACGCATAAACCAAATTCATCGCAACTTAAAATAACTCATTCACTCACTCGCTATCCAACGCAATAACAACATCGAGCAACCTACTTTTCAATTCGCTTTTCATACTTGACAAGATTTATTATTATAGCGATAAAAACAGATCGAGTTATTTTAATTGTTTTACCAGTTAACGTCATAGAACCAATTATAATTTTTAAGTTTTTTTTTTTTTCAATTAAGAAATGAATGATTTTCTTAAGGGGTAACACCACTGTTAGAGCTTTAAAAAAAATGATTAAATATTAATCACATCCTTATCTAGATTAGGGAAATGAAAATTTTAGAGTGGTGTTAATACCCCCCTACTATAATTAAGTGTTGGTTGTTTTACAAGTTTTTCTTTGAAATAATACAGGATGTTACGATTACAATAAGTCCTTTAAAAAAATGTTTTGTATTTTTAGAACTTCTCCAAACAGAACGGTCACATGTTCGGCAGCTGCGAGTACTTGAAACCGTTTTTCACGAGCCTTTAGTGAATAGTAATTTATTATCTTCCGAACAAATATCGTTACTCTTTCCCAATTTGGACAAAATGTTAGATCTTCATTCGAATTTCAGTCAAGCGATGAAAGCCCTACGAAAAGATTTCCCTCTCGTTGGCGATGTCGGTGAAATTCTCTTAAACATGGTACGTGATCTTAAAATCGTTTTCAAGCGTGAACAATTTTAACTGTTTTTGTTTTTCTTCTTGTTTAGTTTGACGGTGCAAATGGTGAGGCGTTCGAGAAAGCCGCCGCTGAGTTTTGTGCCAGACAACAAATAGCCTTGGAATGGCTGCGTGAACGACGACGAAAGGATGCCAAATTGCACAGTTTTTTGACCGAGTGCGAGTCGGACAAAACGTGTCGACGACTTCAGCTGAAAGACCTCATTCCTACGGGAATGCTACGCTTAACCAAATATCCGCTGTTGTTTGAAAACCTTGCCAAATACACGTCGCAATGTTTGGCCGATAGTGAGAGCGCCAATCCATTGTCGCCACAGGAGTTCGATCGGGTGCACCGCGCCCTCGAACGTTCCAAAGAAATTTTAAATCGCGTCAACGCGGCTGTCCGGGAAGCCGAAGACTTTGCTCGGCTCCAAGACATTCAACGACGACTGGATCGGTCAGGCTTTGAAAAAATCGAGCATCCCATAGCTAACGAATTTAAGGTATTTCAATCATTAAATCCACTATAAGTCATGAAAACGAGATAGTTGACACATTTCTAAGACGAAACATTCTTTGATGATTTCATCTGAGAAAATTTTAGATCTTATTATATACAGAGAGAAGACTGAGAGAGCCAGATCGCATGAATACACTTGCTGCCATCTACTCCGAGTAAAGGTGTTTGGAACTATTCCTTAGTCAGTTTGTGTTCCTTTCTCCACCGTTCTACACTCGGAACGCTTTTCTTCTCTCTCATGAGCATAGATAAGTCGTAAGCTATCGCAAAATAAATAGAGCTATAATTCTCAACTGAAATAGCGATAGCTTACGACTTATCTATGCTCATGAGAGAGAAGAAAAGCGTTCCGAGTGTAGAACGGTGGAGAAAGGAACACAAACTGACTAAGGAATAGTTCCAAACACCTTTACTCGGAGTAGATGGCAGCAAGTGTATTCATGCGATCTGGCTCTCTCAGTCTTCTCTCTGTTATATACTACTAGTTTATAACCGCTCGCTTCGCTGAGAGTATCTAAATTTAATTGACCGATTAATAGATTCTCTACTTTTATAGCGAAATATAAATTAACCTAGTTTGACAGAAAGAGATGATAAATACTTCCAGACTTTAGATCCAAAGTAAGTTCATCAATATCCTTAAAATTACTTTTCTAAGAAGAGCTATTAGTTATCTCACAGGTTCTGTAAGATTTTCTGAATTGCCATTTAAAACAGTTCAGCCACGGGAGGGACACTCCGTGTTAAACTGCGGTGCTTTTTTTTGCTATTAGTAAGGCGGTTCATTCATAGGGGCGCTAGTGTCGGCAATTTTTAACCACGCGCACGTAATTTGAATTTTATTTATTCATTTTTATTACCTATATTTAAATTTAAAATAATTAATTCTTTTATTACATGTTAAATATTTTATTTAAAAAAAATAAATACACCTAATACATAAGAAATAATAACAATTAAATTGCTACAACAAAGTTATTATAATAAACTGATTAATTTAGTTAGAGGGGCAATGGATCGGGATTTTACAATGAATGCATGAATGTAAATATTATAAAAAAATGATTACTATTTTTCTCCAGTTTTGCAGCAGTTGTTATTCGTTGTTATCGAGTATTGAGTTTGGTGATGAAAATGACTTCTGTATTCCATTCATAATCTTGGTTATCACGAAATCTGGGAATATGAAATTACTTAACCAACTTAGAAAAATAATTTAGTAAGATAAAATATTTTTTACTTAACTTATGATGAGTCAATCATCCTTTTTTTCGTGATTATGCTCCTTGAAATAAATTTAAACAAATACATAATTTGTTTCCGATGACTTTAATTCACACAATCAACATTTTTTTCTTAAAATGACATACCAACGCGTGCACTTTATGGAAGGACTTGACAGAAGTGTAAAATAAAAACGAATTTTTTTGATCATCACCAATCCTCGGTATCAATCGGGAAGTTCGGAACAATTCATTTGAAGAAATTTTATCTACCTAACCGACTGAATATTGTTTCGCCATCTGTGTTTGACCCGCCTTACTAAAATTCAGGGGCACCTCACGTCTCGTAAGAGTGTCCCTCCCATGAGTTCAGCTATTTTAGTAGAAAAGATTAGGAGCTATCCTACAGGAACCGTTCTTTTTTTTTTTTTTTTGAATAAATGATATTCAATAATATGCTAAGATCTGAGGTATCTTTAACAAAACTTCATTAAAATTCTTCCCGTTAAGTAATTGTTAATTGTTATTAAAAAATTTAGTATATTATTAATACGTTTATTTCTTATATTCGTTTATATCTTCGACAATGTACAATAAAGAAATTCAAATAGTTAAAAAAATTATTATTAAGTTTATCGTGTGCTAAATTGAAATTCATATTTGTTTTCCAGTTAAAAATTGTCAATTTAAACTTTTATGGATTTCTTTTGTTACTGTGTAAAATTGGTCAGGCCTTCTTGAGGAAAATGCGTTTAAATGCTATTTCACGAACTTTAACGAAACTTTTTTTACATATGCGATTCCTGTAGGATTCAATTGTTATGCTATCCTATGGGAACCGTCGATTATTCCAGCATAAAACATTTTGTAATTTAAAAGATCTAAGGGAGCAGAAAGCGGGAGCGACTTTGTTTTATACTATATAAAGATATCTGATCGAACCGTTTTAAAGTCATTTAAAAATTAAAAATCTAAAAATAATATTATCAATGTTTCCTTAAGATAAATTCAAAGCTCTTCAATTAATCAATATGAAATATTGTTAAGGCAGGGTCAACCGAATTTCTTATACTTGTCAAAAAACTGAAAATATTCTCAAAACGTGCTTTTTTCTATCCTCAAAATTGAATTCCTGCTCTTGATACATTCTATAACGAATAACTTGTTAAAACTTCTTCGGAGATGCAATCACCTAAAAATTTTAGTCTTGGAATTGCGTCATTTGCATCCAGTCTTCGACTTGTTATGACTTTAATGAGACATCCTGTGTAAGAAAAGTCTAACTTATGACATCACTCATTTTTTTTTTTAGAATATTGATATTACAAAGCACAAGTTAGTCTTCGAAGGACCACTAAATTGGCGTATCAACAATCGACAACGAATCACCGTTCACGTCCTCCTCTTCGAAGATGTCATCTTACTGCTACAAAAGCAAGACGATAAATACTCCTTAAAATTCCATCATACAACGTTGCCGGGTGGCACCGATCGAACCATTTCGATAAGTCCAATCATTCGCGTTTCCACAGTTTTAGTGCGAACAAACGCTACAGGTACTAAATAATTTATATTAATTTCCTCCCGAAACGTAAACATTTACATTTTCCCCATAAATATTTACACGGAACGTTCACTCGAAATCATAACACAATAATATTTAACGAGCTTTCAACGCGATACACTTGATCAAAGTCAAGTTTAAATGAACCAAAGATGTCTTTTATTTTCAGATAATAACGCCTTGTATTTAATCACCACGGCACAAAACGGTGCGCAAATGTACGATCTGGTCGCTGCAACACCCAGTGAAATCAAACAGTGAGTCTTGTCTTGAAATATTCTTTGATCAGTTGTTATTTTTCATTTTTTTTTTTTTTTTGCAAAGATGGTTTAAACATATCACAAGAACGACCGAGACGCATAAGAAAGAGGAACGTTACGGTAGGAATAGTCCAGAAGGTAGCGATAGTGAAAATACAACCGATAACGATTCGTTGAATCGTGAAACGATACCAAATAATGATAACACAAGTAGTTCAGTGGAAACGACTGATGGTTCGAAGGGCACTGATGATGGAAATGATTTAGTCGATAAAGCAATGGCTGAAGGTGGGGATCGAACAAAGATAAGATAATTCTGAATCATTATAAAGATAATTCGATTTATATAGATAATACGTCAGTGGGTAGCGGTGACAACATGCCGTCGGGACTTCCAAATATTCCCGGAGCGCATTCTCCTCTAAGACTATCAACGGAACTGTCACCATTGATCCAACCATCTGAAGTACAAGTTTCGTTCAAACCAGTTTTAACGGCTGAACCCGTTCTTACCCCCTTAGGTACGTAATTAATTTTATTTAAAAAAAAATATTTACTTAATTTATTTTATTTTATAGAACAATTACGAAGAAAGGACGTGCTAATTAAGCAGACATTAAACGAAAAACAGCTTTTAGTCGCTGATGTTTTAAGTGTTCCTAGAGAGGAGTTTAATCATATTGCCGATATTGCCGCTGAGCCTAGTGGTGATAAAGACGCGACGGAGTTGGTTCTAGCTGCATTTAGTCAGGCTTGTCAACTAACCGAGGCAATCAATGACGCGTTGAATGTGAATGAAGAAACGACAATCGCCCTAACGGCCATGTCCACCAATTTACCAATGATACCAATGTCGTGTTCGGGCTCGTCTCGACTCAATCGAATACCAGGCGTTCCGACACAAAAACTTCAAAATATCTCGGCTGCGTTAAACTCACAATTGACTGATTTATTAGTATGCGATCAATAAAGATTCAATTAAAACAGTTTGTTTAAATGTTATTTTTGTTTGTAGAAAATTATTAAGGAACGTGATGAGGAACGTGAGAAACTTCGTAGTGAGTTGCATAAGTGTAGGGAACAAATACACATAATGCATGAGTTACGACGGTTAGAGACAACCGAAAATAAAATTGATGTTGCGACCGAGGAGAGCAATGTGAACAATGAGCCTTCACAAGTGCATTTAGATGAACAAACTAATGGAGATAGTTTAAATAAATGTGGAGAAGAAACTAATTCAGGTAAATAGTCAGATTTACGTTAATATAATTCGCGATGGAAATGTCAATCTTTTTCTTTTTTTTTTTTTTTTCAGGATCCCAGTGAATCAAACTCTGACAACATTGGTGAAATATGACACGAAAAATGTCAGATCAAATGCTTTTAAATAATACATTTCATACTTGCATAATGCATTGAACGCATCATGCACGTTCTGTACATGAAAACATAATGTTTAGTTTAAACGTGTAAGTTGTATTTATGTTAATCTAATTTATTTACATTTGTATTAGTTTAAAGACGAATCAATTGTTAGACGTTAGAATGATGGTAATTTACTTGATTCGCAACAATATGTATCATATTTTACAAAGAGTTTGAACAAACTTTCTTCAGTTAGTTAAATCAAGGTTATTTTTAAAAGAAAGTTGTTAGTCGATATTTTTTATATTTTTATTTTCATATTAACATTCTTGCAATATATTTAATTATTTATTGTTTTAATATGTCTGAGCCATTTTGTAAATCCTAGTTGAACGGGCTTTGCTAGGTCGAAACGAACGCAACGAATTGAACAAAAAAGAATTTTATGAACAATTAATTAGCATTTTCATACAATAGTTGCCACTCATTTGATATTACACGTTATCTACATAGTGAAGAAATGAACAAAACGATTACTAATTTATATCAATTATATACAAGTACATTTATTGTCCTTCTTATTATAATCATTTTAAACGATCAAAATGTATAATAATTATCATAACAGATATTTGTAACACTAATGCTATTTATATAATTATTTTGTGACAAACAACTAGCAATTTACAATAATCGAACAATGTATTGAGCAAATTTTTTTTTCTTTAGCCAAATGGTTAAACGGTGCTTAAATATATTTTTGTTTTTTTTTTCTTGAGAAAAGATAAACTTTATAAACGATTGCTAGACTGATGAATCGCTTATTATCGAAACTTACTACATATTCACATATATTTATATACATATATATGGAAAAGTAATTTCCATGTTGTTACATGTTTTCTTTTTTTTCATATTAATAATAATAATAATAATAATATTGATAAAATTAATTTAATAATTAAAACTAAAATATCAATGTATCAATACAAATGCCTTCTAGTTAAGTAAAATTCTGTATAAAAAAACCATTTTTAAATTTTTTAAAAACGATAAATCAACACCATATATAATTTCTGATGAATTTTATTAAAAAGCCTGATTATATACTTTTTACTAGGTACGCATACGCATCTTTGTTAATAGTTTATACTATACTATAAGATGAAGAATATACAAGGATATGGCCTAATTTAACAAAATTATAAACATTATAATCTTAAACTTAAAGTATTATTAAAAGGATAGTTATTTAGTTGTATAAACAAATAAATTTTTTAAATTAAAATAAATCATTTCATTTCGTTCTTTATTTTTACATTAGATGATAGTTAATAATATTAGATAATTGGTGAATATGAAAAAGTATTGGATTTGGAAGATTGAAGAATTGAAGATCAGAAGATTGAAAGATCGCTGAAGAAACGGACTTGGAAGATTTTTAAAAGCTTTTATAATATATTGCTTAGAATGATATTTGTATGTACGTTGTTAATATTTCCAAGTGATTTTTGGATAAGCATGACGATAGCCTATTGAAGACAAGAAAATTGAACGATTGCTATAGAAACGTAAATAAAGGATATATCTATAAAACTTAATCGGGACATTAAGGAGAAACACAGAACATTCAAAACATGAAGAAGAAAGAATTGAAGAAAATGCAGGTTTGTGGTATATATTAAGATAAAAAATAACGCCTACAGTTAAATGAGGTGATCGACTTCATTCATAGTTTGTCTTCGTTAACTTAGGCGCAGATTAATCACATATTAACGAAGCTGAACTAAAGCTCAACATTAAAGGTGCCCATTAAGGGGGTATTTTTAGCGTTTTGTGGCAATTGATTAAAAAAAGCATTTGATATTTTTTCCATCCATTTTTTTTATTATTTATTTATAGAAAATACACTAAATTAATTTAAAAATAAAATTTCATTGAGTTATGCGTCCTTGAAGTAGAGGGGAGAAAAAAAGGTCGTGCCCTCCATGGCCATGAATTCTACCCTTGTGGTCATCTGAAAAATAGAACTGATTGATTCATGATTAGTAGGTACGAATGTCGCTATCTCATGAACCTGCAAAATTGAAAAAAAAAATCATAAAATGGCGGCTACTCAAAAATAAAGGTCGATTATTACACTAATTTTTTAACTTTGTCGAATTTTTAAAAATATTACTAGTTTCAAATTTTCATTTTTTGTTGGCTCATGCGATAGAAATTTATTTTAAGAATATTCATGCTAACTTTCAAGTAAATTGGCTGATTAGAACATGAGATATTGTGGCTACCGCATCGAAAAAAGTAGTTTCGAGAAAAACGCGTTTAAAGTTTAACGTTAAGTCTCAACGGCTATAACTTTGGAAATATTTTGAATTCTGAAAAATCTTTTTAGGGAAATATTTTTGAATATATAAACTATAGGATTATGAAAAAAATTTTTTTTTCAAATTCCAAGACTAGAATACCCCCTTAAGTATTTGAATAAATTTATGTTGTTGGACCCTATTCCGTATAAGCTAGTCAAAATCGACATAAAAAATGTATGATGTATCTCTGTTTGGATCCATTAGGGGTATTCTTAGGGGTTTGCAACTCTCAAAAAGTTATGGAAACATTTTTATACAGGAAAACCTGTAAAATTTTTGAACTTGTTTCAGATTCTGCTCGGTATCTCCTAATCCATGCATTTTTCTTCGAAAGCTATTTTGTACGTTTTTTAAGAGCATTAAATTTGTTACAAATTAAGCCCAACTGGAGCTCTGAACGTCAATGGGTTATCGTGTTACGGTACTTTTAAAATGGGACAGTTTTTTCAAAAAAATGAAAATTTAACTTTTAGATCTTTTTTGGATTATAGTTGCGCCGAAACCATTGATCCTACGAGCAGAACTTGTTGCATATAGTTTGTAGACAATTTAATTAGCTTTAAATTAAGAGTAAAGCAGGGCCTGTAAGCCTCGTAGTTCACCTTAAAATCTTAGAGAACCCATATAAGGTAAAAATTTTTAGTGGACTACAATAATATACAATATAACAAGTGACACGTTTTACGAAATGATTATCTACGTAAGTTAATTTGTATATTTGTAATCAAGGTATCTGATAATAATGGGGCACTGCAAATCCAAGTTGTATTTTGGTATTTTCGTTTATAAAGCTATTAAGAATTAATTGGATAGTTATAAGGCAAAAAATTATCACAAGCAATGTTAGCATGATGTAAGACCAGCTCTCGTTTGTATTTTTAACTCCAACCACGTTTATTATTTTATTTTTTTTTTTTTACTAGCTGATACCCGCTCGCTTCGCTGAGTGAATCTAATTTTAACTGATTGATTAAAAGATTCCCTACGTTCATAGCGAAATATAAAAATTAATCTATTTTGACAGAAAAAAATTATAGATACTTTCAGGCTTTAGATCCAAAGAAAGTTCATCAAAAATCGTTAAACTACTTTTCAAGAAAAAGACGTTAGTTGTCTCACATCAGCTTCTATACGATTTTTAGTAAAAAAGTAACTCTATTCCTTCCTTTAGGATCTTTCATACCAAATGTCTTTTAAAACCGCTCAGCTATTTTAGGGGACATCCATTAATTGTATGAGGCGTTTTTTTGCGATTTTTGAAATCCCCTCCCCTCTGGTAAGATGTTATGAAATTTGCCATATAGGTATAATGCCCCCATAACGCAATATAATGTGATACTTTTCAAAACAAAAAAAAATACGTGATATTTGCGAGACCTTTCCTTTCCCCAAAGGAAGATTAAATGAGATTCGGCTCGACCCAATCGGCCCCTGAACGCCTCACGTAATGAATGGATGTTCCCTTAAAAGAATAGATTTGAAGCTATCCTACAGGATCTTTAGCGAAACTTCATTAAAATTCGTTCCGTTAAGTAATTGTTAAATATTGAAATTTTTAGTTTATTATAATACGTTTATTTTTAATCAATATCTTCGACAATGAACAATGGAAAAATTCAAATATTTTATAAAATTTCATTATTAATTTTATTGCATGTTAAATTGAAATTAGTAATTATTTTCCAGTAAAAATTGTCAATTTTTTAATTTCAACTTTGTAGAGATTTCTTTCGTTTTTGTGTAAAATTGGAAAAAAATGCGTTAAAATCTCTATTTCACGAACTTTACCGAAACTTTTTAAATATACGATTCCTGTAGGATATAATTGTTTTACCATCCCATGAGAACTATGCATTATTTTATGCATTATTTATTAAAGTTAAAAGTAAGCTTTATCATTCTCCCCAAACTACCACATTGCAAAAATCATATCAATCTTTAACTATGTGATAAACAAAAAACATATCTATCCCACGGGAATAGTACATCTCTCCTGAGTAAAAAGTAGATAAAATCTTCTTAAGGAAAATGAGTTAAGACTATATTTCGTGGATTTTAATGAAACTGCTTTTAAATACACGGTTCTTATAGAATACATACTTGTTTTGTTATCCCATGGGAACCGTTTATTATTCCGGTGTGTGAAGTAATCTATATTATTTTCTGGCCCCTAAACTACCACATTACAAAAAAGGAAGTTAATCTTTTGCTCTGTAAAAAACAAAAAAATATCTATCCCACGGGAGCCGTACCTTTTCTCTGGGTATAAAGTATACTATATATTAAACCGGATTATAATCTATGTCTATGCCAAATTTAATCCAGATCCACTCAGTACCTTTTGAGTGAAAGAGCAACAAACATCCATACAAACTTTCACGTTTATTTTATTATTAAGATTGTAGCACAGCAATATTGAACCCAGCATTGGCACAACGAAACCCTTAGCACATAAAAATTGAAAAGTACAAGGAAAAAACATGTTTTTTTGATTCTATTAGCGTTTTACTGTTTATCCCTTGAAACCCTTCGTATAATCAAGATTTGAAATGTTTTATTAAATATGCAATTTTTTAAAATCCTCTATTTCAATTATCAGCTAGCTTCTTCGCCTTCTTCTTCCTCTTCATCCTCAACGTTTTCATCCTCGTGAATAGACGCAATTTCAACGACCTCTTCCTCGGGCACAACATCGTGTTCACTCCATGGTCGCTTTCTTGCGAAACAATCATTCCGATACAACGTCTTCTTGATTGAATATAAAGTTTCGCGATCGACTTTACACGAACGCAAATCTAACTTCAAAATGCACGTATTTCGTTTGAGTCCTTCATCAATTGCTCGTCCACCTTTCACACCAATATCGTTGTTACTCAAATCGATTACTCGTAACGATTTGTTCATAGGAATTATAACAACCCCAAAAAGAATTGCTACATCCTCGGTGAAGCCTATATCGGATAGAATAAGCTCGGTAGGTTTTTCCATATTGCGAATTAATGCCGAGAAAATAGTTCGAAATCCTTCAGAGCCTAATGGGTTTAAGTGCAGGTCTAGGTGTCGCAACGGGCAAGTGTTGGTCGTTTGTAAAATATAAGTAATTCTAAAGAAAAGTTTTAATTAATATTAGATTTCCATGAGGCGCCGTTTACATTGAGGCGATAAGCGATGTATAAATCGCATTACGCCCTGATACTGAAGGTTCAATATTTATCGTATATCGCCTATTGCCACAATGTGTACATAACGTCTAAAGTTTGACTAATACAAACGCTCGAACTCCTTCGTTTTCGATCAAATTGTTAGTCAATTTAACGATTTCCAAAGTTGGATGTATTCGAATCAACTCGGCAAAATAACAAGCTCCTTGATTCCCGATTTTACAATGGGAAAAATCGACCTCGATCAATGTTCGATTCTGTACAAAAGCCTGAACAATAGCCTGCACATGCTGTGCTGTTAAATTACTGCGATGCACTCGAAAATTTTTAATCACCGGCAAACAGTTGATTCCCATCGCTAAATTTTTGCAGTCTTCAACCGAAAGCTGATACAGGCCAAAGGTGAACTGTTCCCCAATGTTTCTGGGTCCAAATATTAAATCGACCTCGACAACATTGTTCATGTATTTCAGGACATTCATAAAGTTGATGTGATGAATTAATACCCGTTCAGTCACTTCTTCAGCCGGACGAAATTTCTCTTGTTGCAACTCTCGAAGCCAGATTTTTTTTATGTAGGCATTGCAAAGGTCATAGAATGGAAGCATTTCTTTCTCGTCGTAATGTTCGGGTGCGACTTTTTCGAGATAATCCTGCATCCAACGTTCCAAATATCGGGATTTCCAATTAACAGGTTCACGACGGTATTGATGAATGCGTTTCCAACGTTCTTCGTAGCATCTTTGCCAAAAAATTCCATCCTATAAACATAAAATACAAGCAGAAAATTAAACAAGAAACTTGGATATTTAAACTGACAGGAATTAACGGGACTGTGAGCTCTAAAGGTAAAGTCGTAGGAATTGTTTCGTAGAACACATCGACTTCTTGTGCTGGAATCCTATCGAGAACCTGAAACTTTTCGAAATTGTTTAGTAAGACACGCATACAAAGGGTTAGTAACGAAGGGAATAAATCCCGGTCCCATATTAGGTCTTCAGCTTTAACTTGACGATTTTCCTCGCTGATCAAGTAAAGCGTTTCATAACTCGGTTTATATAATTCGAAAGTGTTATGATCGATTCGATGTGGAATTTTCATTGTGTAAATCCTTTTAAAAAAAATGAACAAAAGACAGTAATGACATTTAATAATATCAATTAATAATAAGTTTACAATGAACGTGGATTTGGAGGATACATCAAGTGGAAAATGGTCGAAAAAGAATGTAAATAATGGCAAGTTGGAAGGATTTCGCAAGGAAGTTGACACCGACGCCCATATTATACCTATTGGTATCCTTAAAGAATCATTTTTTGAATAATAGAAAAAAATGTCTGGTAATTTTTATTCTTTAATAGAACGTTTGTATGAACGGCTTCAAACGAATCCCATTAATGGTCTCACCATCGAGCTGGTCAAACGAAATTTGAGTCGTGATGGTCCCAATTCGTTGACTCCACCGACTAAGACTCCCGAATTTGTGAAGTTTTTAAAAACCTTAGTGCATGGATTTTCTTCATTGTTATGGCTGGGCTCTATTTTGAGTATCATTGCCTATGTGATTGAGATTTATACGATTCCAGAACCGTCTCAAGATAATTTATATTTAGGGGTTGTTTTGGCTTTGGTTGTTATTATTACAGGAGTCTTTTCATACTATCAAGAAAACAAAAGTTGTAAGGTAAATTTAAGCCTTGTCATTTTCTTATGAAAATGTTCGATATATCCAGCTTTCGGTCTAGAGGAGATCAACTTATCAATATCGGAGCTTGGTTTTAAACTCCAATGACTAACTATGACTACAAAAATTTTGAAATAGGAACTCTAATTGTCTTATTCCATCCACAAGGACTATTATTTAAAGATAATAAATATGAGTTAACCAGTTAAATAAATTTAAGATAGTTCTATACCAAAGGTGTATTTTCCTTTAGTTTGCCTATTGTTCAGTATTTGGATATTACTTACGATATTGAAAGTGTATTTATTTTAGATAATGGAATCATTTAAAAATATGGTTCCTCCCCATGCGTTGGTGATTCGAGAAGGAGTTACTATGTCCGTGCTTTCCAAAGATCTAGTCGTTGGTGATATTGTTCTCGTTAAATTTGGCGATCGAATTCCAGCTGATATTCGGATAATCGAAAATAATGGACTTAAAGTAATTCGATTTCAGTCCTCCGATTTCTTTAATTTTGGGTAGAGATTCATTAAAACAAGAATATGGGAATTTAGAAAAATTGCGTCGAAACCATTGATCCTACAAGCAGAACTTGTTGTATAATTTGCAGGCAATTTAATTAGCTTTAAACTAAGTCCTGATCGGGGTCTGTAAGCCTCGACGTTCACCTTAAAACCTTAGAGAACCCATATATGGTAAAATCACATTTTTCCAGAAATGTACCGAAACACTTTTTTATTGCATGAGGTGATTTTTAAACATGCATGACTTCGGCTGGGCTCATCCACATTGCCAGTCGGCAAGTAGGAATGTTAAAAAATAATCGATTTTTTATAATCGATTTTCATAATAATATTAATCGATTTTTAAATAATCGATTATATAAATTACGCGTTTAAATCGATTTTCATAAACAGCGCAAATTTAAATGCAAACTAGCTGTAACGGTTTTTTTTTATTCTTGTCATTCAAATATAATAGACATTCATTCAAATATTTGATTGTTAAATTTAAAATTCATTATTCAAAAATTGAAATCGATAATAGTTTTTGAGGCAGTAAAGGTTGTAATTTTGTTAGGACGCTGATCATTTCATTGTTATTATAATAAAACGTTTAATGCAAAGTAGTTTAAAGCAAGTAGAATTTTAAATAATAGAAAAAATCGATTGTTTCGCATAAATTGATTTTTGACAAATCGATTAATATTGAATAAAGAAAAATCGATTTTTATTTAATCGATTCTTTTCCATTAATCTCACATCCCTATCGGCAAGCTCCTGCTCCCGCAGAACAAAAAAAAAAAACTATCTTGTAAATGCAAAAAGTGGTGCAGAGGTTGCTGCACTTGCCTGAGAGCAGGGCTTGGATGTTCTATACCTGCTCTGGAAAAATGTACAAGAATACTGCCCTTATTATCATTGAAGAGGACGACGGTGACGAGCCTCAAAACAACCCTAACAATTCACCAATACTGGAGTACCCACTACCCCTCCAAATGTGATTTTACTTTATATGGGTTGTTTAAGATTTAAAGGTGAACTACGAGTCTTACAGATCCCGTTATTCACTTAATTTAAAGCTAATTAAATTGCCTACAAATTATACCTGATAAGTTTTGCTCGTTGGATCAATAGTTTCGGCGCAACTTCGATCCAAAAAAGGTCTAAAACTAAAATTTTCAATATTTGAAAAAATTGGCCTATTTTCAAAGTGCCGTAACTCGGTTACCCATTGACGTGCAGAGCTCCAGTTAGGCTTAATTTGTAACATATTTAATGCTCTTAAAAACGTGCAGAATAGCTGTCGAAGAAAAATGCATGGATTAGGAGATATCGAGCAGAATCTGAAACAAGTTCAAAAATGTCAGGAATTTCCCTGTGTAAACAATTTTCCACAAATTTTTGAAAGTTGTAAACTTGAGAATACATTAGCACTAATGGATCCAAATAATTTACTAAAAAATCAAAGATACATGATGTTTTGCAAATTTAGCAATTTTTTATGTCGCGCAATTTTGGCTGGCCTAGTAAAAGAATTTTGGACGCCAAATAAGTAATCAAAAGCTGTCCAAATTAGGTTTTATTAGGTAGCTTTATAAGTTCCTTGTAATTTTAATGGGGTATCGAAAAGGAATAACATTTCAATATAATCGGAAATGAACACCTTGAGTACCTTTCTGATAAATATTTTTTCTTGTGTTTACTATCTTCAGTTTTAGGTCGATAATTCATCGTTAACCGGTGAATCAGAACCAATTTCTCGTAGTATAGAACCAACCAGTAATTTCCCCTTGGAAACCAAAAACTTGGCGTTTTATTCAACCAATGCAGTTGAGGGTACAGCCAAAGGTACAACCCGATTTTTTTTTTATAATTGCCATCAATTTATAAAGGCGTTGCATTTATATATAGGAGTAGTTATAAATTGTGGTGACCACACTGTAATGGGACACATAGCCGGATTAACATCTCGATTGAAACCCAACAAGACTCCGATAGCTCGAGAAATTCAACGATTCATGCGAATTATAAGCGCCTGGGCGGTTTTCTTAGGTGTCACCTTTTTCATTGCGTCATTGATTCTGGGATACACATGGATTGAGGCTGTTATTTTTTTGATTGGGATCATTGTAGCAAACGTTCCTGAAGGTAAAATAATAAAGTGGATTTTTTTTGTTTTATTAAAAATAATTTTAATAGGACTATTGGCGACTGTTACGGTTTGTTTAACATTAACAGCGAAACGAATGGCAAATAAAAATTGTCTTGTTAAAAATCTCGAGGCGGTCGAAACGCTTGGATCGACCAGCACGATTTGTTCGGATAAGACTGGAACTTTAACCCAAAACCGAATGACTGTTACGCATATGTGGTATAACAATCGGATTATCGAAGTCGATTGTAGTGAACGCCAATATTCGGCTCGAACTTATGTTAATACAACTGGTATAAAAGATTCTTGTGATATTAACAACAAAAGTTTATGTAACTTTTTTTTAGGGTTTCGTACTTTGGCACGATGTGCCATGCTTTGTAACCGTGCTGAATTCATTGGTAAACTTACGAGCTCTGTGTTGCAACGAGAAGTTCGTGGCGATGCTTCGGAGGCAGCTATCTTAAAGTGTATGGAACTGAGCTTTCGTAACGTGCATCTCATTCGTAAAAAGAATCCAAAAGTAGCTGAAATCCCCTTCAATTCAACCGATAAATTTCAAGTAAAAACGTTTTAATATCTTATTCGATAGAAACCTGTAAAAACGTCTTTAGGTTAGCATACATTTGATTGAAGAAAAAGCATCGCAGCGATATTTGTTGGTGATGAAAGGCGCTCCAGAACAAATCTTAGAAAGATGCTCAACAATTTTCAATAACAATCGAACAGTTCCCTTGACGACGGACATTCAAAAAACTTGTGAAGCCGCCTGTAAAGAACTAGGCGAACGAGGTTTTAACTTGTTTTATTAACTTTAGATTTTTTTTAAAGTTTACTTCTCAAGAATCGATTTTCATGTTGAATTTAATTTCTAGGAGAAAGAGTTTTGGGTTTTTGTGATTTACTACTTGATCGCGATGAATTTCCGATTAGTTATAAGTTCGAGACGGAAAAATCCAACTTTCCATTGCATGGTCTCCGTTTTATTGGTTTGATGTCGTTGATGGATCCTCCGAGACCGCAAGTGTTCGATGCCGTTACTAAGTGTAGAAGTGCTGGAATTAAAGTTATCATGGTCACTGGAGATCATCCCGTAAGATATCGATTTGTTGGAAAAATGAAAAATGTTATACTAAAGGTTTAACCACTTTAGGTTACAGCACGTGCGATTGCAGAAGCCGTTGGAATTATTTCACCCACTCACCTGGATGACCCGAACATTTTGGAAATTGAACCAGAATCTAGGCATAGTCAAACATCTAATTTAGGTATTTACATATGAGAACAATGGAAATTTTTTCTAACAACAATGTTTATTTCGGTTAATACGAAGTAATAGTATGTTGTATTTTTTCTTTTAATATCAAAACTAATTTTATTGTAGTCATGTTTATAATTATTATAATATTTACAATTTAATTTTAGCTTATATTAATTGAAATAGTATAGGCATTCCATCTTACATGGCAATACTTTTAGCTGCATACGCTAAATACTTCCAGCTTCCTAAATCCCATTACAATTAAATAAGCATTAATAGTTAAATTGAAACAAGATAACACCTTTTAATACGTAAAAAATGTAGAGCTCAAGAAAAAATCTAAATTATATCTTTTCAAGTTCAAATTAGCACTAATCAAAATTAAAATTTGTGTTGTTAGATGTGCAAGTGAAGAAGCCTGAGAAGGAAAAATCGATTGTTATCCATGGTGAAGAATTACGAAATATGAGTCCTGATGACTTGGATCGTATCCTTTTTTCCTTTTCGGAAATCGTATTTGCAAGGACGTCTCCACAACAAAAACTACAAATTGTTGAAGGATGCCAACGACTTGGACAAATTGGTAGATATTATTCTCTAATATTAAATAAAGAGAAAGTTAGTATTTTAGTCTTTAAATAGTGGCTGTAACCGGAGATGGCGTCAACGATTCGCCAGCTTTGAAAAAAGCTGATATCGGTATTGCTATGGGAATCGCCGGATCGGAGGTTTCACAACAAACCGCCGACATGATTCTCTTGGACGATAACTTTGCTTCGATTGTAACCGGCATTGAAGAAGGACGACTGATTTTTGATAATTTAAAGAAGTCGATTGCGTATACATTGGCCTCGAATGTTCCCGAAATTACGCCTTTTCTTATGTTTATTTCAATTGGAATTCCATTACCTTTAGGTATAAAATAAATTTATTAATTTTGTTTTTCTGTCATCCCAATAAATGTTTAATCATTTGTAGGAATAATTGCGATTTTATGTATCGATTTGGGAACGGATATGTGGCCAGCAATTAGTTTGGCGTACGAAAAAGCTGAAAGTGATATAATGACACGGCCGCCAAGGGATGCTCGTCGAGATAAACTCGTCAATTATAAACTCATTTTTGTCGCCTATGGACAGATTGGAATCATCGAGGCTGTAGCTGGATTTTATACCTACATTATGATCATGGCAGAGTATGGATTTATGCCAATGAGTCTAATAGGTTCGTAAAATCATTTTTTACCATATATGAAACTAGTTGCTACCCGTGACATCGTTCATTTATTAACAAAATAAGTAAACATAGTTCAAGTTTAAGAAAAGAAAACTTTGTTATCTGCATTTAGGGGACGAATCATACAACCGCCGCAGACCTCATATAATAGTTTTGTATATCATTAGGGATCCGCGGATCATAGATTGAGAACCACTGTTCTTAGGAATAAAAAAACTCCTTCAAAAGAATAGTATTGATAATTTAAGAACAAGCATAAAAAATGAAAATTTTAGTCTTCTGTAACTTAGAAGTGGATTTTCGAAAAATCCTTTCTTAGTCACAATTTTAACACTTTCAAATTTTATGTTTTTATCCTCAATGATTATGTCAGTCAATCAATTAGTTACTTACTATGTAAATATTAATTCAATAATTATTTATTCATAAACTAATTTATTTATACACACAAACTATAAACAAAATCCGTACAACTACGATTTTTTATTCAGATAAAATTGAATTTCTTTCTGCAAGTTTTCTAGTCGTATTTTCTCACGTAGTTTCATCATAAAATTCTCTAACAGTTCTTCGCCGCGAAAGAACTCGTCAATGTTATAAACATTTTCGCCGTGTAATCGATGATCGGTGATACGTTTTTGAGTGAAGTTGTACGTGCGAATTTTTTCACTACGAAGACTTGAACCAATCTGACTCTTCCTGGACGCTTGCGTTTCGGCTAGCTGCTGTTCCAATTGATTCTGATAAAGTTGAGCTTTGAGTCGTCCCAAAGCGATTTCTCGATTTTTAATTTGAGACCGATCGGTTTGGCAGTCCACAGTGACTCCGGTTGGGATGTGGGTGATTCGAACGGCACTATCCGTGGTGTTCACATGTTGACCTCCAGCACCACTCGCGCGTTTAGTCTCAATTTTTAAGTCGTTCGGTTTGATTTCAATATCAACCTAAAATTTTTTTATTAGTAAATGTAAATTTTTGAATTGGTTAATAATTAAATACTTCACTAGGTTGAGGTAATACTGCAACTGTTACAGTGCTCGTATGAATTCTTCCCGATTTGTCAGTGGTAGGAACGCGTTGCACTCGATGTACTCCACCTTCTAGTTTTAAAAGGGAATAAACATTTCTCCCATCGATTAAAACACTTGCATGTCGCACACCGCCTATATCAGAACTATCAAGAACTGCAATATTATAGTTCCAGCCTTTGAATGCGATTAAACTCATATACATCTCATAGAGATCTCGAGCAAAAAGCATAGCTTCCTGCCCACCAACTCCAGTCGTTATCTCCAAAACAACCCCCTTTGCATGTTCATCCCTATCTTCCAACAAAGTATTGATAATTTTTTCTTGAATACCTTCAATTTGATTACGATACATCGTCTCCTCCTCTTCAATCAAATCTTTCAATTCACCATCTGACTTTAAGGCCTTTAAACTATTAATATTTTCTATAACTTTCTTCTCTTCATTAACCAAACCAATTAGGTTTTCTAGATGTTCACTGTGATTTTCTTGAGTTTGTGATTCCTCGATGATTTTATCGAGGTATTTTTTAAATTGGACTGATGAAATATTCAGGTTAGATAGAAATGAATTCTTTCTGAATAAGTGTTTAAAATATTGAGGAGTGGCTTGAATTATTGACTTTGATATATGATTTAGTTGAATAAGTTTTGAAATCATTTTTATATGTAATAGATTTCATCATATTTTGATTTTTTTAAATTGACAGGAGCTGTCAATTGCACGCCTTGCACGCATTCCACGTGCTGAACAAGAAAACTATCTTACCGACATTTTTCTTTTTGAAACTTAAGGGCCTTATACACTTATGTGACCATGTATGTATTTGAGAAAATTGGTAACTTAGCAAGATAATACAAAACTTTCGAATTCCTCTTATAATGAATGGAATTTAGAAAAAAAAATTAAGTAGAAACCACAGTATTTTCAGAAATAACACTTTCAAATTTTGTTTTAATCTTCATTAGTTTAGCTTTGGGACCTTATTGAGGTACACCGGGGCCCTAGCGTACAGGAGACTTTGAAAAATATTGAACTAAATTCAATTAATATTTCCTGTTTATTAACATAGTTAATTATTTTCAGGTATTCGAAAGGAATGGGAATCTCCTGTAGTAAACGATTTGAAGGACTCCTTCGGCCAAGAATGGACTTATCAAGAACGTAAAGTTTTAGAATACACGTGTCACACGGCTTTTTTTATATCAGTCGTCGTTACCCAATGGGCCGATTTAATAATTTGTAAAACGCGACATAATTCAATAGCGCAACAAAAAATGGGAAATTGGGTTTTGAATTTTGGTCTTATTTTCGAGACGTTGATGGCATGCTTTGTATCATACACACCGCATATGGATAAAATCTTTAAATTATACCCAGTTCGATTGGAATGGTAAGGACATAAATTAATGTTTCAATACTCTAAAAATATTAATAATTTTAATTATGTTATTTGATTTCAGGTGGTTATTGTCAGTTCCTTTTGCGATTTTGATTATTTTGTATGACGAACTTCGTCGATGGCACGTCAGACATTATCCTAATCAATGGTTGGCTGAAGAAACGTGTTATTAGCTTACTCATTAACTATTTTGTATATTATTTTTATTGTATTTAACATTGCTGTTTTTCATGTACAATAGTTTTTCAATTTCCAACAAAGGCTCTGGTTGATGAAATGCTATTTTGAAAAAAAATCTTAGTGTCTACTGCATAATTTTTGTATACCTACAAACCTTTTTTTTATAATATTAAATAAAATCTTTTTTTTTATAAATATATATGTGCTTTTATTTAATCTCACTCCTAAACGTATTGTTTTTCAGAATGGTCTGTAGAATACCGTTATCGAATGTCGTTTTGTCAATTCGTATTGTTTTGTTGTAGTATATGCAACCCAATATATAGGTACGTAACACAAATACGCCTAAGAAATAATGAAAAAAAAACCGTCAAAATATTCGAGCCATATCATTTTTAGACAACTTGTCCGATTAAATATCGATTAACTTTTCAGGAAAATTGAATCTATCGATTATATTTTTGTTGGTAAAAAAAGATCTCGATAAGAGATTCGCGATAAGAGGAGTTATTAAATAAATTTAAAAAAATAATATTAACATGTTCAATTTAGAAAGTATAAGTTTCATTAAAGAAGTATAAATCGAAAATAATGAATATCTTGGAAACGACGAAAAAGTTTAAAATCTGCTCTTGTAACTTTTCCGATTTTACTCTCGACCATCTATATATCAAATTTTATCGTGAAATTCAAACATAAAATCGTGATTGAACTGTTTCTTATTGCTATATTTAGGCTCGTATTAATATTTTGATAGCTGACAATTAATATTAGGTAATAATTTATATAGAGGTTTCCTCGAATGTTTTCTCAGTTCTCTTATAGTCTAGGTGTTCGAGACGTCAGCAGCCAACCAGACGACCCGGGGTTCGATTTCAGCATCCGCAAATTTTATTTCCATATTAATGTATTTCTATATGTATTAAAGCTTGAATTATCATATATTAATGTTTATTTGAATTTTCCAGTTATCCTTCAATTCTATTCGATCCTTCGATCGTTCAAGCCTTCGTGGCTTCGAACGGTCGATGGATTGAAGTTACGTTTTCTTTTTTTGTCATCATAAAAATTAATAAAATTTTCATTCAAAAAAATTTTGGTCGGAAAATTTTTTGATAAATTTTCCATTTTTCACATTTGTGAAAGCGAGGTTTGAATCGTGCCTCAATTGCCAGCCGATCCACAAATTTTTATTTGGTATTTTTCATTTTTTTTTGGTGCGGCGCCGCAACAAAACCGCACCAAAATCTGAGAAATTCCTGAAAAAGTGGCAAAATTGGCACTTTTTGCAACTTTAACGCCGAATAACTCGATAACTATTGATCGTACGTTATCGATCGAAGCATCATTGGAATCAGCGTGAATTACTCAATCGATTGACACCAAGAAAGTCCTGGAAAAGCTTAAGGGGGTGATTTTCATTTTTTGATTTTTGAGAATTTTAGAATCGACGTACTTTATTTGGTCGTCGATTTTGAGGCGAACACCGCAGTAAAAAATGGAAACATTTTCGGATCCGTTTGCGATGAAACTCGGAATATAGATACTCGATAGTAAGATCGGCAAAGTTGTCGTTGCCGATTTTCAAAATTTGCCCTCCCTTCCGAAATATTCGTATTTTTCGATCTTCAGAAAAATTTATGAATTGTCTAGCATAGACAAGCATTATACATATCTGTTGTGCTGGTTGTCTATGCCATGCCTATTGTGAATTTGTAAGATCGAAAATTGCGATTATCTCGGTTAGCAGGAAAAATTTTAAAAATCGGCAACGACAACTTTTCCGATCTTACTCTCGACTATCTATATTCTGAGTTTCATCGCGAAAATAAATCGGGAAGTGTCAATTGAACTTTTTCTGGACGTAAGTTTGGAGTTGTCTTAACACCTTGACATTATATTGAGAATAAAACGATGGTTTATATAGACGTTTTCTCGAAGTATTTATAAGTTCTCTTATAGCCTAGGTGACAGAGACGTCGGCAGCCAAGCAGAAGGACCACGGTTCGATTCCAGCACCTGACCCCGGATTTTTTTCCTATATTAATGTATTTCTATATGTATTACAGCTTAATTAACATATATTAATGTTCATTTGAATTTTCCAGTTATCCTTCGACTTAATTCGATCCTTCGATCGTTCAAGCCTTCGTCGCTTGGAACGGTCGATGGATTGAAGTTACGTTTTCTTTTTTTCTCATCAAAAAAATTGATAAAAATTTTGGTCGGAATATATTGGTCATTTTTCCAATTTTCACTTTTGGGAAATTGAGGTTTGAATCGCTTTTTAATTTCCAGCCGATCCCCAAATTTTGATTGGGCATTTTTCTTTTTTTTGATGCGGCGCCGCAGCGGAACCGCACCAAATTCTGAGAAATTCCAGAAAAAGTGGCGAAATTGGTATTTTTTGCAACTTTAACGCCGAATATCTCGTTACCTATCGATCGTACGTTATCGATCGTAGCATCATTGGTATCAGGGTGAATTACTCTATCGATTGGCACCAAGAAAGTCCCGGATAATCTTAAGGGGAAGATTTTTTTTTTTCGGGTTTTCAGATTTTTTAAATCCCTGATGAATCCATCGAAGAAAAAAGTTAAATTTCATGGACGAATTTTTTAATGAAATTCA